>OX421270.1:566809-1166809 GCA_949125355.1 Agriopis leucophaearia
TTATGAATGCAATTTTTATTTTGTGTCATATAAATTTTTATCGAGCAATCCTAGTTTAAATTGGCCAGTTTTATTACAGTGGCGCAGTTACAATTCAATTAAAATATTCTAACTAACTTTACTCTTATTATGGGTTTTAACTATACATATATTAAAATAATTCTCGTAGTTTAAAAAACTGAAAAACACGCTATAAAATCGCTAATCCTGAAGATCTTGATAACAATAACGGGACAAACTATTAAAATTATTGTATTGTCATCGATCCTTGATAAGTGTGCAAAATTTTAAATCAATCCGTCGTTTTGAAAGGGGTGAAAATCATGTTCAAAGATTTCGTTACATAGTATTTTTTTTATTACTAAATAGGCTTGCGCTTGGCCGTCAACTCGCCTGATGCTAAGCGACGATGCGGCCTACGGTGGATCACGCTTGCCTAGAAGAAACCGATTCACTCTTGACTTGAAGACACCCAGGTTGTAACTATCGGGGAACACCCATTCAGGCAGTGCATTCCACAAACTAGCAGTTCGCACAATAAAAGTGGAATCAAAGCGCTTCGTACGGGTTTTCGGAATGTCAACCATAAAGCGGTGTCGATTTTTCGTGCCCGCTCTGGCAGATAGATACATACCAAGATAATAAATGCGTGTTAAAAACATTTAAAACGCTATTGTTTAGACGTACAAAAAGAGAGATGTAAATTCTGGTTACCAAAAAGAAAAGGCCACCAGTTTATCTATCTAACTGATAGTATTACAGCTGGTCTAAGACATACCTACCTAACTAGATAAGTTTAATTCATAAAATATATACAACCTTCCGTATCTCAATTCTAACTTTAATATCTTTCTCTTCCTATGTTATATGCTTCTTCCGGCAATTTTTACCCGACTGTCCAGCAGGAGAGCGATGTTTTTCAAGTTGAAGTACTAGTGCCGTGGCTTCACTCCCTATTTTACAGTAACCATGCATTTTTTCAGGATAATATGTATATACGTACTTGTCTATATCTTAACTATATGTACCTGCTATTTATCAAATGCAGTAGGGTTATATTTTTTATAATTAAATTTACTTGGTATACCAGAAAATAGATGATTTCGATGATATCGTAGCAACGCGACGCGGGACGGTCTTAGTTATCAATAAAGTTCACCTGAAAACTTGGCCGATTTTTATGAGTTATAATTTATTCTAAAACGAGTATTAACTTCATTAAAAACGACTATCATTCCCATCAGTATAAATATCGATAAGTTTTTACCACAGCACTATTTATAAAATCCGGTTTACAAGTGGCAATCTTATCTGTAGCGTTGGCCAATAGACTAGACTGACAATGTTCTATGAGGAGTAATGAGTTTTGATCAGAAAATACTATGGTGGCTCCTCTTATCAATTATACAATAATGTCCCAGATCCCAGATAGATACAAATAAGTTGGTTGCACTGTATCGTATCAGTTCATCCCTTAGAATATAAATTTTTCTAAGCTGTGATCCACAGAGTTCATCCCTGTTTATTGACAGATAAAAAAGAATACGTCAAAAAGTTTTGTTGATGTTTTTTTTTTCATCCATTCTGAATTCTTGCGAGTGCTATAATCCTTTGATACAAAGAATTCTAATGAGGGTAAAAGGCTCTGAAACCAGTTAGTTAATAATTGTTTAGAGAGAGGGTTATAGAAATAGACAGATCGGCACGGGACAGAAAAGACCGCGGGTCACTCGAATGACATTTTACAAAATTATTATTATTGACAATTAAAATATTGACAATTAATGACCCTCGCTCCGGCTCGTACCTTGTGCAAAGGTTGGCTATAGCCATTCAGCGCGGCAATGCTGCTAGTGTTATGGGCACCTTCGCACAGGGTACAGTTAGGGGCGGTTTATTTGATTAAACTTTTTTTTGTTTGTAATTTAAATTTTAATTAGTAGTTATTTTGTTTAGATTTAAGTTTTAGTTTTTAGTTATAAACGCATTAATACCTAATAATTCTTAGTTAATTAATATTAATAAATTAAGAATTGTTGTAAAACTAATAATAAACATTTAACGAAAAAAAAAAAAGTTGTGAATTTATTTTCTTGATATTCCTTAACATTCTTGTTAATTTCACTCACAAAACATCTCTCCCAATTCAAGATAAATTTCTCAGCAGTAAAATATATTACAAGAAGCAAGAAACAATTTGCAATTCATATTCATTACGTCTCCTTTTAGAATGGCTAACGTAATTGACAAAACAAATAATTTGATCCCGCGGTAGGTGTCACTGATCTCAGGGTATCGTTTCAAGGTCAGCCCGTTTGAATTAGGTTAGTTGCTGGAATAATAAAAATGGAGAATAAAAACTTTTTTTTTTATTAAATCAACTATTCCGTATTATCTCTATCTCAACCACTATCTCTATATAGTATAAAATAAAGTCGCTTTCCGCGTCTGTCTGTATATCCGCTAACTCCTCCCAAATCACCAAACTGATTTTGATGCTGTTTTTACCATCAGTTAGAAAAAAAAAACAAGAAAGGTTTATAATACAACCCCGTGCAAAGCGGGGGCGGGTCGCTAGTAATATTATAAATGCGAAAGTAACTAACTGTGTTTCTGTTTGTTCGTTTTTCACGACTAAACGGCTAAGCCGATCTTTACGAAATTTTGTAGAAATATAGTGTGCATCATGAGAGCTGATATAGGGATACCGGATACTACCCCTTCCCTCCAGTAATGCGGAAAAACTGGAAATCGCGGGTAACACCGCGGAATTCAGCTAGCATGATATAAAAAAGATCATTATTAAATAGAGTAAATTATACGAACAGTCGAAAAACATGTTGGCAGTGTTAATTAGGTCTCGTTTTTTCTTTTTTTAAACGGCCAAATTACTAAAATTAGTTTAGTAGTTGAATTTTGACTGACAGTCTAATGGATAGATTTATAATTTAACGAATTCATAAGGGTTTCTTGTCCGGCTACGGAACCCTAAAAACACCATATTTGTTAAAACAAAAACTTTACATAAATTAATGAATTTTACTGATGAATAAATAAAACTGAATGAAATAAAATAATGAAATGACCGATATGTTATAGCAAAGCAATTATCCACTTTATTCCCAAAAAATTGAGTACAATCTCGAGACGACATACTTGCACGTATGAAGCGATTGCGTTTCTGGGATGAGCGGTTTCCGCTTACATCGGAACGATATCATAATGCTAATTGCTTAGGGTGGAAATTTGTGTGCAGACATCTCAAAAGTCTCAACCGCGATGCAACATTAAAATGCCGCTGAATCATAACATTCCATCACTGGATCATCTCAAACGGTTCAGGCCCACGACTTGAAATTCAGGTGTCAGAGGTCAGACGGTTTTGCAATCCGTGGAGCCATAAACTTTGATTAGATTTACCACGTTTCATGGCCCCGCCTGTCCATTACAATGCAACAGCGAGACAGCCATGTAATTGAATTTTTCCGACTCATCGAATGTACGTTTTTTGTCTCGTTTTTTCGTCGAATACAATATTTTTGTCTTTTTTTTATCGCTTTTTCAGTTCCTATCCAGCACTTTCATAGCGTCAGTGAATCATGTTTATAAAATGGAAATGTATATTTTTGACGGTTACCTATTTTTTGCTCTACGTAGGAAGAGACATTAGGATCATACTTTTTGCGATATACTTTGTGCTATGGTTAAATCAGTACGTATTGAGCTCTTCTGTCATCCAGCTGACCTGATCCATTTCTTAGTTCATACGTTGTATGAAACATCTACTTGCTTGATATTCTGATGACTAAACCACAATCTCAGATAAAGTATAAACAAAACAAAACGAGCCATGAAAGTCTCTCCAGTATCTTCACTTCTCTCAAACAAAGATGAAATCGTAAAACCCGCTATGACTGCAAACTGTACAAAGAATTCAAGAGTCTAAAGCCTGTGAAGGGCCTTGATTATCTGATAGGTGACAATTTACAGCTCTACAAATCTTGTAGTACGCAGAGCACAAAACGCCTTTTATTTTGACATAAATCTCGAATGAAACTGCTATCCAGGGGTAAGCATGTACAGTAGACGACAAACGTTCAGATCGCCCACATTTGACATTTTTATTCGAAATGTGTTCAGCGTACATCCCGCGCCGCATCACTCAGACAAACGGATTTTATAAGGCTGACCAATGAGAGGAAAAACTTAAAAAATATAAATAAATAAATATCTGGGACATTATTGCACACCAAACTAAGCAAAGCTTGTAATATGGCTGCCAGAGACTGATATACATACATAAATATTTTTAAATACATACTTAAATAGATATTAACACCCAGACATAGAACAAACACAAATGTTCATCACACAAATGTTTGTCCTAGATGGGAATCGAACCCACGCCCCCAAGCACAGAAAGTAGGATCACTACCGAGCCACCGAGGCAGTCAAAAATATGGGTCTCTTACTTACCTTCTTTTCCTTACTTCTCTTACCCTCTCGTTTATTAGACGTTCAGCCGCATGTTCAGGTTAATTTATTGTTATCTTAATTGAATATACTATTTTATTTTAATTTTTAAGCTCTAGATTAGCATGAACAAGAAACATTACACGCGAGAAGAACGATTCAGGCACATGATATGCTGCGGTGACGTCAGCGCTATGCCGTGACGTATAACGCATAATTTGGGTCGCGAAGAAACGACACTGCTTTCAATGCATTATGTGACCACACGTTGTGCAACCTCAATCTTACCTTCATCCTAAATCTGAATCCCACTCTTTCATCAATATAAAATTTAAACCTGCTACGATATTTTATTTTAGGGTTCATTTAATAAAAATTGCATCATTTACAAATTGGCTACATTTATGTCATGCACTGTACTAACTCGCATGAACGAGATTTCTCTCGTTCACGTTACAAAGGTTTCAACGTGTAAGCGGATTTTCAGCGAGATTAAGAAAAATAAGAGAAAATATAAAATAGGCATAATATTTTGTAGGCGCAGAAGATTATTTAGAAATTGAATATTCCCTTTTAGATAAGCAAAGATTACGTTCTTTCCATTTAGTGATATATTTTTGATATTAAAGGACGACGGTAATTCACCAAAGGCGAATAAGGAAGAAAAAGTAGTAATGAAATTGTACCCTAATGGGGTTGCATACAGTGAAATTTAAAATGACAAACTTGCCGTTCATACACTGTTTTAGCTTAGATGTCCATCTAAGGTCCGGTGTCGACTTACGTAATGAGACGTGACTTTTTACCAACTATGTTGCTTACTCGCGATACCCACCCCATGACGAGGCATGCGCTCTGACAAGTTCTAAGGCACAACTTGTCACCTCGCAACATTTAAAGCATTTGTATAGAGCACTAGCTGCGCCCTGCGGTTTCATGCATTCACGCATGAATTTCTCCTTATATCATCAGCTATCTGCCTATGAAAGTCCATTCAAACTAGGTCCTGCCGTTTTGGAGACCATGGGGGAAAATACATACAAACATACATAGATACATACATACATACATTATTACATGCATGCATACATACATACAGAAACGTTGCCGTCGAGTCATAAGTTGACACCAGGTCTTAAAGATTTAGCTTTCCGTAACACGATAATGTTTCAGATTTGAGTACATTGTTTCGTCTCCAGCGCAACTTTTGGTCAATTAGTGTTGCGCTTTAGAAGCGTATCGACTATTTTAGTAGAGCTCTGGTGAACTCAATCGATCGCATCAAATATTTACAAAGTAATTTTCTTTTAGAACAAAATCCTTTGTGTTTCTTTAAAAACTTTTTGTTAAGTGTTTCTGAGAAAAATTATAGATGTACCTGGTACTGTCCGTTATTTATGGAATGTACCAGAACTTGTAAAAGTAAGGAATTTTCACGAAGAAGTCGACTTTTGCAAATTTTCCTGAATGTGTAAAATTTCCACAGACTTAACGCATCGTAGTATGGCTTCGTATTCAGATCTGCCTTGCCTTGTACTAGACACCGCAAAAAGTTGCATGCCTACTGCTTTCGGCCTGCTATCAGTAGTGTCGGTTTAGTAGTGTTTTGGCCTTTCGCAAGATCGAATTGAATTATGGGCCAATGAATGGCCTGGTTGCGGAAAATGTTCGCTACACAAGTAAGAAATATGCGACATATTATTTCGATCATAGATCCAACTAAGATGAGCCACAGATATGCAAAGTAGGTGAACTCGCAGGGTCTGTATAACGAAACGCGCGGCATACGTTCTTACTGCACTGCTGCTTTTGATCTGTGGAAGTCCTAGGAGCGAACGAACACCGTTGGATGTTTTATTTCTCGGAAAGTGTCTGCCTCTTGTTCTAATCCACGCAGAGCTCTTGTTTGTTATTCTAGGAAAGTATTTATTGAGCCTGCCTTAAGTGTATCGTCTGCGATAACCCTAAACATTGTCAATTGTAGAAAAAATGTTATTTGTAAACGACTTCCAAAAAGGAGGAATCCATATTATTTTAGTTATACTTTGGTTAGTAGGTACTCGTAATATGACTAAGTACATCGGGAAAAGAATTATTACGAACGTAATCAACAGTGAAACAACCATAGTCATCAACATATTTTGCTCATTACGTAACAGAGCCTTCGTACACATTTGTAAGAATACTCTTTTTTGTGAGTAGACATCGTTTTATTTCAGACTGGACATTCACTCTTATAACTTATATTTATACACTTGTACTTTAATGATTCTTAACACTTTAAATCTATGTACATTAGGGCAGAGTCACAATGTACAATATTGAAGGTGCTTACTGCACCGCTGCTCAGAACAGAATGTCCAGCCTCGCTCCCGTCTACCACCTGCCATCGCGTTTCCCCTTCCCCATTCCGTCATAGTGAAGTTGGCAACGTTGAGATTCAAGTAAGGTACTAGGAAAGTCAAATAAGTAATCGCGAATTCAATAACAATACTTTAAACCTAACACATTCATTACTACCCGTATTGTTGTCTTCGGTAAAAAGTAGATAGGTACTTAGATACTAAGCAATAAGTATGTGTGAACTACGTATTCAGTACGTGATTGACGCGAGTGTTGTGTTGTGCACGCAAGCTGTTGACTGACAGTCGATACTGATGAAATATCGATGTAGTTCCAAACACATTACCTGCCCACCGTTCATTACTGTTATGTCGGGTCTAGTGCCACATAGATGGCACTGTTTTATTTCATAAAAATCTTAGTAACGTTAGCCTAATCGAGAAGGAAACGCAATTGGAAAAATTCGCACTAGCCACTCAGGGCCGTTATTCTCTATTTCACATCAAATTCCTTGCCATAAACGCATGACGTCATAATATAAAAATATAATTAGATAATTATCAATATAAAAAACCGACTTCATTAAAAAGGTCAGAACTGGACCACACGGGAAGCACCAGCTTTCGAATAAAAAAAACATCAAAATCGGTTGACCCAGTCGAAAGTTCTGAGGTAACAAAAAAAAATATATGAATTAAGAACCTTTTTCTTTTTGGAAGTCGGTTAAAAATTTACTCTAGTGTCGCTAGTCTCTATATGCCCACATAAACTTGTAACGTTGTCACGTTACGCTATCTGCATGGAATTGGCAATGTAAAATTTGCTAACGTGATGAAGTTCATAAAATGGTCGTTTTGAATTGTCAAAATAACTTAGAACAGTCTAGCGCGTTACGCGCGTTTGTCAATTGAATGCAGTCGGGAGACGCATTTTTACCGACTTCCAAAAAGGAGGAGGTACTATGTTCGTCTGTATGTATTTATTATTATTTGTTTAATTTTAATCTATAGACTGTTATTTGTAACCATGGTTACCGTGTTACGTTTACGGCGTGTTATTGACATTTTATGTGTTTTCATACAGAATTATGGTCCTCTTGTAAATGCAATTAATGAGCACCCATCAAAAGACAGGTTTTACTTGAATTACCTATTCTAAAGCACGGATCGTGCTCAGTGATAATAATAATTGGCAAAGTAAACTCATTCGGACGGACGGACCCGCAGTTGAGTTAATCTACTTTGTGGAGCTAATCTACAAAACTTGCACCAATTTGAGCTTGCTTTTAAAACAGACCTAGTAACTAACCCTAGGGTTCGGTTTAGGCTACTTTACAATGTCAAATGTGATATTTACAAGTGTTTTATTTTATTTTAATAATAAACTATCTAATTGATCTACGTTTGGCCATCTACTCGCCTGATTGTGGTATACAATTAAGCAAAGAGTCGAGTAAATAACTCTTCTGATTGTAAAAGTAGTATCTGTGGACCCAAATTGTGTTCACTGAAGAATTGACATAATTATGATTAAAATATAAGTCTTTTTTGTTCGCTTCATCAAAATTCGCGTGAAGATTCTTTACATATTAATATAACAACGGCTTACGTTCATGTAATATTTATGTGTCGAGACGACCGACCGGTTTCGGTGCCAATAGAACTAGTATTTAAGTTTAATTTAAGTCAAAATTAAATATTACGTCTAAGAGAAAAATATTTTTATATGAGCAAACAAAGGTATGGACGATTTTGTCCATGGTGTAAATATATTAAATAAAAAAACAACATACTAACAGACAAACTTAACTTAAATAAATACTTAAGTATTTACTTGAAAAACATTGTTCTCTTTTTGTACAGTTGGGTAAAAATAGACAACCGTCAGAACACGTCAGATATCCATTAGTGTCATGCGGTGTGTGCTCACCACCATAGTCAGTCCTCACTACGGTACTGCAGTAACGTTGTAACGAGGCAGGGAACATTGCAGTTATGCTCGTTAGTTTTTCTACATATTGCAAATATCTGGGCCGCGGTTACGTGATGCGAATAGAGGTGTCCACGTAGGGGTACTACCCATGTGGACAATACATCTGTTACCGTACAGTATCCTAGAAAAAAAACCGACCTATCTATAAAGAACACTTGAACAAAGTGTCTTCCCCATATTATTATGGGAAAAACGTACTAACGTACTATTATGGTAAAATAACGTTTCCTATTGTCTCTATAGACAATAGGAAACGTTCTTTTAGACACATTCTTAGTTTGTAAAATAACATACTTAGAAGTTTAAGTTAGTATTAAAATAATATTAGCCTAACGTAGGACTAGATTGTAACAAAATTCAAGGCACCATTGGCTTTTTTTTTTCTCTCTTTATGTTTAAGCGCTACTTATTAAGAAAAAAATCTCCGTCCTTCTTACCATGTGCTAAATGACGTCTATTCGTTGCTTGTTGCTGCGTGAAACAGGATAAAATATAGAAAACAATAAACTAAAACACTTTCGCATTTATAATATTAATAACACCTACTAATACCTAATAATTTTATGACACCTTTATGTTATCAATTTAATCAGGACAAACTTAACCTATTCACACACACATACTTACTCAAGTGTTTGAGATTAACGTTTTTTTACAAATTATTATAGGTAGGTACACTAATGTATAAAAAATATGACCTTCGTTTTTAGATCATGAAACTTACTCTTTGATATTTCCGACTGACTGTGTGGCAATGTTAATAGTATTATTTATTTCCTAATTAAACTACTAAAAACACACAAGAGCTAGTCGTGTTCTCGCACTGAAGGTTCCGTACTATCATAAAATACAAATAGTAGTGCAAAAAGACAACATCACACCCAGGTGGTCACCCATCCAAATACCGACCGCGTTATTGTATAGAGACCCCTTCTTTAGTTTTAACTTTTTAATTCTAATATCTTAGTGAATAAGCCGTAACATTACATGACATATTCTGTGAAAATTTTGTCTATTACAGTTCTAAAGATACAGCCGTTAAAAGATTGGACGTACGAACGGAAGGACAGATGGACAGACAGACAGAAGGACACAAATATCGACGGACAGCGTAGGCTTAGCAATAGGGTCTATACCGCTACCTTTTTTTAATTGTAAAACAGGCTTGCACTTGTCCGCCAACTCGCCTGATGTTAAGCGATGATGGCCTACGATGGATCACACTTGCCTAGAAGAAGCCGATTCACTATTGACTTGAAAACTTAAAGCTGGCCCCATCACCACGTTGTATAGTAAGGTTCGTCTTAGTTCACGATAATATATGTACTCGTATGTGATTGAGAGTTTATTTATTTTCTACGCCGCAAGAGGTACCCACTTTTCAGGAAGTGTTCGTGAATAGTTTGGCCACAGTTCCCCCGTGTGGTTTAACCACTGCCGCCAAGCGGCTGTCCGCGCGTAATCTAATTGTAGGCTCGTTACGTCACGGGCGCTATTGTGACGTTGAATGACGTCAATGGACGTTCACTGCCATGTGTGCTGGAAACTCCGTTAGAGTCGTTATTAGACACGACTGGATCAAGTGACTGGATAAACAAATGTTGAATTCTTAGCAAAAATATATCGATTGAAGGTACGCTTCGAAATCACGTGGCTAAAGCAAGTACTCCATGGCACATTTTATTTATATACTAGCTTTTTTGCCCGCGACTTCGTACGCGTAGATTTTCATATAAACCTTTAATTCTTTTTTCTTCCCTTATTCCGGCCTTGCGCAAAATAACATAGCATATACTTCAATCTGGTCATAGCTAAGCATATTCGTGAAAACCGCATTTAAATCCGTCCGCATTTTCTTCCAGGGGTGTAGGAGATGTGCGTGAACAAACAAACAAAAATTCTAAAAACTGCCTTAACATGTTCAGCTGCTTATTTTAAGTCGCCCTGTGTGAATTATTGATAGAATCATAAAAGTAATAAATAACACCGTCAACAGTTTTCAAATCAAAAAGATAATGTGACCACAGTGCAGAGCATGTTTTGAAATTTTCTTTTTGTCTAAACCATTAAAAGTATATTTCCGGCCAGTTTCGCTGGCCACGGAACCCTGACATAATGCTTGTCTTAACACGCTCTTGGATAGTTATTTCTTATTTCGCGTGCATTTGTATGTATTCCTTGATTAAAAAGCCATGAAATGGAACTACTCTATTTATCTGTTAAAATATCACAGTAAAATAAAATTATTTCTATATTCTTATTCTTATTGCAAATATACACTGTATTCTTCTAAAAGCTAAGTTTATATACCCTGCATAAAGGGTGCAGCAATGAATTATGTAGTGGCTGTTCACAAAACCAGACCACAGACAAACATATAAATTTAAGTATAGTTAAATCTATTACATAAATATTATATATACTATTCAAACTTAACCTAGGGTGAAGTAATTTTACAAAACAAAACAAAAACATACTTAGTGTGATAGGTTACTTAATTATATATGAGATGATACAAAACTTATGACGCTGCTTTCTTAACTATTTATATATCGATATTTATTTTCTAATTATAATTTTCTAAAATTTATCGTCGAAAAAATCTTTTATCTCGTAATAACATTTTTGGGTTAGAAACTTACGAAGTTGGTTCTGGAAAAATGTTATTATTTATTTCTTTCTTTATTGCGTCCGGAATTTTGTTGTATAGGTTTATTTTCATGTACAAAGGGCCTTTTTTGAATATTTCTATTCGCGGGACTGTATTAAAATAGGATGCGGTATATTTTGTGTTTTAAATGCTAACATAGAATAAAACCATAAGAATGTAATATGGAGCTTGGAGCTTCCCGGTGTGGTACTGGATGTAGATGCGACCTGGGCTATAGGGACAACGTCATGTATGCGGTCGGCTAGGTCTGCCAGCACATCGAGTGATGACGTCATCTGCTGCGAAGCAATGATGGTCTGCGTGCTGTTCGGTAGGCGGCTGGTCCAAATCATGCGTAAAAAGTCTTCTGGAACTCCGGGGCCTGCTAGGTGTCGTAGATGACGTAAGAATTGAGAAGGCTTACGATCACCTAGCTCCTCGTGTGTTAAAAGTTGCTGTACCTTTTTTTCTCTTGATGCGGACAAACGTTTAATTAGCTCCAGCTTGAGTTTTTCGTACTTCTCGGTCACAGGAGGGTTGACGATGATGTCTTCGACTTCAGCTGCGTATTGCGGGTCAAGTTGTCCAATCACATAGTAGAACTTGGTGCTATCTGCAGTGATGTTGGAAATCGCGAATTGGCCTTCGATCTGGGCGAACCAAATCGCCGGCTTCTCGGGCCAAAACGGTGGAATTCGCACGCCAACTCGGAATACATTGTCATCATCTTTATTCTTCGTGTCAGCCGCAGTGCTATCAATACGATCTAGCGGCATTCTGACCTTTGTCGGTGGTGTACGGTCCATTCAGTGGTCACCAATTATAGTGGATTTGTACTATTTATATAGAAGGAGAGGGTTAAGCTACCGACAATGGAAGAAAATAGCTGAGTCCGAAAGAAATTATAAATTTAATATCTTAGAAAAAGCGAATGACAATTCCATTTGAAAATCGGTGTTCTTTTATTTTTTTCTTTTCGCGCCCCAGCGCCACACGTCGTGGAAAATTGGAATGAAATTCACGAAGGTTGGCGCAAGGAGTACGAGTACGCCACACTCCTACCCCATGCACTGGAATGAATCACCAAAGAGGTTGTAATGCCTATAACATGCTTGATCTACACGTTCATTCATCTAAGAAGGTTAAGGAACCTTCTTTAAATTTAAACTGATTAACCGAATGACAGTTGACAGTTTCAAAATTTTAATGGCTATGTCAATAACATTCTCTTTACTTTGGATCTCCTTGCTTGAGGCTATGTGACGATCCTCATATTACGTTTCGGGTAACGAAGAAATAAATCATTGATTTTTATTTTCGTTTATGTAAATATAAAGAATTAAAATAAATGATATAATATAGCCTATGATTTAATCTGGTAAATTCTAAGCATATTCGTGAAAACGGCATTTAAATCCGTCCAGTGGTTTAGGAGATGTGCGCGGACAAACAAACAAACAAACAAACAAACAAACAAACAAACAAACAAACAGACAAAAATTGTAAAAACTGTCCTATCGTGTTCAGCTGCTTATTTTAAGACGCCCTGTGTGATTTATTTTTTGTTATCTCGCAATTACAGATTTTTTTATCTCTACGTTTTTATTATATGTATAGAGTATAGATTACACGGGAATTACTCACGTAAGATTAGGCCGGATACTGCGACTATAGTTTCAACCGCATTCGGCGATCTTTATCAAGGTGAATGCGCGCACGCGGCTGCGTCTCGCTTTGCACTGAAACTATAGTCGGAGTAACCGGCCTAATCTTACGTGAGTAATTCCCGTGTAATAAAAATAAAATGTGTGAAAACCACGTCAGTTTCCATAATAAAAATACTCCTTGGCAATATCTGGCAAAGGAAAAGTCCTATCATTACAAAATTATAGCAATGTTAATGTAAAATAATTTTTTTCTTTTTTTCTTACATATTTTTAATTGTCAGCCTTTCTGTTCCCACTGCTCGGATACAGGCCTTCTCTCAACGAGAGAGGATGCTAATCCATCATGCTGATCCAGTGCTTGTTGGTGAATGTCATATTATGTCTTTGAACTTTTTAAAGTTCTTGGGCTTACCAGTTTATTCACGATGATTTCCTTCGCCATTTTTGAGTGATGGCAAACTCCTAACAGACTTCCAAAAAGGAGGAGGTTATCAATTCGAAAGTTTTTTATGCTTACCACAGTACTTTCGACTGGGTGAACGAATTTTGATGATTCTTTTTTTTAAAGCTGGTGCTTCCCGTGTAGTCCCATTTCAATTTGGTCCAGTTCTGACATTTTCATGAAGTCGTTTTTTTTATTGATAATTACTGACTTTATATAGTATTCAGCTATTATTTCAACTTGTCCAACCTCAAGTTGACAATCTGTTGCCAGGCTCCTATAACAGTGTAACCCGGAGCGAAGCCTTCCCTTGCGAGTGAGTCCCATTCCAAGCAATGAAAGCAATGAATTTACCATCTGCAACCACATAATCACTTAACATCAAGTGAGGTGTAGTCAAACGTTTATCCTACCCACAAAACATTATATAGAAAAATAACTCATTATGGTTCACACCAGAAATTATATTATGTAAGATAAAATAGATAAAACTAGTGAAACAATTGGTGGTCTTATCGTTATAAGCAATCTCTTCTGAAGACATAAAGAAAAGATAAAGACCGTGGTGTGCTGTAATATTTAATGGAATACGTGGTATATAAGGGATATAGACAATAATTATAGACATACATTAAAATAATACACTTATTCTGAAACAATATATACAATAATATACATTCATAAATATTAATTACCTATTATAGTAAACATACTTATAACCGATACTGATGACCGATGGGGAAGAAAGGTTCTTGAGTGGAGACCATGAATTGGAAGACGCAGCGTAGGTAGCCCTCCCACTAGATGGACCGACAACATTGTGAGAATCGCGGGCATCCAGTGGGTGCAGATGGCGGGATGTCGTTCAGTGTGGAGGTTAAAGGGGGAGGCCTATGTTCAGCAGTGGACGTCTTATGGCTGATGATGATGACTTATAAATATAAAGCGAGATCATAACACAGTAGCTATTTCGAGATGTAGTGCAGTTTCACAGACTTTCTGTGCCCGTAACATTCAGTTCAGTGGCCCTAGTACGAGAACTTGCGAAAAAGTATTCGTTACGTAAACGATAGCAAATGTATGAAAAAAATAGTTTCCTTTTACGTCCGATAGAGGCGCTGTTAAATTTTTCATACATATTGCTATCGTTTACGGAACGAATACTTTTTCGCAAGTGCTCGTACTAGGGCCACTGAATAATTTTCCGTGGGTGAAACTAAATCGTGAGTTATTTTTACAGTTTCACTAGTCATATTTTATTTACATCATGGTTTTAAATGCTCTATGATTAAACCTAGGTTTTTAAAAGACTAATAGAGGCTCTGGTAGCCTGATAAAGTCATTTATAAAATTTTATCAGACCTTGAAAAACTTGACAGAAAATTATTTGAAATTTCAAGTGATACTTTAACGAAATATTGTTTCTTGTATACCTTATACATTCAGTTACCGTTACACATGTTTTATTACTGTTCAATCTCATTGAAAGAGGATACAGTACAGTCGGGAGTACTGTGAAGTGAATTATATTCGTTGAATTATCCTGCGCCATCGTAAAAAGTGCGTTGTTTTTTATGATCTTGTTGCGTACTTTATTCTCTTGTACAGATGCTGTTTCTAGCGCGTACTCATATACTGTTTCTCGAAACTAATAAAAATAGAGTTGACTTAACTAATTATTAAAATCACACTTCTTACAAAGTATCAACTTAAAAGTAATTATATCAAAGTCATAGTCGTTTATTGATAAACATAATATTTACAGGTCAAAGAATCAGACTTAACTATTATAAATTAAAATAAATATGTTAAAACACACTAATCTAAAAAAACTGCTGCCTGTAGGCAACATTCCCAAAATGCTGGCTGCATAGCCGCGTTGGATTGCAATGCTAACACGTTGTGCAAGATACCGACCAGCGTTTTGGTCACGAGATGCTTCGACCAGACGTTCTAAACGTCTGGTCGAAGCATTATTTATTCTTTATATTTATTATTTATTAATATTTAAAAATATATTTGGTACCTGACACCCACGGACCTAAAGTTTCGACCCCAAAAGGCTCAAGCAATATGCTCATCAAACACTGTCTAATATATTCTAGTATTACCTCGCAAAATTTTTATCGAGATCGGTTAAGCTGTTTAACCGTGATTATGTAGCAAACAGACAGATGTACAGAGTTACTTTCACATTTATAATATTTGTGTGGATGAATATAGATTATATAAATCATTTAAGAATAATAAAATAAAATAAAGTATCAGCAAATAATCAATAAAAAAATATATGTAGAAATAACGTAGTATAATTATTATCATCCGTGTTATATTAGATTTTTTTATCGTCAGTAAGGATTTCTATTTTAATAGGTTTATTTTAGATCTGCGAGCTCTATGCCAAACGGTCGCTTACCATCTGATTGCCTATTATATAGTACGATTTTTCCCTATTGCGTTTACCTATTATTCAATCGCGTCAACATTAACTACGATTTGTAGTGCTAAGATAAACGAAATCGGAAAAACACGCACTCGGCACGCACGTATAAAAAATATATTTAAGTATGTAGTTTAAAAATAAAAATATGTATGTATATCAGTCTCTGGCAGCCATATTACAAGCTTTACTTAGTTTGAAGTCAGATGACTGTGTATGCAATAATATCCCGAATATTTATTACTATATACACATTACATTCAAATAGTGACAAGGTGTTCAATTAAATAAATATTTCGGTACACGATACATGGCATGGTACGGGAATGATGATTGTGTTGCTCGGTTATAAACATATCTCAATACTTTATTGAAATAACATCAAATTACATCTGGCTGTAAACATACGTACCTGTCACTTGATACAATTTATTGCGATATACTTTATTTCGTTATAAAAAGAGACATGAGACATGTTAAGGGAAACCTTGTATATACCTTGAAAATTAGAGATATTTGCTGCAACGCGAATGTGGTTCCTGTTCAGCCTGTGATAACCATTTACTAAAGCTGCTGTGTAATAAAAAAAATTGGTGATCGTAGGAGTTGTTTATTATTATATATATATATATGCATGAAACGGTTGGAGTTATATATAAGGCTGAAGATGGAACACGTTGATCTAGCAGACATCTATTCACTATAGCCTTGAAGATGCAAAATTAATTTAATGTATTTTAATTTGTATTTGTATGTAGTCTCCAAAAATACATTTGACTTTTTTTAGATTCATTTTCCCTTTTTAACACGCATTTCTTAGTTTCACTTGTAACTAACTCTAACTAAAACTCTAACTACAAATGTTGTTTTTATTAAACGGATTTTTTCAGAAAAACTAAGCATACTAAGACTGAGTCGCCGCGCCGTGCACGTCTTGAGAAAGTCCACCGTATATAAACATAAGAGAGAGTACACAGAATGTTTTAGAACCTTAATATTCCATTGTAAAATGTATATAAATGTCGACAGTACATTTTAACCTACTTATAAAACGTCGTATCGGTTTGATACTTTTTTAGTTGAAACTTCTTTAACCGCGTTGATCTATTTTTGGTAGGGGCAAACTTATGGGTCACTGACATGCTAATATTTTAAATTTTTTACTTCGGTCTGCAGTCCCCCCCCCATAACTGCCTAATTTTTTTGAGCCATCCGCTGCTGGGCAAAATTTTCGCATCCTTTCATTCACTTCTTTTTATATTTTGCAATAGTGGACCAGTCCTTTGTGTGGGAAGCAATTTCATCCCGCTATTTTCACCTGGACCTGCCAGGTGCTAGTATGGCTAGTGAAAGTCGTTCTCTTACCTACAGCTGATCCAAAATTCCACTGACGTGGCTAGCTTAGTCCCATTTCAGTTTGCGGGCATGTTGTCCAATAAATATTATAATGTTTTAACTGTAGCTATATTATTATTCTCATACCAACCATCATCATCAACAAGAACATGGACAGTAAAGATACCTACAACCTTTTCGTATATATTCCGTATTTTTACAGCACAAATAAATTCTATCAAAATCCCCGTTTCATTATTATAACACGCTTTAAATGGGCTCGTCACCTCCGATCTGTTTTCCCGGGACCTTTCCGGTACAATTTAATTATTACACAGTGAATAAACTTTTGATAAAATACTTGATCCTGGAACGGCATACGACACCTAGAGTTCAGCGACACATGCCGTTTTATTGCTAGCTTTATACATTTTAGATTCCTTAATTGCCAAACTTATATGTTTTGAGTTTTTCTTTTAATTTACTTATGGATATTTTTCATGAGCTTACTCATTTTTTTCTTTACTTTAATTATGCAGATGGCCCGCCTGATAGTAAGCAGTCACCGTCGCCTATGTATACTTGTAACACCAAAGTTGTTGTTGGGGCATCACAAATACGTTGCGTTTAGATTTTAGCCATAAAACGTCCACTGCTGGACATAGGCCTCATTCATTAATCTTCAAAAGGGATGGTTGGAAGTGGAATGGGTAATTGAAGTCGATAAAATAGAAATGATCGTAATATTTGATTTTAATCGAGAATTAGTGGAAAGGAAGATAAGTTTGCATGTGTGACAAGTGAGTAAAAGCAATGCACCTCGTTCGCTGAGTCCCGAGTGTATAACGCTGTTGGATTAGCAACACGGACCCTTTGGAGATAATTTAAAATTTTGTAATATATCGTCTTAATACCCCGGATCGCGATAGTAAAACAAAGCCACGGAAGTGTTTATTAAAAATTTAATTAAAAACACCCTGTTGGTGCGTAATCTTTGATTTTAATTTTTTGCTCATCCATTTTTAATGGCATGGTTTTGGGCGTTATTTACTTTTGTTTTTTTACGCTTCCCTTCTGGTTTCTATTAGTTTGAGAAAATTAGCTTCATATAAAAATTAAATAATCTTTTTAACAATGCTTGGAGCTCGTCGAGCATATATGCTCAAAGCATTTACATAATTGATTTAAAAAAATCTCCGTATACCCACCAATTTTTAACTGACAACGAAAAACGAGGTGGTTCTCAACTCGTTTTTTTATCTTTGTCATCTCAGAACTCCGTCATTTATAAACCACTTTAGATAGGATTTATTAATTTGAAAGGATACTTTCAGATTAGTTCCATAGAAGTTTTATCAAAATTGGTTACGTAGTTTGGTTTTTAAATCGAAATAACTGGAAAATATAATGTGATCCAAGTAAACGAAATTGCGTATTCACTAATTTTGAATTGAGTTTCAACAGATATTACAGTAGATTCTTACAGTAGAGTCTTACAGTAGAGCCTTACAGTAGAGTCTTACAGTAGAGCCTTACAGTAGATTCTTACAGTAGAGTCTTACAGTAGAGCCTTACAGTAGATTCTTACAGTAGAGTCTTACAGTAGAGCCTTACAGTAGAGCCTTACAGTAGATTCTTACAGTAGATTCTTACAGTAGAGTCTTACAGTAGAGTCTTACAGTAGAGCCTTACAGTAGAGTCTTACAGTAGAGCCTTACAGTAGATTCTTATAGTAGATTCTTACAGTAGAGTCTTACAGTAGTCTTACAGTAGAGTCTTACAGTAGAGTCTTACAGTAGAGTCTTACAGTAGATTCTTACAGTAGAGTCTTACAGTAGAGTCTTTCAGTATAGTCTTACAGTAGAGTCTTAAAGTAGAATCTTACAGTAGAGTCTTAACAAACCAAAAAAATAACATTTATTCGAATTGATAACCTCCTGAAGTGGGTTAAAAAATAACGGTTTTTAAAACTTATTAATAAAACGATCATGCATTTACATTTATTTTATATTAAGTATTCTAAGTACTTAAAATTTAGATGACTATCCCCTGAATATAATTTATGCAAAACAAAATATAAAACGCCTATTCATTTGGAGCTATCCCACTCTTTTTTGTCGCATTTCACTTTTCAACTTATTGAAAAAGGCGGTAGTTTTAAACACAACTCGTGAAAATAAATTCGTCGAGCTAGCACCGACTGGCGAGGATTGGTCTACCAGCGTTTCCCAAAGCGGACCGTACTCAGCGCAACTTCAAAAATCTTAATTACTTCGAAAAACCTGACAGCAAAGTCCAAACTTGTGGAGTTAAATTAAAATGCTACAATTTACGGTCGCCGCCGGTAATAAATTCCACCTTCTAATTGGCCGAGCGGAGTTGTTGGCCATAAACTCTTTTACAACTCAATACGCTGCTTTATTAAATAGTGGGCTTGATTTCTTTTGTTTGGACGGAGCAGGTTTCAACTACTTTGTATGTTTTTTACGTGACTATAGCAAAAAGAAAGGCACCGGCGTGTGGGGTGGACGGGAGGGTGGCGTGCGAGTTGTCATGGGGTTGGCAACGGCAAAGTGTCGCTGTCATAGATAGTACGTTTCGAGTTGTCATGGGGTTGGCAACGGCGAAGTGTCGCTGGCATAGCTAGTACTTTTTGAGTTGTCATGGGGTTGGCAACGGCGAAGTGTTCCAGGCATAGCTAGTGCGTTTTGAGTTGTCATGGGGTTGGCAACGGCGAAGTGTCGCTGGCATAGCTAGTACGTTTCGAGTTGTCATGGGGTTGACAACTGGCAAAGTGTCGCTGGCGTAGCTAGTACGTTTTGAGTTGTCATGGGGTTGGCAACTGGCAAAGTGACGCTGGCGTAGCTAGTACGTTTTGAGTTGTCATGGGGTTGGCAACTGGCAAAGTGACGATGGCATAGCTAGTACGTTTCGAGTAGTCATGGGGTTGGCAACTGGCAAAGTGTCGCTGGCGTAGCTAGTACGTTTTGAGTTGGCATGGGGTTGGCAACTGGCAAAATGACGCTGGCATAGCTAGTACGTTTCGAGTAGTCATGGGGTTGGCAACGGCTAAGTGTCGCTGACATAGCTAGCACACTTTGTTATGGTCATTATGACGTTTTCCAAATTTTCAATTTTCAGGAAATTTCCAATGAAAAAATTCGCTATAATATGAATTAAAAAACTAGCTGTTTGTCTAATTTGGCCGACAGAGTTATGGTTCATACAAAAATCCTATAGAAAAAAATAACGGTCAGTTATTCCAGAATTAGAAAACTTTCTCGGAAACTTTTACAAAATGTGTTTCTTTCCATAAATAAGTTATTTGGACTATAACAAATATTTTAAAAGAAAAAGTAGGTAAATCCGTCCTGCCGTTCTCAAGTGATGCGCTCACAATGAACAGCATTTTTTTATTTTTTGTTTATGTTTTAGCTGTGCCCCGTGGTATCACACGCGTTACATACCTCCTTGATGCAACCTTCTTGGTAGAGACAGCAACCTCCTTTGACGTATAGATGTTATTTTTTTTTTTAGTGGTGTATGTGATTTGTTACTTATATATTATATCCCGTCGATCCTGTTACGTTCTTTCTATCCAATGGTTGTCTGGAAGAGATCGCTTTTAGCGATAAGGCCGCCACTTGTGGCACTAGCTCATAAGTGTTTTCTATCTGTTTGTAATTTTTATTTCTGGAGTACACAATATAGAGTCATATCTATATTATGTCAAATTATAGACTTTTTTGTAGGGAACATATTAAAACACCAAAAAAAAAACTGTTGATTCGATCGCTCCCAAACTTCACAGGATCACTCGCTGGGCTTACCTAAAGAATGCCTCAAAATTTCATCAAATTTGGTCCAGCCCGATCTCAAATTGGAGTCCATAGAGAACATACATAAGTAATATAAGTATATACATAATATACATACACATATACATGCTACGTCGTAGAACCCAGTCTACACAACCAAGGTTCTACGGCGTAGCAAGTATTCAACGCTGTAGCTATGACACGATGAAAGTATGTCTACACCATTTGCCAGTTTTTCAGACATATCAAGCTAGATGTGTTGACTACCTCTGACTACACCATCACTTCACATGGGATGAGTTGTGGTCACTAGCCTATATAACATGCATATTTTTATTGTTTGGGGTCATAATTTATCTGGTCTAACGATACTTACACAATATCTTTTACTATTTTTCCTTGTATTTTTTTTCACATTACCTCTATCCAAATTTCAACGCAAGCATCGTAGCAGCACGTCGTTTAGTATTAAATATGTGATAAACAAACAGAGACTGAAAAAGGTTTTTTTATAGGTTCACAGAACTGTAAATACACAGGTAGAACTTAGTAAAACAGAACATAATATATGCGTATTTGTACGTTATTATCTTATAATTATTAACAATTTTATTTTATAATAATATTATTATATAATTATTGACAATTTTATGCCAGTACTTACCTACGTTTATGGAACAAAATACAAAGCAAGCGAGTAGTTTAGCTTTTAAGCTTAAACTCATACGCTTTTCTCACGCACACATTAAAAATGAAGGTAAGTTAGGTTAAGTAATTAGCGCAGATTAACTTACGGCTTTCATTTGTTTTATGTCCTCTATAATGGAAGTAAAGGGTTTAGTTTTAATGTTTTGTGCGCACACATACTATTACCTAGAGATATGTGATGTTTATGTAGGTTTCTCTAGTAACTCAAGTATAAATTTAGGTAGGTAAGTAATAAAAAAACTCAGCTCAGCTACTTACTACTGACTTTTCAGTTACATACATCACATCATGAGCCGATAAAAATTAACTGTTGAACAAAGGCCTCCCTTTTAGAGAATCCCCAACTTGACAGGCGGCTTGTGGATCGCAGTACGTTCACCGTGTACTAAAAGGACGCTACTGTCCATCCTCCGGTGTTCTGGTTCTCCGGAGTTTTAGGACATACCTAGGTCCTTTTCAGTACTTTTCAATTACCTACTATTTATAAAATGCAGCAGAGTTGTATTTTTTGGTAATTTAATTGTTAACAGCCAAATATTAGTCTTAGCAACTGCCTCTCTTGAGTCAGCCGCAACATATGGACGCGTCCAATAATGTGTTTTCAGCTTTATAAGACAACTAACACCTTATTTCAAGTTACTCAACAAGCCCTTCCAACATAATCACACCTTGAACTAACGAACGTAAGAATGAGAGCCTAGTCTGCTTAATTTCACGGGCTATAATCCTTTCAGATATTTGATGTTTATGTCGGGGGGCATTACCGGGGACGGTCAACAAATTAAGAGGATACCTTAAGTCGTGTCTTAACGTTACATTTGTATGGATACGAATGATATTTATTTGTATAAAAGGCGATGTGTGTATATATGTATGTTATCTATGGACAAAGAAGTGGCTGGACCGATTTTGACGGGACTTTTCAGACGATTCGGACGAAACGACCTTCTGTCTTTCCTATTTTTTTTAACCTTCTTACTTCTATAGTTACGTATTAAGGTAAGTGTATGTAACTTTGCACAATTACAGTTTAAGTATAGATCTCAATTTTAAAAGTACGAAAACAATATAACTTTTGTTTTAGGGGTGTCTCTCGTACATGTGAAATGGTGATGCAATATATTTTTTTCGTTGGGCCCCACTTAGTCTTGTGTTTGGTATAGCTGAATAGGTCTTTTAAAATGAAGGGAAGGTTTGATACATCACTTTTTTTTATAAAGTGTATCTTTCGTGAAATATGGCCCGCCAAAGTAGCAAGAAGTTGGGGGGACCAACTTTTTGCTACTTTTGCATTTCTTAACTATAAAACACAGAAACTTGTAACTTACTATGCTGATAGGTCATATTAAAAATCTTCTTCATTAAAGCGAAAAAACTGTAATAAATTCAAGACGTTCTAGCTCAAAGGTCATTAACCTTTTCGTAAAATTGTCTTAACAAAGAATGTTTCTCAAGTAGATTTCTTTTTGAGTAAACCATAAAAAGTATGTTATTTTATTTATATTACACGGGAATTACTCACGTAAGATTAGGCCGGTTACCTAATCTTCCTTTGCACTGCAGCCGCGCGCGCGCATTCACCTTGATATAGATCGCCGAATGCGGTTGAAACTATAGTCGGAGTAACCAGCCTAATCTTACGTGAGTAATTCCCGTGTAATATAAATAAAATGTGTGAAAACCACGTCAGTTTCCATAATAGTATATGTTATGTTGGTATGATGCACCTCTGAAATTTGGTTAAGTCCACAGAGTTAAGTTCTTTCGATTTTTTGTGATCACCAATTTCTGACCTATGATAGTGACCACAATTATATATGAATGACTACGAAAAATGGAACCCTACCATATACATGTCTCTAGTCTCGACACGCTCTTGGCCAGTTATTTGGTGAGTATGACGTCTCTATTGACTGATTAGCCTAAAGAGTGTTTATATTATAAGAGGGCTTACATAAACTTTCGCTAATTGAATACATACTTTTTGTATATTAAAAGGCTTACTAAAAACTTTTTCAAAAAACTGAAAAGGCCTGTGTCTCAGTAGTGGGAACACGGTAGGCTGATAATCAAGAAAAAATGGAAATGAGAGAGAGAAATTGAGATGAGAATATATGATTAAAATCGTTGTGTACTGTATAATAGGCCGTTTCTATTCCGTACAGAAAAGAAATGAAACAATCTACCAGCTTCTTTTAAATAACAAAATATTTATTTTTCGGAGACAAGGGTAACATGCACATGTTATAATGTATGTACATAATATCAAGACTATAGACCACCACGCAATCATGACAATCATACGAAATTATTTATTTTATAATATTTAAAATCAAAATAATTCCATTTAAACATAAAAATAATCTATTTCAATAAATTTTCGTTAAAAAACTCCGTAAGTAAGTTTTTTTTCTGATAGGTAGTTATTATTTAAGTCTTATTGAGGTTAGAGTGAATATGTTTCTTATAAGTCTGCGTGCTTCATCATTGACCGCATCATCGCTTAGCATCAGGCGAGTTGGTGGTCAAACGCAAGACTATTATTAAATAAATGAATAAAAACAACAAAATAAACCGGACCGAGCCATACTAGTCGAACAATTACGACCGACGGAACAGTCTAGTTTAACACTCTATCCGTTTATTGTTCGGCATTCTGCTCCGACGCTACGGATTAATTTATTCTGACACCACCAGATAATATTAATAAGACCCCCTTTTATACCCCTCTTCGACCCCCGAGTAGCATCACCCTCCCCTCTCGGCCCCTACGGTATTTATTTCTCTCAGCTAATAATCTGACGACTATCGCTCGAGGAAATTGTTTTCTTGATAGCTTGTTAACACGTCGAGTCAAATAAATAGACAGCATTTTATGAAACTTTGTCACAGTGGAAACGTTGTTTAGTTTAGTAAGTATTAAATGGTCAGTTTTGTCTACCTCAATGTGACAAGGTACGTAAAAATACGTGTTTCTTACTGGATGTTCCAAAAAGTCTATTTAGAAATGTTTTTCGTTATTTTTTGTTTTTGTACTTGGTATTATTAGTTTTTTTCTTAACGGGCAAGTGTTTTTTTTTCTGACTTTCTTTAAGTACGGACGCAAAAACTGTAAGTACGGTACACTTAGACATTTTTTCACGCACTCTAAGAGATGTAGCGATACCATTATTACACTAACTAATTATTATTATAATCTACGTGCAAAAAAGTCAGGTAAAGTCGTCTGCAGGGTGAGTTAGAATAAAGACATCAAGACTGGTTTAGACTGGATGGGTCCGCACTCGCCACATCTGTATTTATCTGATCTGAGATCTGAATGACATTCAGAATTCGTTTAAGATGCCGTTAGGTCTTTGATCAACGTTACTTCAAAAGTTTTATTAATTTTAATTTACACGTCAATTCAGATTAATAATTATTATAAATCGTACAGGTATATACATGATATAAAACACAACATCATTTGATATACCTTCGTACTTAAATTAAATAAGGATGATTTTAAACATAACTCTTTAATACATCCTTTGCTAAGACGAACTACAAACAAACACCTTTCTTCACAGGACCTCTTATTTTATAAATAAAATATATTTGTTTCATAATGATATCGATGGATGAATTCTGCGATATTGTATACCTCCAAAACCAACAAGTGTACATTTTCAAAGCCAATTTGGAGTTGCGTAGGATCTATTTTAAATTTTTATAAATGAAATGTTTTTGTATATACGTACATGAGCTCAGCACAAGTACTCGTGCCGACGGACTGATTGGCGACATTTTGACTAATAAATGAGACAAAGTGAAACCAAATGCTAAATTGTTTTGACAGTTCGACGTGGTGTGTGGCTATGAAACCTGCGGCGGGAGGAAGAATATTCAACCAAATACGGGTAAAGTTGAGTAAGTATACTGTAATCTAGTTTCTCATTTGTGTACCTACTGTGACGTCATTTCCACGGCCACCTGTAAGCTTTCGAATAGTTTTTACAGTCTACTAGTCAGTCTATATTTTATTTTTCATTTTTCTATTACAATAGGCATGTGTCCTATTTTTTTTTATAAAAATAAAATATGAGTTATTAGTATTTTAATTTCATGCTAGACAGACTGCACTATAGTATCTACGTTATGACGTCAAACCGTGCGCGTGACATACTAATGCTATACTAACACACGCTTTGCTAGAGTGGGACAGAGCATCCGCTCTCTATGAGAATAGATATAGTGGGAACCAAAAACTTTAAACGATTATATATCAGAAATTTGCTAGCTGATTTAAATGATTTTTTGAGCATGTGTATTGTATTTAATTATATTCCTAGCTAAGGTATGCCTTTATATATATTACGTTCATGGTTAAGAGTCAACTCGAGTTATCTTGTGACATTATTTTTATTCTCGCCGTTTCCGGGGCCCGCTGACACAACATCGGTGAAAGCCTTTTTGGAAACGGATCCATTTGCAAAAACCCGGTCCATTACTGTGATTTATTTGATTATTCAACACTAAATGAATTATATGGGTTTTTCTGTAGGCAAGGATTTATTAGTATGTTTATATGTCAGGTTTTAAAATATGGGGCACCATACATAATCAGTTTTTCCTTTAGATCCATTTTGATCATGTCATGAAATAATACCGTGTGTATTATGGCTTTGAGATCTACGTGTATATGGTAACTAGAGTAACAAAAAAAATATGTGTAAATAATAAGGCCTAGCTAGCACGGGAGACTTTTATCGCCATGATTATTTCATCACGCTTAAGATCCTATACTTCATGGTAGAAAACATATTTTTGGATGCAGAACCCTCGGTGCGCGAATCCGACTCACACTTGGCCTTATTTTGGCTTTATTACAAGCCTTTATTTAACTTGTCCTGTTAGTATTTGTGGAAGCCCATAGTGGCTCATAGGAAATCCTAAATGAAACAACGTAGCCCCGCCGAGTTTGGGTTCGTTGGATTTGTCTACCTAAGCACTTTAGTCCTAGATGATAACCGGAAGCCTAAAATCTAGTGTAAAAAAAATATCTTTTTTTACTAATAACATTATGTTAGTAAATAGGCCAAACACAAAAAAGTGATGTATATCTGCGCCACCGTGAATGAAATCTAAACCCTAGCTTCAAAGTCCCTACAATGGTTTTCGCAAAATCTTACAGCAGTTGCTTTTTATAACATGTGAGAGAGGATTTTACGTTTTATAACTCTCTCAAAACCTTGACTTTCCTTGTACATCAATGGCCTCTTAACTAAAATTACCATCTGCTCGTGAAACTTAACGCTCTGTGAAATGATTTTCTTAAATCAGCCCTTTGTAGAAATCATTCCCTTTATTTAATTATTTTCTTTGTATCAAATATTTCCTCTTTATAATATTATATAGTATAGAAGTATTTCTATACTTCTATACTATATAATATTATAAAGAGGAAATATTTGATTGTTTGTTTGTTTGTTCGCATTGAAGAGGCTTCGAAACTACTGAAATTCTTTCACTGTTGGGATATAGGCTATATTATATTTTGTAGCGAAACCGAAGGCCGAGCTTACACCCATGCGAAGCTGGGCCGGACGACTAGTCACTTATATAAACATTAAGTATGCTTCAGTTTTATTGAATATTATTATCTTTGTCGAGTTTTCAAACAAAAAAACTTTTTGATGAAATATAGTATGATTATTTAACCAAAACAAAGTTGTCTGACATAGAACCAGAGTAACAGATTTTTACAATAAAAATTAGTAAGATGAAGTGGCAGTGGGGGCCATATTGCCTGAAGAACCGATAACCGATGGGGTAGACGAGTTCTGGAGTGGAGACCACGTTTAGGCAAACGATGTTTAGGACACCCTGCAGCCAGGTGGAGCGACGACCTGCGTAAATACAGGGCGTCTTAAAATCGGCAGCTGAACACGTTAAGAAAGTTTTTAGAATTTTTATCTGTCTGTCAGTTTTTCACAAAAATACGGTGTCTATTTATAGAACAGTAGTTTAAAGCGTTGACGCATCTAATACCTAAGGTTTAAAGCATGAAGAGTAATGAGTAAAATACGTAAAATTTCGTGATCATCAAAATAAAATATAACTAGGCATTTAATTAATGTAACAAACGTGTTAGCGACGTGAACACGCAGTTGGTGGGGCCAGCGCCGTGTTCCCGACACGCGTGGTAATGGATCCGCACTGCTTATCATTGAGTTGTTTCAGATGATATATTATGGTTATAAACCCGACGAAAGAAACAAAACACCACGGGAGGAGAATTCTCACTTTGATGCGTGTATAATTATATTTACACGACGACGTAAAGCATAAATAAGGGTATTGTGTTTGACGTGAACGTATAATTACGAATGTCCCTACTTCGAGTCTAAACCGATTTTGGTAAATGAGATGTTGATAGATCCTTCAGACGACCTTAGAGAATGGTCACTAGGTAGGTGACGTTATAATCAATAAATACACTATGTTATATACATAAAAGGTATCTAAAACCATCCCTTTGGACTGGGAAAGGATCGAGAACCACTACTGTTGCTAGGTGCTACAACTGCTAGGCGGCGATATGCAGTTTTCATGTTATCACTTTGTAAATCTATACTAATATTATAAAGAGGAAAGATTTGATTGTTTGCATTGAATAGGCTCCAAAACTACTGTACCGATTTAAAAAATTCTTTCACTGTTGGGAAGCTACACTATCCCGGGTGATATGGGCTATATTATATTTTGTAGCGAAGTGGAAGGCCGAGCTTACACCTGTGCAAAGCTGGGCCGGACGACTAGAAAATAATAAAAGTCAAGTGGAGATGAAAAATTAATCTGTACCCTCTCAACTGACGCATCATTGTAAGGTTTGGTACATATATTTTTGTTCAAGTGTAGTGCTAAATACCATTAACTAATTTTGAGACAGCATTTCGTCAATGTATGTAAGATCATGCTCAACATCATCATCAACACTTTTTTTTTACGTGTATAAGTCCGCGTTTGATCACCATCTCACCTGTTGGTAAGCGACTATGTGGTCAAAGATGAAGTACGCACTTAGAAGATACCTATTCACTCTTGCCTTGAAAAGGCCCAAATTATATCTCTCAGGAAACAAGGAAGCCGGCAGGTTGTTCCAATCCTTGGCCATACGGTTTAGAAATATAGAATCGAAACGTTAGGTACGTATCCAAGGAAAGTTCATAATGTATGGGTGGTAATGGGCCGTTTTCCTTCTTGTCCCGTAGTAGAAAGGGGATGGTAAGATAAGATCATGTAGCTCTGAGGCACATTCTCCGAAATGAATCCTATATAAAATTGACAGACTCGCTACTTTACGGTGGTGTTCTAGACTGAGAAGTTTCTTAGTCACTAACTTCTCATCGCCTATAAGTCGAGCAGCACGCCGGTCTACTGATTCAAGAGCTTCGAGCTGGTATTTGGCTTGTCACTATCTCATCATCGACGTTCACTGCTGAACATAGACCACCATTTGCCACAACTACACACTTGGCAGGCGGCTTGAGGATCGCTGAGCGTTCACCGTGCAGTAGGAGGATGCTGCTGCCCTCTGCTCCTCTGGTGGATCTGGACACAGTTTTACGACAATCCCGGGTCCATTCTTTTGTGGATAAGGAATATTTCAACGGTGGTTGTATTCAAATATAATCAAAATCCAAGCACGGGCCATGATTGTAAAGCGAGCTAATACAATACTACTCAAATTAAACATTTGAAAAATACTATTACATTTAGCAAACTAAATAAAACCCAGATTTATGTAGGTATTTCATAATTTATGTGCAACAAAATAAATTGTTTTCTCTGATAAAATTTGACGAAACTTGCAAAACATTTTCATTGTTTGAATTATATTTTTAAGGGAATGAGCCCTTGAATACTAAAATCTTGATTGAAATGAAACAATACGTATTCAAAGGGAGGCTTTCACAAATCTTGGGAAGGATTTGCCAGCCACAACAAAACAACAATTCTATACAATATTATCTTAATACTGCGA
Organism: Agriopis leucophaearia; assembly: GCA_949125355.1. Taxonomy (NCBI): domain Eukaryota; kingdom Metazoa; phylum Arthropoda; class Insecta; order Lepidoptera; family Geometridae; genus Agriopis; species Agriopis leucophaearia. The sequence continues at coordinate 596,704 of OX421270.1, forward strand.
GTATTTTTTCAATAGATTCGGTCTTGGAATGATATTGAACGAATTTTTGGAATCGTAATCACACTAATATCATATAATAATATGTGAAAGTTTGGATGGATGGATGGATGTATGGATGGATGGATGGATGTTTGTTACTCAATCACGCAGAAACAACTAAATGGATTTGGATGAAATTTTGAATATACTTTGCTCATATCCTGGATTAACACATAGGCTACTTTTCATCATCATCATAACCGATTTTCATCACCACGCGGGTGAAACCGCGGGGCGCAGCTAGTATCATATATGTGAAAGTTTGGATGGATGTTTGTTACTCAATCGCTCAAAAACGGCTGGATGGATTTGGATGAAATTTGGAACATACATTACTTATGTCCTGGATTAACACATAGGCTACTTTTAATCATCATCATCATCATTACCGATATTAATCACCACGCGGGTGAAACCGCGGGGCGCAGCTAGTAAAGTATATTATTTTCTCCACTGTTAAGTCATTTAATAAACTCTTATTAACTTCTACTTCAACTCAATTAGACAAGTAGAAGGACTGCACCCTTCCTCGTGGAAATTCCAAAGATTTGTACATAACGATGTGGGTCGTTATTTATGGTACGTACTAAAAATGGAACTCTCTTCCATCCTGCTTGTTTCCTGAGAACTACAATCTAGGCATCTGCAGGGCTAGTGTGAAGATATTTCTTCTAGATAAACGTGTTCCATCCATACACACCCTCCCGTACCATCAGACGAGTTGGTGCCCAAAAGTAGATCTATTCTATACAATTTATTTTTATTTATCATCTTTTAGAATTCACGAAAAGTTTCCATGTTGTAAATATGCAAAGCCAAATCACACTCTGTGCATCAAAACATCCCGTCAAGTTCCAAAACTTCAATTTGCTTTCAAATATCAGAATTTTCTCAAAAAGTTCCCCTAACGAGATAGCTCCGTAAGTGCCATATTTTACAATCTTTATATCTCGAATGTAACCTTACAAGTCTTCAAAATATACCAAAATCAACCCGAATAAAGCAATCAGGTTGAAACTTTTCGACAAATTTCAAATTAAATTTTCAAAAAGTCGGTTTTCGTAATCAAGTCAGGGCCAGATGTGAATATAGGGGTGGAACACACCGCCGGCTGCCCTCAGCTCAGACATACAGCTGAATTATGCAAAACTTTTAATTGTCCCTTTAGCCTTACCTTCATTAAAATTCGAGGTTGTTACGTTTGAACACAGAAACTTGTGATATTCAACGCTTTTGCATTAAATACTTGCTACTTGTGTAATTTTGCTGATCAGTGTTTTCATTTTAGACCAACTTTCACTTTAAATTTGTATTGGGTTGCAATTTTACCTCAACCGTTACTCCGCACTTATTTAATTGAGTTAAAACCAGACTAATATTTACTTCTAATATACAATAGGTATAGTTACTGATTAGTTGATGAAATTTAGTTGTCAAAAGAGAATATAAAATGTCAACTTTTGGAACAATCTAACACAAAACAGCTCTATAATTTCAAAGCAAATACTTAACTAAGAATTGACAAAGGTAGAATAGTTTCACAACTCTGGAATATTCACTTTGCAAATATCTAAACAAGTGTCTGAAGTAAAATATGTGAACTTGAACAAATGTATAAGTTTCTTGAAACTTTATAGACAGACTCTGGAGTGTATCATTCAGATGTAATGTGTTGATATTCAGAGGTTGACATTGATAAATGACCTCTCTATACTTGAGTGAAGCAATTGATTCATATTTTATCGCTATAATTATTTGTAAAATTAAAATAAGTAGATATTAATGTTACGTAAGTATTTAAATTTAAATGGATGGGTAATCATTATCAAGTATGGGACAGCGGCCAGTGTGCTACAGAGATAATAGCATACTAATTCGTTTGTAAGTATAAACAAACAAATATTCTAGAAAAACAGTAAAATCATTTTTTCACGCTGAAAGAACAGTCAATTATCATCATCATCATTATCAGCCAGAAGGCGTCCACTGCTGAATGTAGGCCTTCCCTTTTAACCTCCACACTGAACAGTCAATGATAATTTGTTACTATTAACATAAATAAAAATCCCTACCTTGACCGAGTCAAGACACGCTCTTGACATTTTTTTCAATACTATTTTATGCATTATTTTTCCATAAATTATGTTTTGCTAATTTTAAGATTTTGAAGACAGGGTGAATGTATCCAAATATTATACTCTTAGCTCTATAGCGATAAGGCCGCCAATTGTTTCACTAGTTTTTAAGTTGTTTTAATGTTATCTACCATGTACCTACGTATGTAATTTTTGGTGTGAACAATAAAGAGTTTTCTATCTATCTATCAGATACGGGGAATAGGGCTTTTAATTTTTTATGTAAAGTTCACAGGCTAGGCGTTGGACCAAAGCTCATCTCACCTAATGTTAAGTAACGGTGTGGGCCGACATAAATAAATCAGCTACTCTATGGTCTGCAGTGCGTTCTCCATGCTTTGTTGTGAAGGGCGAGTTGAAAGCCAGTCACGGCAACCGTCACGCCAGTAAAGTAAGCAATCAAGTCGAGCATTCAGCTGGCACGTGCCACTCGCTGGAAATAACAGAACAAGTAGATACATTATACATGGTGTTTGGATAATTAAATCAAAATCTAATCATGTGCTATTTTTTTAGGGTATGGATTTTTCACGAACAACCAAAAGATATTCAGTGGAAATAGTTATCATCACATCGTAACGAAACAAAAAAACGAGCGCTGAAAATTATCTATTTTTTTATTCTGCTGTATATAAATAAATAGGTACGATAAACTTATTGTACTTTAAAATAAACTATGATAATTTCCTCATACGTTAGCGTAACGCCTAACATGAAAAAAAACATATTACGCGCCACTGAGGCTTTGCGCTTCGGATATAACGGTTTAAATACATACGATAAAAGTTTATTTTTATATGTTAATGATTTTTTAATTACAAGTAAGTCACAAAAACACTCTGTATCATCTTCAAGTAGAATTTAATCAAGTAGAGCACGCGACCTCTCACGCGATGCTCGCGTCGGTCATTGTTAGCAATTACCGCGTCGATTGGACTGATTGTGTTTATATAGGTAGGTGTAGGAGAAAACACGAAATTGCCTCGCGGTTAAAGCCACAAATTTCAATAAGATACGAGAATACGTTCAAGAACTACGGCCTGAAATTAGAAAAGCAAAAACTGACTCGAAAAAATACAATATATCCAGATATTTTTTGGGTTTATAGAATCTATCGCAGCCTTTAAACGTCGAACAGGTATTCAAGCTGGTTTCAGCATATTTGAATACTGGTACTCAAAATAATGTCAGGAGCTCCGAGTTTAGGGTACAATTTAAATTCCGAAGTACCCAAAACACACTTTATTCTTCACGAGTTGAACACAGTGTGAAGTCGTAAACAACCGTGTGAACTAACGTTTTCTCTTCAGTTTGCGACAGTTTTTATTGTAACAGCAATAAAATGCACGTCACGGATGCAGAGGTGTACACGTCACCCGGTGACTCGAGCCTAAATACTCATGGTGCTATTTTTGCTTTGTTATTTTGCTCATTTAGCTGAAGCGTCACAGACCGCAGACATTCATAGATTAACGCTCTGTTCGATTATACTTTTTTATTTGACTGTAGTATAATGTTTTTTTTACATAGGTGGCGAACAAGCTAACGGACTAATGGTAAGCGTTCACCATCGCCTATGGATAGCTCTAACACCAGGAGAATCACAGATATGTTGCCGACCTTTAAAGACTCTATTAAGAGCCCTTTTTTTTTTGGATTTTGAATGTTTTAGAGAAAAGTTTTAGTTAATTGTTAAAACCCATCGATTATAATTAAAACTACGTCCGAGGAAACGTGATAGGCCACTTTGACTTGATGTCAGAAAGGTTTCTTGTAGGTACTTACCAAGTAGTATGCGTTAGTTGGCTTGTGATAAGAAGCAAAACTTCAATAAAGTATATCTTTTAATTAACAAAACTAAAGTTAACCAAGTAAATTGTCTAATTAGCAAAACTTCAACGAAGTAAATCGTCTAATTAGCAAAACTATAAAATCAACCAAGCAAATCGTCCTACTAACAAAACGAAATTTTGGTGCAAATTTGAAAAAAATATAACAAAATCTATTATTTCCAAAACGTCTGTTTTTTGAGTGATATTAATAAAGTACCTAGTATTTTTCACCATTCAGTAATCAATAATTTATGCACGAGAGTAGGTAAATGATATAATATACTCTTTTCATGTTGATTCTAAAACTCCATAGAAGCCTAAGTATTCAAGTACAAACACTGACTTGGTTTATACGACTTTTTAATAATCGAAATGCTCGTCAGTCCACACCGTGACTGAATGTTATTTGGAACGTGCATTCCGTTCGCTCGTTCCACACAGAGAATGAACATTTCAACAGGCGTGAGTGCATGCTCTGTGCTTATGGTTCCGTATTCATTTGGGTAGTGTAGTTTTATCTCACAATTTTGAAGTAAGCGCTGAGTTTTAAAGTTGCGTTCATTTAAATTTGTACTCGCTTACCGTGATCTCCTTTTAGGATCTTTGCCAAAATGTTAGAAACTTAACACCATAAGTAAACGTCGCAGTTAATATTCCAGTAAGTGCGGATTTAAATTATATTTTATAAAAAAAAAAACTGCTCTAGTGGCTCATTAGGTAGTGAACCTACCTTCTGCGCTTGGGAACGTGGGTTCGAATCCCACCTAGGGCAAACATTCATGTGACGAACATTTGTGTTTGTTCTATGTCTGGGTGTTAATATCTATTTAAGTATGCATTTAAATATATATGTCGGCGCAAGACCAATAAACTTATAAATAATAACGTCGAATTTAACAATGTCTATTAAAATTATGACTAGAAAAGTCTAAAAACTCATTAATACAGCAAACAATGACTCGAGACTATTTAATCTTTAGTTAAATGTCAAGTTAACTATTGCTAAATTCATGTCTTGATTTATAAACGATAAACATTAAGTGAGGTTAAGTTAGATTAGTGGTAATATTAAAAACAGTTGATGTGATGTTTAACTAGGGAAACGTGGCGCCTTGTTTCAATTGTTTAAATGTATTAGCTAAACCAATAATTGATTGGAGGTTAATAATAACTAAGTTCTATAAATAGTTAAGATTAATTAACGAGTTATTAACCACAGTAAAGCAAGTTATTTAAAGATCTAATGAACGAGTGTTATGACTTCGCAACGACACGACGACGCCATATTTGTTATAAAATGACGGGCTGTCGTGAAGCGGGACTCAGTCCATTACAAGTATTCGTCGAGCACAGTACAAAGCGCAGACTCAGGCAGTCTTGCTTAGAACGTGATTCCGTGCACTTGGTGCACTGTTTATTTGTTACTCAATCAGTGTTATAAAAAGTGTTATTCTATAATAATTGTTGTAAAGTGATGACGCTATAGTTTCTTGCCCTTCTTCTATCAGCGTCTAGGGTTTTACGAACGTGGCAGTAAATTTGCATTAGCATAGAGCACCTTCTTAGGGTCTGTGCAGAAATAAAAGATCAAGAATTCATTATCCGAAGTTTAATGTGTTTTGTTTTCCTACCCCGTGAATAAGTCAGTTTGGTTCAGTCTAAAATTAGAAAGTAGCTTAAAAGAAGGTAGTCCTGACAAAAGTTAAGGTTTTATTTGCAATGGTAGAACCTTCTAAGTGACGTCATCATTGATGACTCAACTCCTAGTAACGGCGTGTTCCGACATCAGAAGTGGGATTGAATCCAATGATCCTTCTGTCCGTTTATTATGTTCCAGATTATTCTAGTTGTGCCCACGAGAACAGCGACAGGGCTCGTGACTGGATGCCCCCTGGTTAAATCGATTGGTGCCTGGTGCGACATGTTCAGACGTGTCTACTCCATAAACAGCGATGAGCGGACCTGCAGCAAACCTAGTGCCGACACCATCTCCACTGCTATTACAATCTGGTGATGTACCTTCAAAATTCTTTTCCCATAATTATTGTGACGATGACTCAGGATATGACCTAGCAGCTTTTGACACAACAGCAAGCTATAGGTATCCCAGCTGCTGGATATCTAAATAATAGTTGGCCTTTTCCCTTGTTTACCACGGTTGAAATGTGGCCGTCTAGAGCCAAGAATCATTCCTATCGACAAGAAAGAGAAGCTTGCATTTATGCGAGTGACATTTGCATTAACACAATTAATTAAATTGTGTGAGTATTAGTGGAGCATTGCGCACACTACAACATTTTCGCTTAGTTCCAAAAAGTTTTTACCAATGGAGACGTCATACTTATTAAAAAGCACTAAAAACGTGGTGATATTTTACTATGTCTATCTACATAGGAGCCATAGAACTTGCGGAACTTTATTTTTATCACCGAGTAGGTTAAAAAAAAAAACAGATATATAGACCCCGTTGTCAGAAAGAGGTAAACATACTGTTCAGTTTTCACAACTACATGAGCGGCCATGCAGCCGTTGCCAGACACAGGACGGACTTTAGTTTACTCAAGCTTATTAACTTGTGTACGTATTGCCGCACAGACCTCGGTAAAACGTATCTACCTATAAAACATCATTGCTCACTTCCCTGCGTACAGTAAATCGTTAACTACCTGCATTTGATTGTCAAGGTGTAAAAATATTTGCTGATAACTTGGATTATTGGAATCTGTTATAATGCTAAGTGTTTCTTATTTTGAAACAACGGAAACATCTACCACAAACAAGTTATCGGCTAGTGTACTTGTGAATGGATACCTAGCTTAGAGAAACTATTTAATTTTTAGACACTCCGAGATTCTCCGAGACACTCCGAGACACTCCGAGAACCTCCGAGACACTCCGAGACACTCCGAGACACTCCGAGAACCTCCGAGACACTCCGAGAACCTCCGAGACACTCCGAGAACCTCCGAGACACTCCGAGAACCTCCGAGACACTCCGAGAACCGCCGAGACACTCCGAGACACTCCGAGAACCGCCGAGACACTACGAGACACTCCGAGAACCACCGAGACACTACGAGACTCTACGAGACTCTACGAGACTTTACGAGACTTTACGAGACTTTACGAGACTCTACGAGACTCACTTAGACATAACGAGTCACACCGAGACACTCACGAGACATTTTGCTACCCTCTGATACACTCAGATACACTCCAATACACTCCGATACACTCCAATACACTCCGATACACTCCAATACACTCCGATACACTCCAATACACTCCGATACTCACCAATACACTCCGATACACACCAATACACTCCGATACACTCCGAGATACTTCGAGACTCAAAGAGACCCTCCGAGATACTTGGATACACTTCAACACACTCAGACACACCCCCAACATCCTCCGACACTCTATACTAAAATCTATCAAACACATATCGAGACCCCCCGAGATACTTTATTCACTTCGAGAATGTTCTAGACAATTGCAATACCAAATCTTTATCCACTCCCATGAGTACCAGCAACACAGGTTTCTTAAGGGGACCAACAACAGGTCTAGCTGGTGCAGAGCACGCACCGCCTGTCAGAATGGCCGTGTCGGCGCAAGACCAATAAACTTATAAATAATAACGTCGAATTTAACAATGTCTATTAAAATTATGACTAGAAAAGTCTAAAATCTCATTAATACAGCAAACAATGACTCGAGACTATTTAATCTTTAGTTAAATGTCAAGTTAACTATTGCTAAATTCATGTCTTGATTTATAAACGATAAACATTAAGTGAGGTTAAGTTAGATTAGTGGTAATATTAAAAACAGTTGATGTGATGTTTAACTAGGGAAACGTGGCGCCTTGTTTCAATTGTTTAAATGTATTAGCTAAACCAATAATTGATTGGAGGTTAATAATAACTAAGTTCTATAAATAGTTAAGATTAATTAACGAGTTATTAACCACAGTAAAGCAAGTTATTTAAAGATCTAATGAACGAGTGTTATGACTTCGCAACGACACGACGACGCCATATTTGTTATAAAATGACGGGCTGTCGTGAAGCGGGACTCAGTCCATTACAAGTATTCGTCGAGCACAGTACAAAGCGCAGACTCAGGCAGTCTTGCTTAGAACGTGATTCCGTGCACTTGGTGCACTGTTTATTTGTTACTCAATCAGTGTTATAAAAAGTGTTATTCTATAATAATTGTTGTAAAGTGATGACGCTATAGTTTCTTGCCCTTCTTCTATCAGCGTCTAGGGTTTTACGAACGTGGCAGTAAATTTGCATTAGCATAGAGCACCTTCTTAGGGTCTGTGCAGAAATAAAAGATCAAGAATTCATTATCCGAAGTTTAATGTGTTTTGTTTTCCTACCCCGTGAATAAGTCAGTTTGGTTCAGTCTAAAATTAGAAAGTAGCTTAAAAGAAGGTAGTCCTGACAAAAGTTAAGGTTTTATTTGCAATGGTAGAACCTTCTAAGTGACGTCATCATTGATGACTCAACTCCTAGTAACGGCGTGTTCCGACATATATATATATATATATATCTGTCTCTGGCAGTCATATTACAAGCTTTGCTTTGTTTGGGGTCAGATGACCATGTGTGAAATCATGTCCCAGATATGTATTTTATTTTATTCTTTATTTCCCCTGTAGCGTCATTAGCACGATATTATTGTTCAAATCCACCTTTACCCTTACCATCCACTTTCACCATCAAATAAACGAGTTGCTTGTCACGTAACTTAGTTATATAAAAAGATACTCTTGCATTTTCTTGTTCTTGTTACTGGGGGCAAGTGCCTTTATTAACTAAACAAAATACCAGCTAAAACTAACACTAAATAAACAGTTAGACTGTCCATAGACCGTTGAAGGTCTAAAGACAATCCATATGCTTAAGCCCACTATCAGTTGGCAGCGTACCCAGCATAATAAATATCGTACCCATCTTGTTCTTACATAATTATAGTAAAAAATACGAAAATTATGCACATATAATAAAAATGCTTTTATATCTGCTTGATTCCACTGATCTCTAAAAACGAACACAAACGAGTAAAATGGTCGGTGCAATCGGCCCACTTCCGGCCACTGTTGTGTGCTCGATCCGAAATGTGTCGCGATGATTGCATTTTTTGACCAAAACGACTGTTCTTTTGTCATTTCTCAAAAAAATTGCCCAGATTTGACGGATGAGTCTTTTTGCGGCGCTCTGCAGGCAAATCGTTTCGGTTTTCAACATTTTTGGTAGCTTTGGTGACCTCTCACACAACGCTGCTTAAAAACATATAACTATAAAATGTAAATGTACTGTAAATGTGTAAAATAAGAACGCTTCAACTATTAAACTTATACGTATTTTTCAGCTATTTAGTATTTTTGTTTTTAACCGCTAGAAATATTTTTCCTAAGGACAATTTGGTAAGGGCCCTTTTTTTGGGAGTTAACCATGCCAAATTTATTAAAATTCGTGCAGGTGTTAAAAAGTTGAGAGAACATAATTAAATTTAGGGTTACACAGAACAATGATACTAAATTAAAAGGATGTCGTAGTACTCGTCAATATGAACAAAGTTCACCATCGGATAAGCCATGACGTCGCAAAAACTGATTTGGCATGCTTTTGACCACAATCTTACCTGTACCCACACTTACAAACTTTTACGATATTAATAGGTAATTATTAAAAAAAAAAGCTTTCTAAATAGTAAGTACAACAATTAATATGGAATTTAAGAACTATTTCATATATTTTACTTCAAATCTAAGAAAATATGAAGGTAATCTTACTTAAGAACAATAAATTATAAATTTTACTAGAATTTTGGCAATAATAAAATTAATTAGCTCCTTATCCGAATAAAATCCAGCCAAGGCCCAGAATAATATTTAATTCTTCGCTGAACATAATCTTACCCGATTTAGTAGATACTTACAAATTACTTTTTAAATTAAGCTAAATTCGAATGAATACCGTCCACGGCAGCCCTTTTATAATCAGCTTATGTGAAATTACTTGCGGACCCTGTTTTGATTAAGAAGCCATAGTATAGGGACATTTCTCGTTATATTTTGTCAAACCGATTTTGGTCCGAAATTGAATAAAGTAGGTAGGAAAGTACCTTCACCTATAATTTTATCAATAGCCATGTCACACGGCATTAGATACTACTAAATATTCCAGTTTTACAGGTTTTTAAACTGACTTTAAAAATAAGGTTCACAAATTGGCTGTTTCTTTTGTTTGAACCAATTTTTAACTGATGAATAAAAGGATGATGATGATGAATAAAAGAAGGTTCTCTAGTATTGGCTATTGTTTATTCAGATAGTACTTAATAAACATTAGATCAGAAAAAAATAACTAGGTATTGCATCGTTGCAATTTTCTAGAATGATGAAATAGCTGTCCTTCCCCAATTCTTCCAATAAATCCCCTATCACGTCGCATTTTCCTCTAATCTCGAGTAAAAGTAGCGGCCAGTAATAGGATTTGTATCGCCGCGATCGTTCGCTAAGTGTTTCACACCAATTCCTCACTCTCTACACCGAGTGGCATATCTACAGAGATACAGCTTCCAAGGGCACCATACTCTCCCGTCGGTGAGCTTGACTCTGAAGGACTACCTTACTCACCTAGCTGCTCAGCGCATTCCCTCGATATTATGGTATTTTCCTTCAAGATTAAAGTACCTCTCTAAATTTCAATAAACATTGCAGAGTTGACTGAGACCAGTGAAACTAACGTATTCATACGTGGACTTTTAGACTATTTGACTTTGAAATAATATTAGTGTGTGTGCGGTGTGTGGGATGGATAGAACATAGTGTAAAAAGTTGAGTTATATTCAATTCAGCAGTAATATACGTAGTATATATGAATTATAGTTTGCTGTTTATATGAACGTGGCGCATAGGTATACTTTAAAAAGTAGCTACAGTTTTACATTTATGCATTATTTAATATCTAAACACACTAATTAATTAATGCTTGATTTATTTAGGATTTTTATTCAAAGATCAAACTACTCGCTACACACCAGACATGTAAGGAAGAGAGAGCGGGTGCAACAGAGAAAACAACACTCATTCAGATATGCATCAATAATGATATAGCACAGATTGTTTTTCTGTACATGATCTAATCTTCGTTGGAGGGTTGCGGTGAATTGCTTTTACAGTGCTATGTTTACTAGAAAGTTTGTGCAGTTTTGTTGTGACCACGGGATTGTGTTGTAGAAGTTGACTTCAAGAGCCGTCGCGTCTGACAGTCGTTGGACAGTATCTCTCTCTCGTTCTAACTGTTATCTGTCTCTCACACTTTGCAGAGTTTTTACACATCAGCAGCTATCTATTAAATAGTTTATAATAAACTAAATAGAAAAAAAGAACAATAAAAAGACGATGGGAAGAAAGATGTGGACCATGAGAGAGGTGAGAGAGACAGAAATGCATGGAAAATTCTAAGGGAGGCCTACACCACAGAGGCGACTACCACAAAGGTAAGCAACAGCGGCTGATGACATAATTAAGAATATAATAATTTTTTTCACATTTTAAAATTTAGTTAAAAACATTGACATTTTAAATGTGACAGCGGAAACTACAAACTTTTTTAAAATTATATTTTAATTGTAAACTATAACTATTGTAAAAAAAAATTTTTTTTTTACATAACCTATGTAATTTCCGTTGATTATCGTATAAACTAGCTGCGCCGGGAATTATATTTATAAAAACTATCACTTTACCAAACTACATTAAGATCGGTTGAGCCGTTAATTTACTAGTGAAAATGTAAGAAACAGAAAGAGGAACAAAGAGAAGTATTTTCGCGTTTATAATAGTAGTGTGAGTTTGCTTTTTATCTATAATCAAAATCTCTATGGAATACTAAACAAAACCACAAAGCCTTTTTTTATGAAGTAATAACTTGTGGAACTAGCTCGTTAGTTTCTTTAACTGTTTATTATCGATAAAATTGCTTGATACATATATAAAACCCCTCTTTATGAGGGAGGCCTTGTCCAATAATGTGTATGTGTATGTGTGTGTGTGTGTGTGTGTGTATAGATAAAAAGTTCTATTGCTTAACACAAATAGAGAAATTTATGAGTTTTATAGAATTTTTACATGACATAAAATATATGCTTCATTTTTATTTGCCATCACCCTTATTTTTTGCCAATCTTGTCCATGTGACGAGTATTTTTCTATACATAAAATAAAAAACTTTTCATTCTTCATATAAATAAAACTCTTTTTAATAAATTTCAGAGAACCACCGATAAATTACAAAAAAAATTAATATGCAATGTATGACAAAATATAATTGAAAATAACATACATGAAAAAGAAAACCCTTAAAACAGAAGCCAAATAAAAGTGAGCTTATCATTAAAACCGGGCCTTTAGCGGCGTATTAGCAACACAATATCGTTTTAAACCTGTCAATTATACTATTAATTAATAGTGTGACATTTATTAATAGTGAAATAATCGGGTCCCGGTTGGGTCGTGTGGCGGCGACTTCAAACGCTTCGTCGACAATTAGATAAGTACCAAGTGAGTATTCTGTATTCTGTGACGAGTAGCGTTCGCAACGTAATTAAAAATAAAACGGATTAAGCGAGAGTCGGACATGCGAGCGAGGGTTCAGTATGTTGTGTGTGAGACGTCGAGCGAGGTTGGGAGTTTAATGAAAAAGTTTAGCTCGAGTCGGAACAACGCAGTGGTTTTTAATCTCAATGCTTTCTGAGTAATTTATTACGTTTTGCACGATATTTTGGAGCCATAAAAGTAATACATAATTTACAAATTAAACTAGTTCAAGTAGTTTTTCAACTTCGGGGATTGGTAGTATCAAATTGCAAGCGTCCTCCCAAGTGTCCCCTCACATATCAAGTGATTCGCGTTTGTAATATTTTGTGGTCTTTTTTGTGTTTGTAAATTACATTGTGAATAAAAGAATATAATAAAAAATAGTGTTTTTAAAATAACATAATAATTATATGAATATTTGAAATATAGTTTATTATTCAATGGCATGTCATATTTTTTGTAAAGTAACATAATAAAAAAATCATAAAATTTTAAACGTGAAACATACATAATGATATTTACAAATACGTTTACGAAATTGTAAAAAGCAGCCTCCACGCCCAGCCCTAGGTCCCAGAGCCGAGCCCCAACCCGTTTCACCCGATAATGACAATGAATATTTATGAAAGTCTAACACACGGTACCCAACAAAATCCAACAAGATATAGGTCAACAGCTGTCGCGAAATTGAGTAAACGAGTCCTCCCATAGAGATTTAGCTGCGTTCGGCGCCAAGCAATCTCATAAATTATTTAACTTGTTTGAAAAATGTCGCATACGAATAATTTTTCATACGCAGCACTCTGGTCGAGTGATAGTTTTTATTTATGCCGCTATGAATACGTTTATATTTGGGCGTTTGTTATGTGTTTCTTTTACAGACGTTCTCATTTTGAGACTCGACACTGAGGTGGGTTTGGGCATCAATATTAGAAACTGTGGCACGGATATACTTATAGCATATAACTAAAGGTAATGGTACGAATTAGGGGAGGTTGTGATGATACTCTACATATTATATCCTAGTGCAGTGCTGTTGCCCGCGACTTCGTACGCGTAGTTTTTCATATAAACTTTCAACTCTTTTTTCCTTCCTTAATCCGTCCCTCGCGCAAAATAACATATCCTACTTCAATCTGATCATAGCTAAGCATATTCGTGAAAACCGCATTTAAATCCGTCCAGTGGTTTAGGAGATGTGCGTGGACAAACAAACATATAGACAAAAATTCTAAAAACTGTCCTAACGTGTTCAGCTGCTTATTTTAAGACGCCCTGTGTGTTTTTTTTATATCTCGCAATTAACGTTTTTTATCTCTACGTTTCGTTATTATTATATGTATAGATGTATAGATTACTGGGCCTTACCTAGTATTTTGCAGTGAAAGTACAGCACAGCTCTTATTGACACCATAAGCCCGTGCCGTTGGTGCCGTTCCAGTGCCAATATAGGGCAGCCTTGTTGCATATAGTGGGTGCCGCACCTCATACCATAGACCAGCCCAACATCATCAAGTACGTACGATACTGTACAATAGTTTCATATTCCCTTCCAAACACATTCCATTCCATAGTTGTATTTTATACTAGCTTTTTTGCCCGCGACTTCGTACGCGTAGATTTTCATATAAACCTTCAATTCTTTTTTCTTCCCTTAACCCGGCCTTGCGCAAAATAACATGGCATATACTTCAATCTGGTCATAGCTAAGCATATTCGTGAAAACCGTATTTAAATCCGTCCGCATTTTCTTCCAGGGGTGTAGGAGATGTGCGTGAACAAACAAACAAAAATTCTAAAAACTGCCTTAACATGTTCAGCTGCTTATTTTAAGTCGCCCTGTATGAAGTATTGATAGAATCATAAAAGTAATAAATAACACCGTCAACAGTTTTCAAATCAAAAAGATATTGTGACCACAGTGCAGAGCATGTTTTGAAATTTTCTTTTTGTCTAAACCATTAAAAGTATATTTCCGGCCAGTTTCGCTGGCCACGGAACCCTGACATAATGCTTGTCTTAACACGCTTTTGGCTAGTTATTTCTTATTTCGCGTGCATTTGTATGTATACCTTGATTAAAAAGCCATGAAATGGAACTACTCTATTTATCTGTTAAAATATCACAGTAAAATAAAATATTTCTATATTCTTATTCTTACTGCAAATAATATACACTGTATTCTTCTAAAAGCTAAGTTTATATACCTTGCATAAAGGGTGCAGCAATGACTTATGTAGTGGCTGTTCACAAAAGCAGACCACAGACATAAACATATAAATTAAAGTATAGTTAAATCTATTACATAAATATTATATATACTATTCAAACTTAACCTAGGGTGAAGTAATTTTACAAAACAAAAAAAAAACATACTTAGTGTGATAGGGTACTTAATTATATATGAGATGATACAAAACTTATGACGCTACTTTCTTAACTATTTATATATCGATATTTAATTTCTAATTATAATTTTCTAAAATTTATCGTCGAATAAATCTTTTATCTCGTAATAACATTTTTGGGTTAGAAACTTACGAAGTTGGTTCTGGAAAAATGTTATTATTTATTTCTTTCTTTATTGCGTCCGGAATTTTGTTGTATAGGTTTATTTTCATGTACAAAATGTGTACAAAGGGCCTTTTTTGAATATTTCTATTCGCGGGACTGTATTAAAATAGGATGCGGTATATTTTGTGTTTTAAATGCTAACATAGAATAAAACCATGAGAATGTAATATGGAGCTTGGAGCTTCCCAGTGTGGTACTGGATGTAGATGCGACCCAGGGACAACGTCATGTATGCGGTCGGCTAGGTCTGCCAGCACATCGAGTGATGACGTCATCTGCTGCGAAGCAATGATGGTCTGCGTGCTGTTCGGTAGGCGGCTGGTCCAAATCATGCGTAAAAAGTCTTCTGGAACTCCGGGGCCTGCTAGGTGTCGTAGATGACGTAAGAATTGAGAAGGCTTATGATCACCTAGCTCCTCGTGTGTTAAAAGTTGCTGTACCTTTTTTCTCTTGATGCGGACAAACGTTTAATTAGCTCCAGCTTGAGTTTTTCGTACTTCTCGGTCACAGGCGGGTTGACGATGATGTCTTCGACTTCAGCTGCCTATTGCGGGTCAAGTTGTCCAATCACATAGTAGAACTTGGTGCTATCTGCAGTGATGTTGGAAATCGCGAATTGGCCTTCAATCTGGGCGAACCAAATCGCCGGCTTCTCGGGCCAAAACGGTGGAATTCGCACGCCAACTCGGAATACATTGTCATCATCTTTATTCTTCGTGTCAGCCGCAGTGCTATCAGTACGATCTAGCGGCATTCTGACCTTTGTCGGTGGTGTACGGTCCATTCAGTGTTCACCAATTATAGTGGATTTGTACTATTTATATAGAAGGAGAGGGTTAAGCTACCGACAATGGAAGAAAATAGCTGAGTCCGAAAGAAATTATAAATTTAATGCAAAGAAAAATCTTAGACAAATCTTAGAAAAAGCGAATGACAATTCCATTTGAGAATCGGTGTTCTTTTATTTTTTTCTTTTCGCGCCCCAGCGCCACACGTCGTGGAAAATTGGAATGAAATTCACGAAGGTTGGCGCAAGGAGTACGAGTACGCCACACTCCTACTCCATGCACTGGAATGAATCACCAAAGAGGTTGAAAGGCCTATAACATGCTTGATCTACACGTTCATTCATCTAAGAAGGTTAAGGAACCTTCTTTAAATTTAAACTGATTAACCGAATGACCATGTTGACAGTTGACATAGTTGACAGTTTCAAAATTTTAATGGCTATGTCAATAACATTCTCTTTACTTTGGATCTCCTTGCTTGAGGCTATGTGACGATCCTCATATTACGTTTCGGGTAACGAAGAAATAAATCATTGATTTTTATTTTCGTTTATGTAAAAATAAAGAATTAAAATAAATGATATAAGATAGCCTATGTTTTAATCTGGTAATTTCTAAGCATATTCGTGAAAACCGCATTAAAATCCGTCCAGTGGTTTAAGAGATGTTCGCGGACAAACAAACAAACAAACAAACAAACAAACAAACAAACAAACAGACAAAAATTCTAAAAACTGTCCTATCGTGTTCAGCTGCTTATTTTAAGACGACCTGTGTGTTTTTTTTTTTGTTATCTCGCAATTACAGATTTTTTTATCTCTACGTTTTTATTATATGTATAGATATAGATAGATTGAATAGGGTCTCTTGGTATTTGCTTCGACCCCACCATAAATGTCCGCGTGCGAACCGTGAAACCAATGAAATAAAAATAATTATTATTTATTTCAGACAATGTTCATATGTTACAAATTTAGAGTTAAGTCATAAAACAAATATCATTAGGATATGTAAATGTTTCGCCAAGCCTAATAATATGTTCCTTCATCGCCAGCGTCTTTTGAGAGTTTCCATAACTGGTTAAGCATGTTATCTATCATAGACTAATAATAGTGATAATTGACATAAGAACTTTCGTTATTATCACAGTTAATTTTATTCTCCTTAATTGTTGATGCACGCCTTTATACTATTTGTTTCAACCTGGTGGATGACTATAGATTTTTGAAGTGAAAACATAGGCGCGTTGACCACTTTTTGAAAACACTGTACCGTGTATTATAAAACAGCGCCATCTCTTGGTGAATAGTTAAATTGCTACTTAAGTTTTCACTTTTGACGTGCAATCCTATGACTGTTTTTTAGCATCAAAAGTCCTCCATATGTGCATTTCTACGTTATTTGCAAGTGTGCAATCTCTCTCTCACACACACACACACCATCAGACAGTAAACGTCCACTGCTGAACAAAGGCCTCCCTCTAGAGTATAGGGTATTGCCATAACCATCATGCTTGGCAGGCGGCTTGGGGATCGCACTACACTCACTAACTAAGTATTAAAGTAAAGTTAGTACCTAAGTAGCAAGTATGTGTGCAATAAGTATTTAAAAAAAAACACTTATTCTGACAATTTAGGATTGTTTTGCTAACGTTACCATTACCTACAATAATTACATGTCTGCCGCTAACGAGGCCTGGTATTATTCCATGACATGACGCTGTCAGGAGTATACTGTGATTGTAATATGACGCACTGCCGATCAATGCTTAGTAAGTCGAAAATATCTGAAATAACCACCAAAATACTTTATCACGTTATTTTCTACTTTTCGATAATTTTTCTGCATGAACAAGCAGGTGAAAGAAAATTGTGGGGAGGAAGCCATAGCATAGTGGTAGGGTATGTTTTAGTGCCGGCTGGCTGGTACCGATCTGTTGCCAAGCACGTACAGTGCTTCAGCAGATCAGCAGCCTCGTTTGAGACTATTGAGAACTAATCTATTCTAGGTGAGGTTTGTACCAGCTATTGTCTATAATATTTTTAATAATTTGTGTATAATCTAGGATGCCCCTTGACCCTGAAGACGAGGTCTGAGAATACGACTCTGATATCCCTTGCCTATCGTGAAAATCGATTAAAAACGGATTTTTGGGCCCGTGGGGGGTTTAATGTAATAGGTCATATTTGAGCATCTGACTTGATGAAGAGAAGACAACTGTGAGGCTCACGCCGTTGTAGGGAGACGGAGGGGAAAAGATCCGAGAAATGCAGCGAAAAGGCAGCGTGCTAGAAGGGTACAGATATGGAGAATCCTGTGCCCTCCATCATGCACATAGGCAGGCCAGTGAGGGAGTAGTAGGTGCAGTTTTACATAACTAGAGAGTACTCTAATACAGCAAGGTATCTTTAAGAAGTTTCTCCCCAAAAAAAAGGTGTGTGCCATACTAGACCACGCCGAGGCTTAACATCAGATAAGCATTGGTCAAACTCTTTTCAACCATATAAAATATTTTAGACTCGTCAAAAGTATAAAGCAACGTGCTTGCACAAAAATAGCACGCTGCAATTCAGTTCAGAAATAGCAAAGTAAAGCCGCAAAATATCTCTGTAAGCGGAAAAAAATACCTACCAGTTTCCATCGCCACAAATCATAGCAAAAAGCTTTCAGGTCAAACGATTCTGTTAGTTGACGTCGACTGAGATCGATGTATGTGTGTAATGCACACTATCTACGTAGCTTCATGATGTGCTGACTTACGAATAGGAAAACTACTGTCAATTTGTGAAAGTAGCTTACTTATAAAAACAATAAGTTGAAATATAGACGTTTAGAAGTACCGTAAGTTTATAAAAGTCTGAGTGGACTATAATTGCGCATTCTCCGTCATTTCTAGGCTGTCCGCATACCTCTAAGTGATTTGTCATCCGTAACTGAAAGCTGATATACGATTATAACTTGTCCATGAAAAAGATATAAATAACAAATAGCTTCTTCGATAATGATTTAGTATTACAATAAGTTGAACGTGTGTATATTTGTATCTGTGTGTCTGTCTGTGGCATCGGAGCAGCAAAACGGCTTAACCGATTTTGATTTCGTTTTTTTTGCATGAAAGGTGTCTTGATTGTGAGTATTTTCAGTAATGATTCAAGAAAATATTATCAGCTGTTTGAAGATTATCAGCTCTTTTATCAGAGTATTTTAAAAAATAAAAAAATAAAACTGTACTTGGGTCTATGTTTGGCTTCAACTCGCCTGATGGTAAACGCTGGTGTGGCCAAAGATTGTGCACGTCGACCTAGAAGAAATCAGCCATTCCACTCCAATCAACTGAATGAACCAACTAGTGGTGCAAAATGGAAATGTATATTTAATCTAACCTTGAAGATGCCTCGATTGTAATTCTTAGGAAACAAGGAAAAGGCAGGGAGTTCCATTCTTGGGTAGTATTTTGCTTTCTATAGCTGTACAGCTAAGCCTCTCCTCCGTACATGAGCTCCTAACCTGCAACAAAAATAACCACAACCTATTTACCCGCTAGGTACCCAAAGGCAATACATTTTTAAAACCACTTGTGGCCAATGACTGACCAGACAAAACATTGTTTAAATTTGCTTACATAAGATGGACTAGAATAAACATTGTCAAGCTAATTACCTACAGTAAAACTCAAATAGATTTTTGGAGTAGTGGTTTGGACTTTTGTAACCCAAACTAGTTAACATAGCTTTGGGGCTAGCCGCTAGAATCAAGCTAGCAAGCTGTGTTAGCAAGCGACCGCGACATGATTGCGCAAGTTTTTGCAAACGAACCGGCGGCACCACGACCGCGCGCGCGAAATGAGAAAAGTTGCGACCTTGGCTTATACTCTAATAGATTACGAGGTTTTTACTACTGAACTGACTTGCACTGACTAATACTAAGCACTCATGCTACCGCGGAATAGTATCATTATCATCAGCCTGTATTAGTCCACTGCTGGATATAGGTATCCCCCAAGGTACGCTTCGATCTTCGGCCGCCTCATCCAGTCCGATCTTCGGCTTTACTCTCTAGCCACTGGCAGCTGTCTTACGTATACCTATATCGTCATTTCATCGTGTCTCAGGGTTTCATATTCGTGATCTCCACTCTAGAAAACGTCTATCCAGCCCACTGCCACTTCACCTTGTTAATACACTGAGCTATGTGGGCGACTTTAATAGTATGAATCTACACTAATGTTATAAAGAGGAAAGATTTGTATTTTTGCTATATTTTTATATATTTTTTTATGATACTGAATGACGAGACGATCGAAGTCGCTCACCTGATGGCTCTTCACGCTTGGCCATAACAGCTCAACGCCACTCAGAATTTTGAACTTCAACAGTTCAAAACTCTGGATGGCAATGCACTGCGCTCGTCACCACGAGTTATAAGATGTCAAATCTCTGTGTGCCCTGTAATTTCGCTGGAAACATTGCCCTTCAATCCGGAACACAGTAGTGTTTGCACACTACTGCTTGGCGATTGAATAACTAGCAAAGGTGTGGTACTTACCCAGGCGGACCCCTGCAAAAGAGTCCTACCACTATAAACGTAACGAAATAACTCAAAATCTACTGAACCGATTAAAAAAATTCGTTAACCATTAGAATGCTACATCAGTTTCGAGTAACATAGGCTATATTTATTACTAGAATGTTTAAAAACTCCATCTGTGCGAAGCCAGGACGGGTGGCTCGTAGGTTATATTTGGGATTATAGTATCTTTTTTGGACGAAGAGGTACTTACTTTTCGAATATTCTGTTTCATTAGCGATCCTTTTACAATACAGAAACACTGCGAGTTTAGTTTATACTACAATTAGCTGCTCCCCATGATTTCAGCTGCGTGGATATTCCACCAAGAATCAGGTTAAAATAGATCTATATCACTCTCCGGCAAAAAAATACGTCAATCTGTTGATTTGTTGCTGCGTATAAGAGGAACAAACAAACAAATACACAAACAGACTTTCGCATTTTTAATATTGGTTTGCTGATTTCATTATAAGGATTATTATATATTTGCTGCTGAACTGCCGATATATATTCCTTTGAAAACACATGAGGCTGATATAAATTGATCCGAAAGTTTGTGCAGTCGATGAAACTAATTCTAAATTTCGTGAGGCTTATGAACGTTACTTCAAAACTTGATGAGCTAAAAGAACTCCATAAGATCATGAGGTCAATACAATACCAGAGCAAAGGTCCAAATCTAAACAAGCAAATGAAACCGTCGTCCCAAGCCACATCACAGCTACAACAGTCGTCCAAACTGCAGCAGTACAATAACTTTTCTCATTTCGCTCTCTACCAAGATGATATAACTAGAACTTTGCTCTAACCGTACCTACTGAGTGTGGTAGTTTAGAGTTCACAAGACTTGTCAAATATTTACAAATGTTAGTGAAGTGTCAGCGTGATCCATCGTAAGCCGCATCATCGCTTAACATCAGGCGAGTTGGCGGCCACGCGCAAGCCTTTTTAGAGTAATAAAAAAAAGATAACAATTGTCAGTTCGTTACAATATTTAAGTCTTCATCTCAGTATCTGCGCCCGCGGCGTCCTAGCGTCAAAGATCTAAAACGCAATTAAAAATTACAATACTAATATATATGTATGTATATCAGTCTCTGGCAGCCATATTACAAGCTTTGCTTAGTTTGGGGTTAGATGACCGTGTTTGCAATAACGTCCCAGATGTTTATTTATTTAATGGAATTTGCACACGGTGCATTTAATCTGCGTAACCAGAAAAAGATGCACATGTTATGATATACACGCATCTTGCTCTTAAATTGCATTGCATCATTTTGAAAAAAAAAAACTGATGTATTTTAGACTAAATAATGTGCAAAAGATCGAGACTAGGAACAAGGGAAATAATAATAATAGCCGCATCTCATCTTATAGATCTGTTCTCCTATTCACAAGTTGACCCAACAAGTTCAAAGCCCATGCAGTTTTTAAATCCCATACTGTACAATATAGTTTTATATTACATTTTATGCACACCCCATAATTGTATTTTGTACGCAACAGGGTCTCTTGGCTTTGGCCCTACCAATGCCTTTTAAAGGTCCGGGCTAGACTCGAGAATGTGTCTAAATAAAAATTTATAACAAATATAATAGACAGTAACTGACATGTTTTTTCTTAGGTTTTAAATAAGCTATTTTAACAATATACTAACATAGTCATACTGCATTATATTTCGGCGCAGTTACATACACCATTTTCACGGAAAGACATGTAACTGCACCGAAATATCGGCAGCTCCTTCCACAACTTTACTACGGTAAATATCCCGTAAATAATCATATAACTATAGTGAACAACCGTCATAGTTTAAAACATCAACCTGATTTATTTTTAACTTGAAAAAAACTAAAAATAGAAGAACCTTTGTATTTGTACTTCGCACCTAGCAAAGACATGATAATTATAAATTTTTTCATTAGTTCCACATGTTCCGACAAATTGATGATTATATTTGCTCTAATATATTTATATACATGCACTATGTGCAATATCCATTAGTCTCTCCCCTGAACGTAAGATTTGTGTAGCTACACATGACAGGGACTGTCACAACGCGATTTATTTTGGTGGCAAAAATGTGGCTAAACCTTTATAGTAAACACAACCTAACTCCATATTCTATTAAATACTACATCTTGTTTTCCAATCCTATATTTCGTTCGAAAATCATCTCCATTATCTGCGTTGTTCTCTTATTTCTCAAATTTGCTTTAAACCACAACCAATGTGTTAATACAGGACATAAGCAATGCATATTCCAAATTTCATCCAAATCCATCCAGCCGTTTCTGCGTGATTGAGTAACAAACATCCATCCAGTAATGGATGTGAATCCGGGATACGGTGTAATTTACGGGTAATTTACTGTGGTAAGTGAACAACAGTGTTTTGCTTTAAATAATCAAACTTGTAGATGTTGGTGCGCAGGCCCTAGTTGGTAAAGTTATGAGCAGTGGGATTGTTGACCTTACGACGTACCGACCGCGCTGTAGTTTGAAATAATCCCATTGAAACAGAATGATGTTTGTGTTAGTGCTCTTGGAAAATTGTAAAAGATAACAACAATATTTTTGAACGAAAACTTATGAGCTACAAGAAAAACAGCTGAGCAATATTATCACGTGGGATTAGATAACAAATGTTGTTTGATTAAAAAAAACTGTATATGAATGTCTCACAACTCTGTACTTTGAATTAAACTTAGGTACATTTAACTTGAGCACTAATAACATCAGTATATATATTTCTGTATAAACATAACATTATTAGTATATTTAGCAAATAAGTGTATATCTAATGCAATTAAGTCGTATAATGGGTAATTCCCAAATTACTCCATTGTTTTGTTCTAAGAATGATAAGAATCTCATATATTTATTCTCAATCTATTCCAAAGAATTATTATGAAAATTATTATAGGTATATAAATATTATGTTTTTTTCTACTCCACGGGTAGCTGCGATTATTTTTAATGTCCTGATATTACTAGTAGTTCTCAACGACCACGGTTTAGATCATATTAAAACTATAAAATTGCTAATGTATAAACTACAAATACTTGCCAACACCATTAAATGATAATATCGGATGAACATTATGCAAGTTATCGTTGAACTAATATACAAACATACATAATAACGCCGACTTATCCCATTAGAATCGGAGACCTTTCTTTGCTTTGTAGTCTTTACTAGAGAATTAACATCCTAACAGACCTCCTGCGGCCTTATCGCTCGTAGCGATAAGGCGATTATTGCGCTAGTTTTTATCGTGTATTATGTAATTTTATCACCACAGACAGCAAACTTTAAGTCAGCAGATTTTCCTTCTCTGTTGGAGATGAATTTTCTCCTGTTTCTCTTACTCTGAGAAAATTATAGTCTGTCGCTTGTGATGGCCTTAATTGTAAGTTTCAAATATATTTTCACGTTAAAAGGATTAAGGTGAAGTGAGCCCCAAAGTGAGCAGGTCGCACAGACCTAAAAAAAAATTTTTAAGGTCGATATTTGTTGACAGAATCATCGATCGTAACATCGTAGACTTAAAAACCAATTCAGTCTGTATGATGTTTATGGCATAGCTGTACCTGGATTCTGAATTTTTAAGGTGTTTGATGGATAAAAAATTATATTAACCTGCATTTGTAACTACATACAATTTTTTGAATAATTACTAAGGGATCAGTTAAAAATAATAGAAATCTAAATGTACCAAATAAATATAAATCATTTATTTAAACTTCAAAAAAGGACATAATTACATATGATATTGTTTAATAATATTATTTTACATTACTGACTGTTTTTGTCAAAAAGTATTTTTTTAGTTATGTAAGTCACAGTTATGACGAAACTTCATGTGATGAAAATTTGTGTATTATCTAAATCTGGGTGTTAATTAAAAATATATATTATAATATGTATATATATCAGTCTCTGGCAGCCATAGTACAAGCTTTGCTTAGTTTATATGAACATGTGTGCAAAAATATCCCGAATATTTATTTCTTTATATCTATGAGTGGTAAAGTGCATATCTACACTAATATTATAAAGAGGAAAGATTTGTACCTATTTTTGTATGTTTGTATGTTTGTAATGAATAGGCTCCGAAACTACTGAACCGATTTGAAAAATTCTTTCACTGTTGGGAAGCTACACTATCCTCGGGTGACATAGGCTATATTATATTTTGTAGCGAGGCCGGAGGCCGAGTTTACACTCGTGCGAAGCCGGGGCGGACGGCTAGTTTAATTATAATTTTATATAGATATTCAAAGCTATGAAATTCGATCAACAATTTAATCATTTTTCAAGATCAACAAAACACGAACAAAATACTTCCGGTCTATTTCTTAGAAATAAATGAAATATTTTAACTTAGCTCCATTCCATTGGGCTTTGGTGGATACCAGCCCTTATGATTCAAAACAAATAGAGATTTTTTACCAAGAAGTTTTTGATTCGAGTCTGCCTAACACACAAACAAGTAACACAATGCAAAAGACTATTCCAAAACTGGACCCGATAACCAGAGGGCCAAGCACGTAAACAAACCTATATTCCCGCCGGGAGAAAACAAACGCATTTCATCCGCCCGCCATATTGTTAACGTTCTAATTTCAAATTTCAAATTGGGAACAGGCAATTCCCGTGCGGCCGTTGAATAGTTCAGTTCCACAGATGATTAATAACTAGATATTAATCAAAGCATTATTACGAGGATTAAATTCCCAAAACGCGGCGCAGAATACGAGAATTGTCGAATACGTTTTGAAATCTGTGTTTGCTTTTGGCAGTTTTGCTGAAATGACGCCTTCACGCTTCAGTTATGTTGAACTGTTTCATGTTGCCGATAATCACAGACCTTGTGTATATCTGTGGCGATAATGGATTGGTTAATATAATAATTGTACCTTATGTTAGTACCACCAATCTATATATCTAAATATAGGATATATATAAGTATATATCATATCATTTAGACATAAATTAGAAGAATGGCTTATCGAACAGGCATTCTACAAGTACTCTGATATGACCAAAATCAGACTGATTTAATTTACATTGACATTGTATAATTTTTTATTTTACTTTAATATTTTACTTAATTTATTGATTATTGATACTTATTATTATTGTTGTATGACTTTTTATTTATTTATTATTATTCTTGTTTTGGCATTGAATCTACCAATTTTAATTATAATACCTACATTTAATTTATTTTATTTAGTAAAAGAAGTGTTATTTTAATTTTATTAATTAAGCTTATGATTATTATTCCTCTTTATTTAAGTATATTCTCGGGTCTAGCCCGGACTTTTGGTGGGCATTGGTGGAGCTGAAGCCAACACCAAGAGGCCCTGTTGAATATAAAAAATACAATTATGGAATATGTATAAAAAGGAATAAGAAACTATTGTACAGTATAGGATTAAAAAAGTGTGGGCTATTGAGGTGAACAACTTGTGGATGGAATAACAGATCTATAGAATGAGAAACGGCACCTGCCTTATCCTGTCTCATCTCAAAATATATTTAGGCAGGTGATGACTTGCACTGAATGGGCCCCCCATAAAGGCTGCCGTATCTTGGCACCGGAGGGGCAACATCGGCGTGGGTGGCTTAGGGTGTAGAGAGGTATACTGCACTTTCACTAAGAGCTACTCGCGGCGTTATGCCCTTTAACACTTCCACCCTGGAGCTTAGGTTCTTAGCTCTTGCGGTTTCCACCCCTGGATGGCCGGTTAAGGCAAGCCAGGGGTCAGGGGACTCATTTAGCCCCATGGAATCGGGGTACGCGGTGTCGCCACTCACCGACGGCTCACCATAAAGCCGCCCCTGCGTTTTGAGTATTATTATTATTGACGTGTAACATATTGGTATGAATAAATAACTATGAACTATAAATCGATGTATGTATGTAAGTTCCCTGTGGACTCCAAAACGGCTGGACCGATTATGACGGAACTTTCACTGGCAGATACGTGATGTTATGAGGAGTAACTAAATCTACTTCTCTCTATTAAATCCACGTGGGTGAAACCACGGGGTACAGCTAGTTACATATACAAATAACTTTATTCTCAAAAACATACAAAAACAATTATTTTACCTACTTATTACACTAAATATAAAAAAACACAATTACATTTAATACTTACAAAATAATTGTTTGTCAAGTTAAAATACTGAACACGAGAATGTTTGTGGTCAAATTTAAAATTTGTATCCACTTAGGTTTTTAAAGGCTGCACGGATTTGAATATTGTGGTGATAGTATAAATATTAACAACAGCAAAAAAATTATACGCATGCGTGATTAGAACTTGAAAGTGACCTCTGAGTCTTTCTTTGGTTTTCCCGTATAATACAGGGTGTATTTTTCAAGTTGGCGTAAGTGACCTAATTCGAAACTATGAGGATTAGCGAAAAGTACTCAAAAAAGTCTCGGGACCGATTTTAATGAAAACTAAAACTACTTCACAGGATTTTTGAAAAATTAGTATTTACAGCCCGGAATCGAAATTGCTGATTTCGAAATTTAAAAAAAACTGTATTATTACACCATTCAATAGTCTTTCTAATAAGGATCGAATTCTGTGAAGTAACGACATACGGCAAACTTAAAGAAAGTATAACAGTTATTGTAATGACACCATTTTTAAAACAGTTATTGTATTGTTACTAATACTAGCTCTAATAAGATTTCCGTTCTCTTTTAGGTACAGCGTTTATATCGCTTTAACATTAATTACTCTCACAAATTAAACAAAAACATAACAATATCAGTCAAAATAGTCAAACTAACTATATAAGTCTTTGCCAACTTTAATAATGTTAACCTTTTATGCGCTACCGACATAACAAGTTTACCAAATACAGCGTAACCCTACTAATCCAGTACTTACACCTAGGGTTGTTGTTCTAATATTTTGAGTGAGCATTATTAAGGGGTCACACGTTAAGGTAAGGGTATAAACGTCCCGCGTATTTGGGGCAGCCCTAGCATCGCGCGGCCCGAATACAAATGTAAGAACCGCAGGGATGGATTAAGGACGCTATTATTGTATGCGTTTCTACCCCAGGC
Source organism: Agriopis leucophaearia (assembly GCA_949125355.1). Classification (NCBI taxonomy): domain Eukaryota; kingdom Metazoa; phylum Arthropoda; class Insecta; order Lepidoptera; family Geometridae; genus Agriopis; species Agriopis leucophaearia. The sequence goes on from OX421270.1 coordinate 624,363, forward strand.
GTGTTATTGGAACGTTTAACTAATAAGATTAGTAGGTATTAGTTTTATCAAATAAAGTTGAAACAAAAAATATATTTTATTCTTAACTCACTGGCACTGATGAGTATTACGCTCTAAAAACACGCATCAACACGTAGGTACACTTATTTCAAAGTAGCGTTACAATTAATGTCAAATGTATTATTGATGCAGGCCGCTTCCAACCGGCCCCTTTGGAAATCAATGGGGGAGGCCTATGTCCAGCAGTGGACGTCCTTTGGCTGAAATGATGATGATGAGGATGTATTATACAAAAAAGTAAATGTATAAACATAATTATTCATTAAAACTTCAAATTTTGATTTTAACACGAGAAAAACTGCCAATATGTTACGTAATAATGAACGAATACTATACATGCGAAAGTTGTGTTTCATCATTATTGCCAAGTGTCAAACCACGAGTAATGTTGTATAAAAACGACTAATATTGAAAGTACTTCAGTCCGATCTGCTGGAGATTATTAATGAAACAGTTCACAATTTTTCTTAATTTGAGAACTTCCTTAACCGACCGTTATACGGAGTCAAAATACATTATGTTTTAGCAAAATGTATACATTATAGAGGCAGCAAAAAAGTGTTAATTTTAATCAAATTTCTGGGTGGACTATGACTCTGTTCAGAACATATTCTAGATAGACACTGCAGGAGTATTTTTTTAAACCACATTCCTCCCTTAATCCGACCCTGAAAGCAGATGCCCCAGTCATGCGTATATGTATGTAATATGACCCTAATAAATATCACTTGGTACACATATTTCTACTCACTACATTATTTATATGTATGGGTATAAAAATATAGTAGTTTTTCTTACACATAGACACCTATTCAGGTCAACCGATTCCCCTGATGGTGGAATTTTATGTGCTTGGAAAGAAAATGAAGACAATGGATGCTTAGTGACTACAGCGTGATGTAAAGGGCTCTTTTTCACCACTTTTTTATTGTCATTATAGCTTAGATTTTTTTTGCAGCTCTACCTTTACCAATTCTTTCAAAATTAGGTTATAAACTTCGTTAAAAAAATAATGGTAATCTGAATATAATAATTGTTTAGGTTACCTAATTAATAAGAATAAGAGTAAATATGTGTAGAGTCTAAGTAAGATCAATAAATGTATTTTTCATCCGCCCATCTCGGAAAGAGTATTTTTGCTCTTCGATACCTGAGTGCAAAAGTCATTTTTATCCGCTAGAGGATAAAGTAAATTGAATTTAGAACATCGTGTGCGCTAAGTTTGTGAATTCAAAACATCATTAAACATATTTACTATTACCTCCATGGTGCCGAATTTATCATACAACCTTTTTTTTTTTTCAATTTTAGAATCCTTTGCTCGGTCATCAATATTGAGCTCGCGGTTAAAAAGCGACTTTGCGCTCTTGCATAACAAATAACTATTTATTCGTATTTTTGAAATTTGTTGGGTACATAAATTCAGGTAGCTTCCATGAAAGCTAGTTAAGATTTCAGGGTATGTATTCAATGTCTTACAACAATTATCATCAACTGAGCTGTGATCCGACGATATTATAATTTGAATAAGCCACACAAGGGCCAACCCCAGCTTTGTCGTTGTGTTAATAAGATTAATTTCATTGTTAAAATTTAAAGGATTGTTTGTACACATGTCTTTTCTACCTGTTTTTTTAGCTATTTAATAAAATATAATCAATATAGTTGAGAATTCTCTCCTATTAAAAACATTGTATAAAGATATGATTATTATTGTCTTCATTATTTCTTTAGTATAAAACAAGGGTTTCTTGAGTTTTTACCAATATAAAAATAAAGGCAGTCACTTGAGTAGCTAGTATTAAGTAATATAAAAAATCTGTGTCAAATGTTGGACCTTTTTTTATTCTTTTTTGTGTGAGAAATATCGCATTGCGCTTCTGTGAATTTGCCAATGTCAATTCTTTCCTAAACTTGGTTAAGTATTTATTTGCTCTGAAAGCTGCAATATCATTGTGTGTTTTTTAAATGAAAATCATGAATTTTGATCACTTTTGCTAGGTTTTCGAAGTTAAGACTATTAAGAAATAATAAAGGCAGCTGCAACTAAATAGTGCGCCTGTTATAATGTTTTATACTTTCATGACTTATATTTTGATCATTATTCCTAAAATATTTAGAATCGTTTTGCTCGTGTATCGATCCGCTTGATTAGCACTTTGCCTTTTTTTATCTGTTGCCTAGAATTAAAATTATTTAATCAGATTAGAAATGATTTATATTAGTTCTGTGTTAATAAACTATTTTAATTGCCCCGGTAGCCCAGTTGGTAGTGAACCTGCCTTCTGCGCTTGGGGGAGTGGGTTCGATTCCCACCTTGGGCAAACATATGTGATGAACATTTTGTGTTTGTTCTATATGTCAGAGTGTTAATATCTATTAAAGTATGTATTTAAAAATATATAAATGTATGTATATCAGTCTCTGGTAGCCATACCTAGTACATGATTTGCTTAGTTTAGGGTTAGATGACCATGTATGCAAAAATGTCTCGAATAAAAAAAAAAAAATTAGAAAATTAATGTATGTTGGCCGAGGTGAATGGCATAATTAATCGTAGCCTATGCCATGCGGCCTATGTTCAGCGAAGCGATATCAAATGCTGACGAGCAATATAATACTAGCTTTAAGATAGCAGGTACAACCGCAAGTCAGAGCTACGGCAATTCCATTTATCTAACTGACCATAAACATATTACCTATTTCGGTGCCATATTGAAAATAACACTCGTGTACTATTAATATTTCGTTCACCCTCGTAACCCGACACCGGCGCGGCTAAATCGTTTTTTATTACGATCGTTTGGACCCTTCCTAATAAAAAAACATACGTAATTTTCGCTTTTTTGAAAGGTTTTTAAATGAGCCAATTTCCATGAAACTTATCTTTTTCCGATGGCGAACGGAAATGGGAAGAAAACTAGATATTTGGCTCGTGCTTGCTGTTGTGTCTTAGATTTAAAAGCTGTTACTAACTAATTACTCCTGCCTACTCTGAGATTTCAACAGGTACTTAGTACAAATATATAATACAAGGTATAAATTACAAAATTAAAAAACCCTACAAAGAAGAGCTGACGGCCTTCAAACGGCTAAACAGATTTTCTTCAATCGTAACTAAGAACAAACTACAACAAGTCACCTTTCTTAAAAAATTACTAAATCATAGTTGGTTCCGCCGTTTGGGAACTACGATGAAAATATTAAAGACACAGATACACATGTTAAACTTATAACTCCTCTGTTTGCTTCGAGGGCAAATTCGTACTAGATCCGCCCGTTGGTTGGCGGTACTCACTACTTATGGACACCTGCAATACTAGCGGTGTTCCAAGTCAAAGTTAAATCAATTACTGCACATTATGCAAAACATATAGTTAACACTTATATTAACACAATGACCCAATTAGGGTATGGCAATTTAGGTATAAAGCGGCCCGATCTGTTCATAATGTTTTGTCAATTAGATAATTTTCTACTGAATAATAATAGCACTTTTTAATTAATTTTTTTTATTCTTTGCAAAATTTCGTTTGTTTTCGTCACTTTTTAGGTCGTCGAGTAATTTATTAAATATTTTTATAGCTATTGCATGAGGACCACTACTATGCATTCACCCATCATTCTTTTCACTACTATGCATTCATTTGATTTCATTCTCTTAAAAAGATAAAAGTTCAATTGTATACATTACTAACTGTTTCTGTATTTTGTATTTTTGTATCTGTATCTGTATTCTGTTCTTGTATTTTTTTTTTACAAAATTGCAAATATCTTAGATGTAAATTGACGCGACTGTGTCGATTCTTTGCCAGTCCGGACAGATGTGGTGAAGTCCTGCTGAAGTTGGAATGCATTCCTCAAGGTGTTATATTTTTTATGACGTCTGGATTCTCAAATCCGCTCTATTTGGCCATCAAGAGAAATAAGTCAACCAAGAAAAACTTTCGCCATCATGATTTCATTCTCCTAAAATGTTAAAAGTTCAATTGTATACATTACTAATAACTGTTGCCCACGACTTCACACGCGTAGATTTTTTCATATAAACTTTCAACCCCCTTGATTCTGCCGTTTCGCAAAATGTTTTCTTAACGAACCTCTACACCCCTTAAAAAAAATTCATGCCAAATTTTAGCTTCGTAAGTCAAATAGTTTTCGTGATCAGTGAGCGAGTTAATGAGTGAGTGACTGTGTGGTATTTCGCTTTCAAAGATTTATAGGTTTTATTGTCTCAGTGGACCCAACCTATTACACTTACATTGTAAGGATGATTTATTAATCATCATCATCGTCAGCCTCAATACATTTCCGTTTTGTTTTGACGTATTTCAAAACAACTACTCAATTAAAAAGACTTGAAGTGGCTTGTAGCGAAAGGAGGTAAGTACATTAATTTACCAAAAGAAGGTTGAATTAGAGCGATGATGAATGACTGTGAAATTATTCTTACAATATAATGTTAGAGAACACTAAATCGACTCACAAAAAGGAATCTCACTCCGAGTTAGTTGCCATCCTCCACATCGTAGTTTGATATTGCATCGGATATCCAATTAGTCGTTATCCGGCGCGCCGCTGAACAGATTGGGAATTTAATCGAATGCCAATTATGATGCCTTACTGTGAGTTACACTATCAATTGCTACAACTTATATTTCTAGTAGATAGTATTTTTTTCCACCGCCTACTATTTCGGGTATTGCAATAGACTACCGCACATAATATTTGGTTGATTAAACTCAGTGAAAAATATTATTAAATGTTATACAACTACTAAAGAAATTATTTAAATTAGCTGATAATGTTTTGAGATATAAGCGTTTAAAGTTTTTGTTCGGAATTGGTAGGGATGGTCTGTCCCTTTCCTGCAAAGTGAGTGTCAGTGTGGAGTTTGTATGGCCTACTCACAAGTGATTTCATTAGTAAGTATAGTGCCCTATCTGTCTAAAAAAAAACATTAAAATGCTTAAATTTTCCATAATTTTGAATACATTTTATTTTAGGTCATCGGTTTTATTCGTAGCCAGCTATTTAAAAAAACAATTTATAAATAGCTTTTAATTGATAATGATAACTTTATTCATAATAATAATTACATGTCAACAGTTAAAAATAATCATAAGAAATATTAATAAAAAAAATATAAAAAAAACAATATTATTAAAAATGACATTTTAATAATTTTATTAAAATAGAATGACTATTGTAATAAAATTATTAAAATGTTTTAAACGTTTTTATTATTCAATGAAAACAGTGAATAAAAAGTACTTTTTATCACTATTTTGGTGTTTGAATTTTGAACACACTAATATGTTCAAATGCGCATTTTAACCTTCTTTTTTTCTTCATTAAATGTTAGTTTTAGTCATTGTATAAAATACTAGCGTCCGGCCCAGCTTCGCACGGGTGTAAGCTCGGCCTTCGGCCTCGCTACAAAATATAATATAGCCTATGTCACCCGGGGATATTGTAGCTTCCCAACAGTAAAATAATTTTTCAAATCGGTTCAGTAGTTTGGAGTATTCGATGCAAACAAACAAACAATCAAATCTTTCCTCTTTATAATATTAAGTATAGCTAGTATGCAAATCTTGAAAAAAAACGATTTATATCGAGAGCATGAATCACTTGCGTTGCTCAGGATTCTAACACTTGAATCTGAAACTCCCTACGGTCGTGATTCAGTTGTTAGAATCTCGTGATTCATCTATGGTCGTCGCTTTAAATCCGTCCTTTATTCGCTAATTGCATAATATACTATCATCAGTTCCTGTGGAATCGTTTACGCGGGGAAAAACCTCCCACAGCTAGTAAACTAATAAAAAGGTTGTCATTAAATTTGACTAAAATTGTTTAAACAGCATTATTATTCGACAAAAGTTTTAAATGTAACCGGAGATGGTGTAACTCTGTCGTAAATCAGAAATTGGCTGGTTGCATCTGTAATAGGTTTATAAATCAATCGTCTTGCAATGCTTTAAGAGTTATCACACACAAAATACAAAAATGCTTGTTGCTTCCGTTCATGGTTTATATTATAAATCCCCACTGGTAAGGTTTTATGAAATAAAGATTTAGGTTTTAAATTTCTGAGGTTATTTTCATAAATTATAATTAATTTTGCTGCGATATAACAAGTAGAGATAAAGTTGCCGTACACCGTATAAATACTGCGTAGCAATTGGCGTAGAGATATTTGTAGCCCCGTAGACATGAACTACGGAGCTACGAGTACGAACAAAGATGTAGAACATCGAAGCATTGTACGATGCAACGACTACTAGTGGTCTACAAATATAACTATCAATATAAAAAACTGGCTTCATAAAAAAAAACAGAACTAGACCAAATCGAAATGGGACCACACGGAAAGCACTAGCTTTCAAATAAAAAAATAATCATCAAAATCGGTTCATCCAGTCGAAAGTTCTGAGGTAACAAACATTTTAAAAAAAACATTCGAATTGAGAACCTCCTCCTTTTTGGAAGTCGGTTAAAAAGATACAAGAGTAGCCCACCGCAGGCAGATATTGGAAGACCAAAGTGGAATAAACAAAAAACTCGAAACAATTATTAATCCGTACAAACCTTAAAATACATTTTCATTCGTTACATATTGAATTAAAATTTTAAACATGAGTTCAAATATTTGATGCAGCGATTTGCGTAAACACATTTTATTAAAATTTAAAACGAAAATACAAACAACATTATTTCGAAAACGAAGAATTTAATCATATCAAAATCTCCTCTTTGGCTCTTTGTGCATACCTGTGGTTTCATGCGTGGTTTTCAGCATTGTATAGATCTAAATTAGATACATTATGTATACGGTACATAATACAATACAATAATACTTTATTGACACCACAAAAAGAAAATTACTAGAATAATAAGTTAGAACTATGTAAATAACCGTCTTATTTACATAGTTCTAACTTATTATTCTCCATATCGCTAAAATCTATTTCCTCCAAATAAACTCGAAACAATAACCTACAACAACAGCACAAACAATGTATATGCACGATGAAACTACCAAAAAGAGTTCTTTTCAAAAACGTTTCTATTTAAATAGGGTTCTCTGCTTGGCTGCGGAACCCCAAAACTTCCCGATAAGAAAACGAATCTCACTGATTTATAAAAATATTAAGGTGGTCTTTGTTCGGTTTGAATCATGTAATGAAAAAAGGCAAGTTTCACATATTATAGGGGCGAAAGGTTTCGTCCAATTTATCTACGTCGTAGATTTCAACTCGCATAAATGGAATAGAACCATAAAATAGGCATCCTTTCACCTCTTTTTGCTTGTCAACACATCGGTTCCAAAATTTCGTCACAAAAACGTGCCACGATTCCCCTGAACTCGTAATTTTAACCTTTCAATATTTACTTCGAAAGCCTTTTATCTTCGAAGCTGGAAAAGAAGTCATTACTTTATACGCAAGATCAGTCAATTCAGAACATGTCTTAAGAATATTCAACGAAATAGGGAGATTAAATTGTATGAAAATATATTTTTCTAGTCACATTTCAGTGGAAATACAGTCGACGTAATTCGGTGAAAGTGGAACACATAACGCTGTTGGAAACAATAACACCGAGCGGAAGACAGTCCAATTTTGAGATTGGAACTTATTTCCTGTTTGAAATTACAAAAACAACTTTTTGCTGTATGAAGGGGATGTGTGTTCACTCCCTTGCTTAAAACCTAAAGCTCTCTGCTCACTGGAAGGTGTTTATTTCACAAAAATCACGAGACAGGATACTTTTTTGATCAAATCAATTTGAAAAAATAAAATTTGTGGCTAAAAATCCTTTTTTGGAATAAAAAACAATTTTATTTTAAATGACATACCAAGTTAATAAAAAAAATATAACAGGCAGGATTTAAACCTGCACCAATTTAATATCGTATCTAAGTAAACATACTAGTCCAGAAATATTGTAGTTAACGAAGCATTTCATCACAATATCATTATCTTCGTAGCGCGTGCTTGTCAGGACCGGATTATCCATAAGGCGGACTAGGCAACTGCTTAGGGGCCCCGCACCGACTACGGCCTTACGGGGGCCTAGTCGATGCGGGCCACGCCCCAAGAAAAAAAACCTTTCATTCGACATTCCCCTTTATTAAAAAAGCGCCATCTAACGGTATTTGGTTGAATGTGGAAGTATTCTATCGAAACTTATCGAAAAGGGGCCCCGAGAATTGCATTGCCTAGGGGCCTCCATAGGGTTAATCCGGCCCTGTGTATTATGACAAAATCCTTTGCGGAATCAATAAAAAATCATTAAAATAAGACAGCGGAGAAGAAAAAAATAAACCGGTCAAGTGCGAATCACGCGCATTGAGGCTTTCGTACCACCACATAAATTTTTAACTACTAAAGTACAAAAAAATTGTGGAAAAAGACATGCCCAGGCGGTCACCCATCCAAGTAACGACCGCGCCCGACGTTGCTTAACTTTGGTGATCGTATGAGAAACGGTGGTGAATAGAAATGTGTCACCGACGCGTTTTTGGCCATTAATTATTGCGTATTAATTAATATTAATAAAGCTTTTTATTTCCTTAACATATACACAGAATAGCACTGAAATATTTATATAGTTTTTCAGTTAAGGCCCCTGGTATCGGGTATAACAATCCTCCAACAATCTCCAGGTTGCCCTTGTCTTCGCTTTGTTTGTCCAGTCTTCTTCGGCAATTTTTTAAATTTCGTCTACCCATCGTTCTCTAGGGCGTCCTCTGGCTCTCTTGCCTCTTGGACCTGACCAATTGGTGACCAATTCTGTCCACCTCCCGTCTGTTGATCTTGCCACGTGACCAGCCCACGTTATTACGTATTACTGTTTTTATATTAGAGCAAAATATAAAAACACTATTAAAAAGATATTGTATGGTGAACCTCCTTTAGTTTTTACTTTTTGACGTTATTATTATTTCTTAGTTAATGCGCCATAACATTATATATTCTGTGAAACGTTAGGTAAAGGTAGGACAAATAGACGGACAGACAGACAGACAGTGTACGCTTAGTAATAGGGTCCCGTTTACATTTTTGTGTGTAGAACCCTAAATAATCATTAAATTAAGGCAGGAGAAAAAAAATGAGAACATTTATTAAGTCAGTTAAAATAAAGCTATTTAGGTGTAGGAAGGGAGGGGGGGTAGCATGAACCCAAAAGAGCCAAGCGAAAGAACATGACAGCGCTACTAAATATAAGGGCTCACGACATCGATGCTTTTACTTCATTACCATGCAAATTACGAAATGTTGACGTCCCCTTTTTTGGCCTCGTTTCTAAATGTCGTGCTTGAAGACGCGTGTCTGGCTCCAGAGTACATTTTAAACATTTTAGAGAAACATTTTGATGAAAATATTTTGTTGTATTAAAAATATTTGCTATTGAAATTAATGTTGATTGCGTCGTAGAAACTATTTCTTATTTAAAGTTGTCCTGTGAAGTATTGTGTTTTAGAAACCTGTGATTGCGCTTGCGCCACCTCGGAGATAATCCGCTCTACGATGGAGCACACTTGCCCAAAATAAACCAATTCACTTGCAACTTGTCATTATAATAAACCCTCATTCATGCTGCGCATTCCACTGGCTAGCAGTTCGCACAATGAAACGCCCCGTTTCGCTCCGCTTTAGTGTAAACACACCCTAAAGCATGCAATAAGTAATCAGAACAGGTTAATCAGCTGATATGTTTCGTTTCAATTAATCAGCCGTTTTAGATTCACCAGCACTACTTCTGAATATCGGTACTCGACTTCTCGCTTTTATTTCTGTTCTTAGTTGAGTATTTCCATATTACACACGGGCATCAATGTTATATAATATGTTACAACGTGAATGTACATAATAAAATATCTGGGACATTATTGCACACATGGTCGTCTGACCCCAAACTAAGCAGAGCTTGTAATATGGCTGCCAGGGACTGATATACATACATATACATACATATTTTTAAATAAATACTTAAATATAGATATTAACACCCAGACATGGAACAAACACAAATGTTCAGCACACAAACGTTGGTCCTAGGTGGGAATCGAACCCACGCCCTTAAGCACAGAAGGCAGGTACACTACCAAATGAGCTAATGGGGCTGATTGAAACATTTATTATGTACAATCTTAATATTCCAATCGCCGCCGCGAAGACCGACGACGTTGAAGACCTGCCGTGTACGACCCTCTTACCAAGGACGACCACTCTGCAAAGAGTGTTTGACTAAGAAGAATATTCTGATACAAAAATAAAATTAAACATATAAAAACTCTCGAGAAAAGAGCTGATGATATTTAAACGACTGAACAGATTTGCTTGAATCACAGTGGCTTCATCAAGAGTATTCTTATTACGTATATCAAGTCACATTTCAAACAAACAAAAAAACTAAATCTAAAAGCGTCGGGGGCTTTGAATAATGAGCTTTATTCTTAAAGGAATCATAGCATGTTTGTTGAGTACTATCTGAAGGTATACCTGTTAGTCCAAAGTTGACAAGTTGTTTATTAAAAATGTCTTTATCAAACCAAGATTTTATGAAATTAGTGATCGGAACACTGTGCAGATCAAAATGAGCCTAAACACTGCCAGTCTACTATTATCCATCGAGGAGTGCCGTTGTCCACCGTCACCATCACAAAATCGGTTCGCTGTCATAATATTGTATTGTTATTGGAACTTGTAACCTAACCTAACCTATGCCAAATTTCACTTATAAGATTTGATTGACAGACATACAAACACCGGGACAGGTGAAACTAAATAAAAGCTTCTAAAAATGTGTATTCGTCGACAGAAACATTCGAGAGCTCATTTCTGTTTTAGGCTGTACCTGCTATTATCTTCGTATAACGTTACATGAAATTTGGTTAAGCGCTTCACCTATCGTAAGAAAACATTTTGTAAAACGTAATGGATACACTCTGAAATGAATAAATAAAAGGTTGTTTCATTAGCTGTCTAACTCGTAGCTCGTGTGTCTCATTATTTATAGTCAATCTTCGTTATTAAAAGTGCAGGCACGAGGTAACCGGTGATTAATACTGCATGCGAGCTCGATGCAGTTCATGCAGCCCTGAATATAACTAATCGATTACAACCAATATCGATTATAGGGGCTTGATGAAGGAATGGCGTGAATGTTGAAAACTAGCTCGGAGCCAATTGGTTCGAATTTACTTTGACATTTAATTTTATTATTGTGTCAAATAAATTATTTTTGTATTTGTATTTTGTATAGAGATATAATAAATTGCATATCTAAAATATTCAACGTGCATCAAATATATTTATCAATTGAACTATGTTTGCAGATTAAGCAGATAAATTAGAAGGCTACGATGGATGCGGAACACCCGAAGCAACGAAATGAAGGTTCAAAGTAGAGCACCTGCAGTTTTCTTGTCACTTACTCGCTGAAGTGGCATCCGAGCAAGATGACTCCGAGGTAGATCTTAGAAAAAAAAGACGCCATTCCTCACGGCACTACGTGACCTCATGCTGGTAGGGTAGCTGGAGCTCACGCAGAGCAGGCGTCAGACCAGCGGTACTTGTGATCCCTACCTGCTGACATCATATCGGCCGGCCCAGATACTCTCCTTTCACGAGTCGATCATTTTCCATGAACGCAACGTGATCGCGCCACCGCATTCTGTGTGCCTTTTCCCAAAAATAACTAAACAAAGACTAATTAGAGGGCTATATATTAGTATAAGCTTTCTGGTCAGTTTTTGGTTATTTAAACCTATAAATACTTCTTCCATAGACAGTTTGATGTGCTGCTAGTTTTTTTTACATTGATATATTATTTTAAGTCTAATTTAAGAGTGGCATAGAATCTAATCCTTGAATGAAAATAAATGGATTGATTGTGCATTTGATGTTACAAAGTTGTATCTTCATTTCAACAAGAGACAGTTGAACAGTGACCAAGTTTAACATCCAGACAAATCCTAACATTGCATCCTGCCTGATTTATACAGATACCTGGGCACGTATAGAACTTAAGGTGTTAGCACACTGGCAGTGTGCAAGTGAAACAATCACGTATAGTTGCGTTTTTAGACTGTCCCGGTGGCTCAGTTGGTATTGAACCTACTTTCTGCGCTTGGGGTGTGGGTTCGATTCCCACCCAGGACAAACATTCTGTGATGAACATTTGTGTTTGTTCTATGTCTGGGTGTTAATATGTATTTAAGTATGTATTTAAATATATATGTATGTATATCAGTCTTTGGCAGCTATATTACAAGCTTTGCTTAGTTTGGGATCAGGTGACCATGTGTGCAATAATGTCCCAGATATTTTTACACCACAGCTCTCGTTCGACACCGCGTGACGTTAATGTTACGTCCCTTTATCTTGTTTAATTTTACATGCAATCATCTGGAATAATTGTAGTTGAGTAGTCTTGTAAAAAAGGTAAAATAATGAGTGTAACAGACCCCTTTAGGGCTTAGTTACACCCTTTCCGTGTAGATCCGTGAAATAGTAAACAAGAAGTGGCTGATTGGTCCAAAAAAATTTCTATCTTAATGTATATAATTACTAAAAATGTGTTATTACTTTGTTTGTAAACATTTCACACTGCGTATTATTTAATTAGTTCTAGGGTCATTTAATAGTTTAATTGCTTAATGTATTTGTAATATGAATATAGCACAGTTTATGGATTGTGTTTTTATGAATCGTTGTCCCGCGATAACGTTCATACAAAAAAGCTGAGGATTTACAAGAACGCACACACTGGCAAGCCAGTGTAGAAAAGCCCTAAACCACGGGAGGGACACACTCGTAGGATTTGAGGTAAGCGGTCAAAGCCTCCGATTGAATTCAGCATTTGAATCTTAGTTTACCATTGGACATTATGTAAAGCCAGATTTGAGACTGACGTAAACTATCTACTATCATGTTCTATGTAAGATATATATTTATGTACTACTAGTTACAGTTTTCATACGTCTTTCAAATACAATAAAATACATCGTTATCAAAAGAAGAAACAAACAAATACTTTCTGTAAATATGAAATACGATATTATACTTACCGCACACATAAACACTCAACTGAATATTTTTAATTGAAGCTCAAAGAATAAAATTATGTAAGCAATCTAGACGCAATATTATTTGTATGATAAATCTTTAAGAAAGTTTTAAAACATCATAATAAAATAATAACAGTACCTCCACATACATTCTTTCACAAACATTTGCATAGGGTTACGCATATAGACTACTGTTATATACATTCTGTCGAGTGTCAATGACCGTTTTTATGGAACATCTGATTTTTTCCGCGATTTCAAGGTTGGTACCATAGTGAAAGTTATTCATAATGTTGAGTCAATGTCCTTTCAGTTTAGTACAGTTTATATTTGTAACCCTGTATAATCTTAATGTGAAATGTGATGTGAGTACCCTATATCTATGACTGCCCCGATGGCTCAGTTGGTAGTAAACCTCCTTACTGCGCTGGGGGGCGTGGGTTCGATTCCAACACCTAGGGCAAACATTTATGTGATGGACATTTATTTGTGTTTGTTCTATGTCTGGGTGTTAATATATAAGGTCGGGGAAAAAGTTTCTTCGTATTTTATAAACAAATTCAAGACATATTTTTTTCAAGTTTAATTACATTTAATTATAATATATATGTGCCATTTTGTTCGATAACTTTTTGCCATCTTGTAAGTACTGACATGATCCCGTTGCTGTAGAAATTTTAGGACTTCTGATCAAAAAAATGCAACAAGTAGTTTTGACAGTCCTCTCTGGATGTTAATCTAACACTACCCAAAGAATTCTGAATAGACCGAAACAGGTGGAAATCTGAGGGTGCAAGGTCAGGGCTATATGGTGGATGCATTAACACTTCCCAACCAAGCTCTCTCAATTGTTGCTGAGTGGCCAAAGATGTGTGCGGTCTGGCGTTATCATGATGAAAGACCACGCCCTTTCTGTTGATCAATTCCGGCCGTTTTTTCTCAATTTCTTGTTTGAGTCTCATCAGTTGTTGGCAGTAGAGATCCGAATCGATGGTTTTGCCCGGCGGTAAAAGCTCATAATGAACTATGCCCTTCCAATCCCACCATACACACAGCATCACCTTATTACGTGTTAATCCGGGTTTCGCTACAGTCTATGGTGCTTCACTGCCCTTTGACCATGATCGTTTGCGCACATACTTGTCGTAGGTGATCCATTTTTCATCACCAGTGATCAATCTTTTCAAAAACGGTTCGGTTTCGTTACGTTTTAACAGAGAATCGCAAATGAGCACACGATTCATTTGGTTTCTTTCAGTGAGCTCGTGTGGCACCCAAATATCGAGTTTTTTTTTTTAAACCTAGACTTTTCAAATGGGTCAAAACTGTTTTGTGGTCGATCCCCAGTTCTTCAGCTACGTCGTAACTACTAATATGCCGATCTTGCTCCACTTTTTCAGAAATGGCATCGACTTTATCCGTAACAGGGCGACCAGAGCGAGCTGCATCTTTGACATCAAAATTCCCGGACTGAAAACGCTTGAACCAACATTGTGCTACTCTTGATGACACTGCATTAGGTCCATAAACGTCACATATTTTATTCGCGGCTTGTGTCGCATTTTTCCCTTTTTTGTAATAAAACTTCAAAATATATCGAATTTCTTCGTCAGATTCACTCATTTTATCGAACAAAAAAACAATTGAAAAATGGCGGGAAATTGCTTTTTACTTTTTGTATTCCTTTTTTAAAATGTCATATTTTTAATGATATCAAAACCAACCAGATACAAACAGTACAACCGATGAGATTTTACTACAACTTTATACATACAAAATACGAAAAGACTTTTTCCCCGACCTATTATATAATAAATATATTTATATTTGGAGTATAAATATATATATATAACTAGCCGCTAACGCTGGCTTCGCTCGACCTTCGGCCTTGCTACAAAATAGTCCGTCTCCTGGTTTTAAGCTACCTCCCCACCAATTTTCAGCCAAATCGGTTCAGCCGTTCTTAAGTTGTAAATAGTGTAACTAACATGACTTTCTTTTATATATATAGATATGTACATATATCAGTTTTTGGCAGCCATATAACAAGCTTTGCTTAGTTTGGGGTCAGATAACCATGTTTGCAAAAATGTCCCGAAAAAAAACACGATTGAAATACCTTGTATGTTTTAGCGATATTGTCCAAGACATTGCAACTCAAATTCCAACTTTTATATTTAATCTCAAATGAAAACATATCATTTTGCCAGAAATGAAAGGGTTTTTCTTTCTAATCGGCATATTTGGTCAGGCTCCATTGAAGCGTTGGTCAGTTTCACAGAGTTAGTTCATAGAGTGGGATTATCTCCGCTTGGCAAGGGCCCATGTCTGACCACGTCCAATATATTTGGTTCGCTTTATATTGCAAGGGTATTTTATTTTGTTAAACCTAGTGAAACGAATAAGTTAGCAAAGGGACATTCTGGTACTTTCAGTTTCTGATTTTTATTTGTTTTTAACCGACTTCCATAAAGAAGGAGGTTATTAATACGACAGTTTTTTTTTAATGTTTGTTACCTCAGAACTATCGACTGGGTGAAACAGATTTTGATGATTATTTTTTTATTTGAAAGCTGGTGGTTTTGTTTGTAAAATTAATTAATTTTAAACACATACTTAAATAGATATCAACACCCAGACATAAAACAAACACAAATGTTCATCACACAAATGTTTGCCCTAGGTGGGAATCGAACCCACGCCCCCAAGCGCAGCAGGTAGGTTCACTACCAACTGAGCCACCGGGGCAGTCAATATAAATATGTATACGTTTCTTTTACTGTAGGTTTTCATATTCACCTACTTTAAAAATGAATGTGATTATTACGATGTCTGATTAATCCGTCATTATAACCGGATTTAGTTAAATTCATCGTCATTTTAGTGTTGGAAATATCAAACTGCATGCACAATGTCGGACGCAACGCAAGCCACCACTGAAAGATACGATCTAGGCTATAGAACTAAACTGTGCATACTTTTTTTTATTGCTAAATAGGCTTGCGCTTGGCCACCAGCTCGCCTGGGGTTAAGCGATGATGCGGCCTACGACGAATCACGCTTGCCTAGAACAAACCGATTTACTCTTGACTTAAAGACACCCAGATTGTAACTATCGGGGAACACCCATTCAAGCAGCGCATTCCACAGACTAGCAGTTCGCACAATAAAAGTGGAATCAAATACTGTCAGGCAGACACGGACCTTGAGTTATGGTCGTCTGTAAGCAATCACGCGTGCTGGATGTTTTTGTCAGCCGAAGAAGCATCCGAACAACTGCGCACAACCATCAGTCACGTCTGTCTGCCACGGCTTACGGATGCATCCTGCAGCTGTCGTTATGGCGTCACACCGAACACACGGACTTTTTCACACTCCAGCCTCACAAAATAGTGTTTCGACCTGCATATTCTGACACATCATGAGCAAGTAAATCCCCCTTATCCCCCTTCCCATATCCTAAAATAGCTTTGTAAACTAAATTAAGACTCAATCAATTTATAACAAAGTTGATACAAACGGTAATGTCTAAAATCAATGGACTCCATGGCACAGGGTTGGCCTAGTATGGGGTCTACAATTGTTTCTTATGTACATATGTATTATAAGTAAATTATGTTGGGTATTCTTAAGTACTGTAACACGTTTTAGAAAAAACATATAGTTTGTTTTTTTTTTTAAACTGAGGGACACAAACAGCTAACTTTGTTTCGCAAAAGTCAGAAGGTATTTCGATGCTAATGTCTCTTTACATCTTCCAATCTTCCTCACTTTCTGTTCATTCTCACAAAACAGGCGTAAAAAATGAAAATCATAAAGTCTCAGTAACAGTACTGAGCCCTGCAATAAACGTGAATATAGTACAACGTTGGGTTATCTTACTCGTAACTAACGACTGTTAGTTACGAGTTAGTTACTGCTCTATCTAAGAACTGAAAGGGTTCGTGGTTTTGAAATATTTCGTACATTGGTATGAAACTCGTTTATTTTTTTACTTCATGAAAATTAAAACAGAAAAAACACAGGTTCTGTACAAAAATCTGGAAAAACAAGCCAAAACACCCGTATTTTACGCACAAAGCCGGTATCAGTCGGATATCTCTGTGAGCGCTGAAAGACTGAAATTAACGAGCCAATATGGCAACATTAGAATCGTAACATTAAGGCAGTTATATTACCTCGTAAATTACTGCGCTCCGTCGTTGCAAAGGGAAGGATTACGTTGTACGTAAAAGTACAGCCACTCACCAAATTCTTAAATATAGATGTAATTTTCATCTCACGAAACCGGATGAGCCTTATACAGGGTTATTAATAATATAATTATTTGACTAACTCACACATGCAGTTTTATTACATTATTACTTTTATGTTCCAATGCTCCATTAGTTCTGTTTAGCAATTACTTACGTGACATTTAAAAAGTATGTATGTATACATATATTATATTATAATTATTTATAAAATTGCGTGCCTAATTAAAGGTTGTTTTCACTGTTAAATCCTAATATAAAATCAATGTGAACCCATAAACTAGCATGTAAAGATTTGAATTGTTTTTTTTTTTCTGTAAAACAAAGATATTTAATTTAGGGTTCTGAAAAGCAATAACTTTACCTGGTTTCAGATAGATATAATTTTTTTACGGAGACGCATGTTCAAATTAGCTAATACAGAGATCTTAAAAACAATGTGTATATGTGTGTACACACGACGATACTGTGTAACAACGCGCTTTTTTGAAAAAAAAAATGGCGATAATCTTACATAACATAATTTTGAAGATATTATTTTATAACTTGTCAAAGATTTTGTCCACTTGCCTGTACTTGATAGCGTTGTATATCACACACACTAAGTATCGATAGCGAGTGGGTGAACTGATTAATTGCAATCTGATTTTCAGGTTACAGAGAGGAATGGTTTGATTTTGTATAATTAGCCATGTTCTTCCAAATGACAAAAATGTAAACGACGCGATGTGACGCGTGGAGCACGCTCACAGAACACAGTGTTCCGTGCAGAACACTATAATATTACCCATAGACACAGATATACACAACTAGATCTGTGCACATAGACCTATTTTTTTTTTAAATCTATGATATTACTTGTTTTTCTGTCAGGCCTCGTTTGACACTGGCATAGTAAATATTCCAGTGTCAAATGAGGTTCAAATTTTCAAGAGAGGTGCGTCAGTGGTGTTGTGTCAGTTAATGTGGTGTGAATATTAGTGCAACATTTTCGCTATGCGAAAAAACATTAAAATAAAGATTAAACACATCGAGATTGTATTGTATCTCGATGATTAAACATAAAAAAAACATGTTATATTATTTGCAGGTTTGGTTTTATTTTCAACCTACTTCTAAAATGGATACAATGACTTTATTGGTCCGTGAAACTAGATAATTATACGGTACATTGGCGTTACAACAGTTAGTTGTGTTCTATGCTGGCTAATGGATATTATTTAATTCAAAATATTTTTTGTGTGTGTATCTAATGCGACATATTTCTCTATTGAATAAACTATATTTTAAGGGTGGTATAGAAATGGAAAAAAAATACTAAACCAAACACAATGTAAAATTCCACATATGGTTGAAAATTAGAAGTTGAATTCACGGGAAGTTCAATAAATCATCATTACCATCATCATTTCAGTCATAGGACGTCCACTGCTATACAAAGGCCTCCCCCATCGATTTCCAAAAGTGCCGGTTGGAAGCGGCCTGCATCCAGCGTTTTTCTGTGGTCTCTTTTAGGTCGTATGTCCATCTTCTGGATGGACGTCCTACGCTGCGCTTACCGGTCCGTGGTGTCAATTCGAGAACTTTTCAGCCCCATCGGCCATTTGTTCTGTGTGCTATGTGTCTTGCCAACTGCCACTTCAACTTGCTAATCCGGTGGGTTATGTCGTTAACTATCGTTCGTCTACGAATCTCCTCTTTTCTGATTCGATCTCGTATATAGAAAAACCCTGAACATAGCCCTCTGCATAGCTCGTTGTGTGACTTTGAACAATAAATTATAAATACATTTTATCATTTAATTTTTCCTACAAAAAGAAGTCCTTTGTTGAAAACTGTTGAAAATAGGAGCCTCATTACTTAAGTTATACTTACAAAATAATCCAGAAATGATCGTTACATAATTTTTGTTCCGTCAGTGAGTAATGAGGGTTCGCGTGCTCGCGTGCTGACGTCGCGTGTAGCTGGTGAGCACTCAATGAGAAAACACGTTGGAATTAAGCTTCCAGATCCGAAGCCAGAATTCATAGACAATTTCCAAAGCCCCATTGAGTATGATAACAAAAAACCAGGGTTCATAGTCTCTATGAAGAGTTTCAATTGCACCTGGCTTGTTTTTGAAGCTTAATTGTTAACGCTATCAGGTTATTCGAGACGGATATAAAGTGTTTCCACCACTTCAATATGTAACCAACACTGAAACTGCGCAAAGAAAATTGTCTGTTCTAATAGAAGTTATATATACTCGACGAAATATATGGAGCAGATTAGCTACTTCCTGCGGTTCCACGTTATATAACTCCTTGAAGCAACCTCCTTTGACTTAAATACTTTTTTTTTCTTTGATGTAATATCATTAAAATCTTTTTTTTATAAAAAAAAAATTGGAAAAATATTAAAACAAGTCGTCACTCCACCTGGCGGCAGGGTGTCCTACACTTCTTTTGCCTAAACGTGGTCTCCACTCCAGAACTCGTCTAGGCCATCAGTTATCAGGTTTAGTTATTGGTTCTTTGGGCAATGTGTCCCGCCCACTGCCACTGCTTGCATTGGACCAACTTGCCTGATGTTAAGCGATGATGTGGTCTACGATGGAGTGCATTTGCCTAGAAGAAACCGATTCACTCGTGATTTGAAGACAACCAGATTGTAACTACCGGGGAACACCCATTCCGGCAGCGCATTCCACATACTAGCAGTTCAAACTATAATAATTATCATTATAAAAAACCGACTTCATAAAAATGACAGAACTGGACTAAATTAAAATGGGACCACACGGGAAGCACCAGCTTTCCAATAAAAAAGAATCAACCAAATCGGTTCACCCACTCGAAAGTTAAGTTAAAAAAAAACTGTCGAATTGAGAACCTCCTTCTTTTTGGAAGTCGGTTAGCAATGGAATCAAAGCGTTTCGTACGGGTTTTCGGAATATCAACCATAAAGGGGTATAGTTATAGTAGGTATAGTGTAATTAATTGATTAATAATTTGAAGAATTATTTAATGATCATAAGTTAATAATAATCTGTATGCGACATGTATCTTTCTGATATGAATAAATAACTATGAACTATAGGAAACGGAGTATATATTTTTAATTATTTTTTAACGGGAATAAGTCCGCGTTTGTTCACTAACTCGCCTGTTTGTAAGTGACGATGTGGTCGAAGATGAAGCACGCAGACTTAGAAGATACCTATTCACTCTTGCCTTAAAAAAGGCCCAGATTATATATCTCAGGAAACAAGGAAGCCGGCAGGTGGTTCCAACCCCGGCCGTACGGATTAGAAGCGTAGAATCGAAACGTTTGCTACGTATCCAAGGAAAGTCCACAATGTATGGGTGGTAATGGGCCGTTTTCCTCCTAGTTAAGTATTATGCATATTTCAATGTGTAAGCTTATTGTATAGACCAGGGGTCTTCAAACTACGGCCCGCGGGCCAAATCCGGCCCGCCGCTGCCATCAATCCGGCCCGCGACAGAAATTGAAACTCGCGGAATTGTCGGTGATTCAGCCCTGTGGATCTGATAAAATTAACACCTGATATGACTGGTCTTAGAAATTCAGACAATTCCAAACATTTTCCGCACAAGGACTGAAGACTGTAGCTGAAATAGATAGTACCTAGAACCGAACATAGTATCACTACTCGACACTAGATGTAGTACACAATCAATAGTATTTGAAATGCAATAAAAGCCTATGTTTGCTTAGGTGGGCAGAAAAATTAACATTGTTACGGCCCTTGCAACATACCGAAAAAAATATTATGGCCCCAAGACTTCAAAGTTTGGAGACCCCTGGTATAGACGTCTTATTTTGTTTCGGGTTCGCTGGATCGCATATTCACACGTACATATATAACTATAGGTACGAGTAGCAACACTAGAACTAATAATTCTAGTTTCACATACATTTCTAAGTACCCCCCACGTGCACTGAACATAAATAGAGATAACCAGGACGGACTGCGCCAATATATTAGTTAGCGCAGGAGACGGTGCCCATAATGTGGATATACCTTGTCTTAGGACAAGTTTTCAGAGTTGACAATACAGTGTACATTAATTTATATAGACTAGGACAGCCTTTAAAAAAACCTAACAAAACTAACAACAATTGACTAAAAATCTTGTCGTTAATGCACGGAACATTTCAATCATTTATAATTTACACAGGTACAGCCACTCCATAGCTTTCCTACCTGCCAACATCTTAGTAGGCACATTCAAGGACGTGTGGTCCTTCGTCTGTGGGCACATTGAAAAATATGACAGTTCCCAACTACGACAATCATCTGACAATCTTCAGTCATACTGACATTATTTGTACAAAATAGGTTCATTTCACATACGTTATGAACTCCTTTAACTAACGGTATTTTCTAACATTGTTATTTTAATGTCTCTCAAAACCCTTGCATTGAATGAGCTTGTAATATACAAACTTAAAAGTTCTATATTCTTGAACTACTTGCCTACAAAACTTCATAAATATCGAATCAATGGTACTTAAGTTATCGTCGAACAAAATACAAACATATAAGTTAAATATACATTGAACGCCGATTTGTCTCATTAGACTCTTAGACATAAATAAAAATTTCGAAATAAGCACTTTAATGTATCCCGTTTCAGGCTATGAGTGCTGTCAGCGCTGTTCAGAACTAGGATTCTATGTAGAGAATGACTACATAGAGACTATCAGAGGACTATGTATACATATGTAGAGAGGACGCCAAGCGTTAGCTGTCAAAAATAATAAAGAAACCATTTTGTGCTCTCAAAGTGCGTCACATCACGTGCTCTTTTACCCAATCTATTACCCTATACTAGAGAATTTTTGGTTTGGAGCCGAAATTTAAAAATACAAAACTTCAAATATAGTAAGTTTTCGAAAACGAGACAGCTGAACAGCTGAGTTTTGGCATACCTCAGTGAATTACTATGGTAGTATGACATTTAGTTTGTCTTATCTCCCTTAATCTGTCTTCAAGTAAAGACGTAGGTATTCAATGCGGTAGGTACTATTCAAATCACAAGCACGCACCACCATTAATATCCGAAGCTCAGGAGTCTGTTTAAACAAGTATAAGCTATATTGAAATACACCTTGCTACGTATAAATTACAGTGAAATATACCCTAGCCACTGAACTCTCTGATCCCTGTTACTAGAATTAATATGGACCTGGACCAAACTATTAAAACTATCTTTACGATGACACGTACATGGCATGTTCTCTAAAATGCAGGCCACGTAACGACAAACGTCACAAATTACCTCATTATAAAAATCCTCTCTCATTGGTTCATTGCTAAGCCAAGCTACCCTCATCATTGAGATAGCCAATAAGAACGCTGTCTTAGGCCCACATCCCACGCTTTCCTCGAACTTCGACTTTTACTCAGACCAAAGAACACATAATACGGTAACTATAGCGGATAACCTGTGGCAAACTCATCGGAGGCCTTTCAACATGATGAAGTAACGATATTCGAAGGCAGTAGACAGTGAGTGAATGTTATAAGCTGAAAGTTCGAGCGAGTGGCGTGATTATGGAGGGCCTATATGCAGTAGTGGATGATGATGAGATGTTCTGCTTCCTTTTATATATGCTTGGTGTGATTAATCCATGAAGCCTGGTAACTGTTTTCGCACTCTCAAGTGTTGAATGATCCAAGTGAGAACGCATGAAGTTTTAATGCCACACTTAATTACACCTACCGGGTTTTGAACTTACCTAGTGCAGATCTGTTTCAAATTCAATTTCCTGAATGTCTAATTAGCCATTATCCCGAACGATTAATACCCGTATTTTCCAAATTCCCAGGACATCTATTCCCAAAACATCTTGAATATAAATTTCCTTGAATTAGAACGAGTATACTACAAGTAACAATATGCTAACAATTACGAAGAAGGTCTACTTCCTCCATTTACAAGCAGCAAACAACCCTTGAACCACACAAAACAATGCCAAGCCAATTTAATATTTGCGCAGCTTAACTTCGTGAGGGTCTGTCAATAGGGCATTCATGTTGTAACAATGGACAAGTGGGTACAGAGTGTTCCGCTCCCAAATAAACATCGATCTTGCACGGTATTTGTCTTTGGGTACGCTGCAAATATGGTCTTGGTTACGGGGTGGTGTACGGGCGTTAAAAACTTTCTGGGACCTGAACATCTACGTTACACCACAGAATACATACAAGTACAGAAGGTTCACTTCGCAAAAGCATATAAATAATTAGCGACTCTTACAACCACACAATAAAGTCCAATTGAGGACGTGCGAGCGCTAAAACTACCTACTGTTATATTAACCTAGAAGTTGCCTCTCTGTCTTTCGCATAACTCTTGTCGCGTTATCTCTGTCTATCGTACAGCGGCTGGCACGGCAAGTCCGACCTGTCGACTACTAGTAGCTTCATACCTAAAGTGCGGAGTGCGCCAGGCCTGGTTCTACTGAAACTGCTAGCGATGACAAAAACGGCAGTGACCAATGCACAGATCTTGCATCACGCCGATAAGATTTTCACATAAATTGGATTAATAATATGCGATATAACGATAAACATTCGGAGGGCTGGATTCAGTCGTTAACACATCACCACATCGGTAGGAAGCTATGGACATACTCTTTGTAAAATCTAAGAGCTGTCATTTTTAACCCCCGATGCAAACCCAGAGGTTTTATAAGTTATGTATATATTGTCTGTGGCATCGTAGCTCCTAAACGACTGAATTGAGTTTGATTTAGTTGTTTGTAGTTTAAAAGGTGACTATTTTTCTATTCCTTAAGAAAATCTGTACAGCCGTTAGAAGATCATCAGCTGTTTCGTCGGTGTTTTTTTTTTTTAATTTTGTGATTTAAACTTGTGATATTATAATTCTCTACACCAACTCATCATAGGTGGGAATCGAACTCACGCCCCCAAGCGCAGAAGGTTGGTTCACTACCAACTGAGCTACAAGGGCAGTTTTTTTTTTGATAATTAAATAACTAGTAAATACGAAACGAACATTATGTAAACCCAGTATTAAGAATTCAGAAATAAATACTTTTTTATTATCACTTATATTATCGTAATCTACTCGTTGCATATAGCTTATTCATCATCATCATCAGCCAGAAGACGTCCACTGAACATAGGCCTCCCCCTTTAACCTCCACACTGAACGACATTCTGCCATCTGCATCCACTGGATGCCCGTGACTCTCACAGTGTCGTCGGTCCATCTAGTGGGAGCTTAATCGTGCTGTCTATATCCAGGTATTTCAAAAAGCTACACAACCAACTAGTAACCGCTCGTCTGCAGCAGTTCAACGACTCTAAACCTCAAACCTCAGTACACAGTTGTTGAGGATATTACACTCAGTTCAGTCACCCGCTCGACTTACACTTGTCAGTGTTGCCGTCGTGAATCATTTATTTTGAACACGCTTTTAGTAGCTTGGTATGTATCTATGTAACGGAATCTTTGAACGAGATTTTTACCCCGTTAAAAACGTCGAATTTATTTAAAACTAAATAAATTAATATCTGGGACATTATTGCACACATGGTCATCTGACCCCAAACTAAGCAAAGCTTGTAATATGACTGCCAGAGACTGATATACGTACATATATATTTTTAAATTCATAATTAAATATATATTAACACCCAGACATTGAACAAACACAAATGTTCTTAACATGAATGTTTGTCCTAGGTGGGAATCGAACCCACGCCCCCAAGCGCAGAGGGTAGTCATGAAACTGTGCACATTTATCAAGGACCGATGGCAATGCAATATTTAAATAGTTTGTACCATTATCCTTGTCAGGCCATATTTATTTAATTAAAATTCTAAATTAATCATTGTTGCAGGGCCGAGATTCAAACCGGCAGCTGTAAGATTAAAAAGCGCACATACTACCGCTCAGCCACCATCACTCAATCACACTTCACACGAATATCATATATGTGAAAGTTTGGATGGATGGATAGATTTGTTACTCAATTACCCAGAAACGGTTGGATGGATTTGGATGAAATTTGGAATATACATTACTTATATCCTGGATTAACTCTGGCTACTTTTCATCATCATAATCATCACTGATTTTCATCACCACGTGGGTGGGATCGGAACGGAAACCACGGAAACCGTAGGGCGCAGCTAGTATAATAAAAAAAAGCATCTAACATTGTCGCTTAGTCGACTCGCACTAAGATTTCAAGTTCTAAATAACGCCTGCAATATGGCAGATCGTCGAGCATGATTGTAAATTATATTAAGTTACCACTGCACCACTACTGAGGCCTCTTTAACTGTGCAACACAAGTTCTCGCAAACAGTAGACAACTCAAAGTAATCTATTTGATCTCACCTGCTCTCATTCAACCCAACTCAGTTCACTCGGTTGACTCGATGTGAACTCAAGAATCATCTCGTTTGAGGTTGAATTTGTTGACAGTTAACTGCACTGTCCCTTATAAAGACAAACTGCAGCAAATCTGGATATTGCAATAATTAAAGATTACATTTTTTACTGACTTCAAGAAAAAGTTTCCTCATTTATGAAGTCGGTTAGAAAACTTAACGGTTCTCAACTTAATAGGTATTTTATGATTTTACACCAACATTTGTGGACCAATTTATGTGTTTCTTTATAATCCCGACGCAAATAGAGGTGTTATTAATGTAATGTGTGTGTCTGTATGTGCCATCGCAGCCCGCAAACGGCTGAAACATATTTTTTTTAACCGACTTCCAAAAAAGAAGAGGTTAACAATTCGACTGTTCTATTTTTTATGTTTGTTACCGAATAACTTTTGACTGGGTGAACCGATTTTGATGACTCTTTTTTTATTTGAAAGCTGGTGCTTCCCACTTGGGTTTTACTTCAATTTGGTCCAGTTCTGATGAAGTCGGTTTTTTATATTGATAACTATTTTGAAGGTGACTTGATCGACCAGTTCTGTTCAACCAGTCAGAAGCTCTTTTATCAGGGTTTTTAAAAGTGTTTAATGTATACTTGGTTCTTATGCGAAGAAGCTTTCGATGTGGTTGATTTCATTAAATTCAGCTCAGCAGTTAATTAACCAGCTTCAATCAAGGTAAGTGAAAAAAAATGTTCAGGCGCCTGTTCCTTTTCTATTGTGTATCTGTGTGTGGATTTTTAAAGATAATTCCTGATTTATATGTTGAACTGGTGATGTTATGGATATCAATATAAATACGTATATAAATAAGTATAATCAAAGCAGCTTTTCCAATCTTGTTGGAGAATTTTGCATACAAAATGCATACAATATAAGAGTACTCGTAGAATATTCGTAATCCACTTAGATGTGATTTGTATTGACAAAAATGCAACAACGCTGCAGAGGCAGCATTCTGATGCAGTAATTTAGTAAGAGCAACATCTGGGTCGGTTGGAGAGTGAACTTGAGATAGGAATTTAGTGGCAAACACGTTGCCAATTAAGATAACATAAGATAAATAATTTTCCAAAAAGTGTGTGTGCGAGTGTGTGTTATGTGTATGTATGTATGGGATATGCAGTATGCGTGATTGTGATGACTTTGCTCGAATGAAATGTTGTAATGAAATGCAACCTCACTGCTCAGTAGGAATAACTTTTTTTTTTAAATAGGCTTGTGCTTGGCCGCCAACTCGCCTGATGTTAAGAGATGATGCAGCCTACGATGGATCACGCTTACCTAGAAGAAACCGATTTATTTTTGACTTGAAAACACCCAGATTGTCTAAATCGATAGTCCGCGAAGATCAGACCTTCGTTATTTTATAAACCCTGATAGTTTCTCTGTGTATAAAAATAAAATAAAATAAAAATAATAAATATCTGGGACATTTTTGCACACACGGTCATCTGACCCCAAACTAAGCAAAGCTTGTAATATGGCTGCCAGAGACTGATATACGTATGTCCTTAATACATGTATGGATGATCCTCGACTATGAAGTTTGGATCACGGTTGCGTTGAAAGGTAACAGGTAGCAAAGATATATAAAATTGAACCTCAAATTCGTTAGTTAGAGTATAAAGCTCAGTTTTTATAATATATTCTTTTATATATATTTTTAACGATCCACATTCAAATTATTTATTAACACAATAAACCAGATAAGTGCGAGTTGGGCTCGAGCACTTAGGGTTCCGTACCACCACATAAAATACAAAAACTTAAATAACAATATTACCTTTTTGTCTTTTGGTTGATTTCTCAAAGAAATAACCACGATTTTAGTTAAGGCCTACTAAAATTTTTACCTAGTTAAGTACAAAAGTCAAACACATTTTGGATAGTTGGGATGTATACAATTTGGTCGCAGATAATTTAAAAAAAAGAATTAAAATAATTATGATACAAACTGCATCATTAAAAATTAATTATAAATTGACAAATAATTTTCATGAAATTTTCAATTGGACTTCTAAATTTCACGGTTACTTACTGAAAGCAAGGAAGATAGTACATTTGTATATGTTGAAAGTTTTTTTATGCCGGGACATTCAGTGAATAACATATTTTTATTATTTACTGCAGCTAATGAAGGTAGAAACACAAACAATAATGTAGTTCCACATTTGGCAAAACACGTTGGACGATCCATCGTCCGACCGTCCTCAGTCGTTTGTCAAACTCGTCGATCCATCTTCGACGATCATTCGTCAATGACTGCCGGAAACGTGTATCGGGATCCGTTCGCAGAGCTGATGCGTACTGCTCGTGCTTTGGAAAGGTATATTATGATTGTGACTAATGATATTTCTGTCATTTTAACCGACTTCAAAAAGGAAGGTGGTTCTCAATACATTTGTATTTTTTTATGTTTGTTAACTCATAACTGCGTTATTTATAAACAGATTTAGAAGATAATTTTTCTATTTGAATTAATATTTTTACTCTCAACTTACTTTCAGTGTGAAGGTTAAAGGGGGAGGACTATGTTCAGCAGTGGACGTCTTCTAGTTGCGGATGATCAATGCTGAGGAACTTTTAAAAAATTGAGGAGAAATAGGAATATCTTAGTCACTGATGATGAGATCACTGTTTTTATTGGATGGGTAGTTCTCTATCTTGTTAATCTGAACTGCGTCAAAGCTAACGTATCCACGTTGAACAATGGAAGAGGCAATCAAACCTGTGACGCACTGAGATAAGTACTCAATTATTCAATGCATCTCAGATTGCATAATTCAAGGATAATGTGTTGCAGGTAGCGTGAAAACGTGTTGTGATAATTGGAGAAATTACTGGAAGAAGATAAAATGGAGGTTTGCAATGCTGGACCTATATAATTATTTAGAAAACACGTATTTGACGTGTCTCTGTGCTATGGTCAAAATAAGCAATTCATCATCATCAGCCCGAATACGTCCACTGTTGAATATATACATGCGAAGGCTCCCGTTGGCAGGATGTTGTTAAGTGTCGAGTTCTCCTTACCTTCTCTTTAAATGATAGCACAGATGGCAAATAAGCGATATCAGCCCTTCAACCTCCAGTTTTTTTTCTGACCCATCAACTTCTCGCTGGTCAGACTATCGGCTGAGAATGGGGGAAGATCACAAAGCCAAGAAGGCTTAAGAAGTGGAAGTGGAGTAAAAGGTGAAAAGTTTATGAGCATTTCAACATTTTTGAGCGTTTTTTGTCGGAAAAAGAACTACATAGGAACACGTCCGCTGGAAATGTTTTTAGGGGATCTATTATATTTTTATGTTAAATTTAAAAGTAACTATATCATGAAGTCTTTGGTCATCACACATCACATCACGCAAAGGCCTCTTAGAGAGTGTCATAATCTCCACCTTGGCAGGTAGCTTGGGGATAGCAGTAACTTCAACGTGTACTAATAGGACGCTGTTGCCCATCCTCCGGTAGTTCTGGTCGCAGTTTGAGACATACTCGGTCCCTAATTTTTGGTCAGGAAGCTACAAAGGATAATTACCCCATTGTAGTACTATTTCTGCACAGCGTGTACCAGCTCAAATACTTCACAAGGAGTCAACTTTTCTTCTGTGTTTCCTCCACTCCGCGAAGTCGTAAGTGTCCATAGTTTGTCCTAAATATTAATTGAAATGTTGCTTATGTTATACTCCCTACAGCATTAAGTAATCTAGACAGGCTAAGTTATCTAGATTGTCATATTGATTCACGTTCCCATGGCCACTGAGCCGCGTATAATGCGTCTCGATAGCATCCGATACGATACAGCATTGTAACGTGACACCTACCTAACGATACACCTATACTAAATGGAGTGGCCACTAGCAAGTAAGAGCATACAAGTACCTGCACTGCACACACAGAAAGAGAGAGATAGCAGAGAGACATAGATAGAGGTAGGTAAGTGTGCCCGCGTGCGAGTGATGGTGGTCGAGCGGTAGTATGAGCGCTTTACAATCTGACTGCACCCGGTTCAAAATTCGCTCCGCACCAATAACTTGTTAAGTACTTAAATAAATTACGTGTATATGCCATCGCTCAAAAACGGTGAAGGAAAACATCGTTATAATTAACAAGTCTATTTCTACTTTTTTTAAACTTCAGGAAACAGGCAACACCTCTAAATACTCGCCGACACCGACTGGCGAGAAACAGTGCGACCGGGACTAATGGGTGATGATGTTTTCTTATGGCTGCGCCAGTAGAACAAGTAGTACAGTAAAGTAATTTGTTCAATGTAGCCGCAATATGATCACTAGCTAGTGCTAGCGTCACGCGGTTTTAGCTGCGATTCTCCATTACCGCATATTTCAGGGGGAAAATACCTGATGTCACTATTTCGTAGCAACATTTCACTGTTTATTTAAACATGAAAGAATTATAATAGAAAACAGATGGAGTTACTTTACTGGGCATAAAAAAATAACATTTAATAGCTCAGGGTTCATGTTCAGGTGTTTTGAACCGTTGAAGTTCTAAATTCTAGGTGGCATTAAACTGTCATGCGCAAGCGTGACGCTTACTATCAGATCAGAAACTTGCTCACCATGTCACTTATTTGCATAAAAACTTTCGTTAATAAAATTAGTGTGATAGATGTAATCACCTACTGAAACACGCTCTCGGTTCATCACCAACATTTGTTTGCAACGAATTTAAAATTAACCGAGTTTGAAAAAGAGGGTGTAAAGTTATGTTGACATAATTCCGCTGTAACATGTAATGTTAGGGGACGACTGGAAGCACAATTACAGGGTAATTGGTCACATAACAGGGGAAATCCAATTAGGAAATGAAAGCGGGTCCGGTCGAGTATTTTTCTTGGAATTTAGAATTGGAGGGAAAACATGACTGGTAATCTCATAAAATGTTAAGATTATGACGATTAGGGAAATGTGTTTTTTCGTGGGTCCTCTGAGGGTGCATCTAGCAGGATCCAAAGAGATATTTACATGATTTTAAGTTTAAGATGTAGATTTTTATTTGTCATTATGACTTCTTTGAGCGTGACTGCTAAAAAATATGTGGGCTTTTTTGTTAAAAAGTCTTCACAAAATACTTGACTTCTGCATACAACCAGGTTTTGAGGGATAATACCCCTCCTAATAGCCTGCCTGATGCTTGACAAAATGCCCCAGGATCTCCAAAGGTTGTAAAAGAAGCTGTGGTGCAGTGGTGAGAACCAATGCTCTGAAACTTCTCCTGGAACAGCTACATAATGTCCCGAAACACCTCTGTCTGCGACAACATGGATCACCCGACGTTATCGTCCTCTTTAAGCTTTTTAGGTGGATGGTCAGATCACCTCTTCCAACTACCTTCCGAACTCAGAGGTTTTAGTAAGCGCCTATTACAGGCAGGAGATACTGATACCATATTCTACGACCCCATAATTAGGGCAAGAAAAAAAGATATATGGTGTACTCGACATAAAATGTAGCCAGTTTTTAACACAATAAATTACTTAACAGACAATATTTTGTACTGAAGATGGCAAGTGTCTTTCTTATTTAAATACAAGGTGGACAACACAATAAAAATAGTTAAACTTGCCCATTGACCGTTGAAGGGTCTAAATACAATCCATATCCTAAAGTCCACTACCAGTTAGCAGCGTGCCCTTTTTTTTACAAGTATCTGTCTGAAAAAACTCAATAAATATTCAAAAGAGAAGCAACGTCATAAAACTACTTGCAAAGTCATAACCTTGTAAAGCTTTGTAAGCTCGTCGCGGTAAGTTTCAACGCAGAGTCAGCGCTTCCGTCTCACCACTGGCGCATGGTGTGACGTGATGGACAACAGACGACTGTTTTTCATACAATTCAGTGTCCGATGCAGCATAACGCTTACCGCAGCGTTGTGCGTTCTGATCAAGTGACCAAAGCTTAGCACGTCTTTTACACATTCACAGTTCTTGCTCAAGGAGTCTCAGAAACCACTAGGAATCTCTCAAACCAGAAAGAGTTTCTTAGGGAGTGTTTACATTGACAAAAACGGTAACCAAAAAACCAATGTGAAAATTCGGCGGTAATAAGACATTACTAGTACCTATGTAGATGTACTTATCGGCTTTAAAACGCATTTATAACGCTCGTCCGTTAAATAAAACGTATTTGATGGGTAATCTACAAGGCAGTTTTCTTGTGTGCCTCATGAATTCGCTTTACAATGCTATGGTGGGTGCACCTTTACACCCTTTCTCGGTGTCAGGGGTCCTCGGCTAATGGTCTCTCGCTCTTTGTGCACTTACTGTTGCCGCTTTCAAACTTGTTTGAAGTGAGGAACTCGCTGGAAAACTACTGCATTGGATACTAAATGAAGACTAACTTATCACCTACTATCACAGCTTGTAATGTATATATAATAATATAATATAATAATCATTTATTTCAAGTAACATAGACTCATACAAATCACCAAATAATAATAGAAAAGAATAATAAATAGTAGCTAGTCACATTACATTAATATTAATAATTACCATTGAAATTTAAAATAATAAAACTAAAAATGTCAACATTATGCAATAAATTAAATTATGTCAACGTAATAGTCATGCATATCAGTACCTACCCTTACATTAATTAATTAGGCCCTACTGTGTGCAGTGTGCAATGTGTAGTCTGCAACAATGATTGATGTAAGGGTAATCTAGCCTACCTGCTATCACGGCCAGCATGCTGTTGTGGCTCCCCCGCACGCGCCGCACCAGTGACGTCGCTCGCTTGCGCATTGTGGTGTAGAAGCAATCCACGCGTGCGCACGCGAACATTGTCGACGCACTGCAATAGCGGGGGAGCCCCACCAACATCCTGAACGCGTTATTAAACTGGTATATATATTATGTAGTATAAATATTATATAGTATTGCTCTCAATGATTTACAGTACTACACGTACTTGTATAGAGTTTTTAAGAGTCGGCAACGTATCTGTAATGCCCATGGTGCTGCAGGTATCCATAGGCGACGGTGATTGCTTACCATCAGGCGGCCCGTCTGTTTGTTTGCCACCAAGGGCATAAAAAAGTTTTTAGGAGCTTATAACTTAATTGAAGTAATAACTTCTTTAGACGCGTTGAGCACTTTTTGGGTGAACAAAAATCATGGAATTCGCGTCTCTCGAGTTTATCAGTATGTCTGCCTGGCATCGTAGCTCCTACATGCCTGAACCGATTTTAATTAAGATTTTTTCTTTGAAAAGTGACTTCATTGAGGATGTTCTAATCTGCCGTTTAAAGATTATCAGCGCTTTTAGTGGGGGTTTCAAAAAAGCAATGTATTCTTTTTAACTTATAGTATTTTACTGCTTGGCAAAAGTTCATTTTCTTTCATAAACCCTGATCTTCTACCACCTCCTCCCAAGTTCGTCGTGCCAGTGTTTCTTAGGCCTTCCTTGACTGCGTGACGAACCCCTAAAGCTAGCTAATTAAAATTAACCTGTACCTAGTTTTCAGTGCCGAATATCATGACATGAACGGGAGTGACTGATGGCATTGTGCGCAATAGTGTGACGGTACATATGGTTCACAGAACTAGGTGTGCTGCGATCTTGTTCAGAGTTAGAGTTTCACATTGTTTAACTCTACGTTCTATATAGTACGTATACTGTGCAATATCTGGTATGGAATGGATTATTAAATTAGATCTTAAATACCTACCTACCTACTAAATTAGCAAAGTTAGCAGTGGTCAGTCAAAAGTCTTGTAAAAACAAGTATATTTAGTACTTCACAAGTTGTAGGTTTTTATAAAAGTTAGTTATACTTGCTCAATATAATAAAAATATTATAATACTAGCGACCTGCCCCGGCTTCGCACGGGTGTAAGCTCGGCTTTTGGCCTTGCTACTATGACCCGCTCCAGGAACACAAAATTTCATCAAAATCGGTCCAGCCGTTTTTAAATGTACGAGGACCGATCGACTATGATCTACGAAATATTAGAAAACATTAAAAAAACGGAAATCAGTAAAGCCGTTTTCAAGTTATAACGTGAACAGGAAAAATAAGGGTTCAATAGATTATTATTGTAAACTAGGACCAAGTACGTACACTAGTTTAACACACTTTATGTATACTTGATAATAACAAATAAAGATACCTACTTTGAAATTTGATATTGAATTCAGTGGTCAGTTACGTTCGTCTTTGGAAAGTGGAGGTTAGAATCGCTACGAAGTAGGTATAGGCGCTCTGAAAACTGAACGTTTAGGAAATTATACATGAACGTAATGGATAACCTATGATTGTTTTAGTAAACTCATGTATGGCCGTTTAAAGATTCCATGTTGTCACGCATCACAAAATCTCATATAATATTTTTTTTTGCAGTTATCAAAACCAACATAAAAATAGCTTACGGATCTTTGGTCTAGCACAAACATTCAGGGGAAAATGTCCCGAGTTTTTTACCTATACATATTTTGAATTATATTTTAGAATCACGAACAATTTAATAAAATTTAAGTCCTATGTCAAAATCCAATATCTACCTTATTTAGCTTTTTTTGAGATGAAATGGGCTAGCGTTTGACCAGATTGTAAGCGACGCGACGATGCGGTCTAAGATATGGCACGCTTGCCCATGAGGTGCCTATTCACTCTTGTCTTGCTTGCAACATAAGTAGGCTAAATACATAGAAGATTACCTTCATATTTAGTATAGTTTTAGTCTGCTTTTGATTGGACACTTATGAGCACGGACCCTAATATAGCAGAAGTTCTAATATAGCAGAGTCCCTTCCATAGTTCTAATATAGCAGAATCCGGCGCAAACAAGTAAGTAAATAACAAGAGAGAACATCTTAAAAGACTACAAAACAAAAACTTTTTTTAACAAAGTGACTCAATATATAGTGTTACAAAGGGTACCTTATCTTGCAACTTTGAGCCATACTACCATGGAAACTCGAGTGGAAAATGCAAAAACTGTGGATGGACAGAAAACAAAACACTTACATAAAATATTGAAAACGCTACAGACTTCAAAGAGTTAATTAACTTTACAGATTCACCGCTTACATTTAAAGCTTTGGCCTTTTGATCGGAACGCAAAACGCTACGGTTCCAAACAGGGTAACAAGCGACGTGCGGTGAGCCATTGAACAGACTGAGGTAGAAACCAGTAAATTTTCGCAGTTAACAAAATTAAAAATCTTTAATGAAAGCATTAATGTCGCTAATCCTAAAGATCCTGGTAAGGATAACGGGACAAACTATTTAAATTATTTATTGTCATCGTTCCTTGATAAGTGTGCAAAATTTCAAATTAATTCGACGTTTTGAAGTAGTTGAAAATTAAGTTCAAAGATTCCGTTACATACATAGATACATATACCCTCCTTCTTGCGCAGTCGAGTAAAAAAATGTATATTTTAACCGCCGACGCCAACAAAGGGGTGTTATAAAATTAACGTGTGTATGACATGACGTGTGTATCTGATGTTTGTGACATCGTAGCTTGCATGTATGTATGTATGATATGGATGTATGTATGTATTATTGTTTCTTTGGCATGCCCTACAGCCTAAACGGCTGAATGGATTACTTTTTTTAATATCTTTATTTTTAAAGAGGGTTTGGTCAGAGATGACTACGCCACACTCATTGGCCCGTTCTTAAACCTAAGCTCTTATTTTAGTGCAAAGCACTATCTTGCATAGTATTCTGCACTCCTCCGCTAAGATATCAGACAACACACTGTTACACCACCCAACAACTTTTAAGTTAAGGTTGATAAACTGGTGGAAATCGAACCTTTCAGCCTCTGTCCGGACTCACTCCATCACATGACACACGTCTTCAACTACCCCACATTCGGTGCAGTTTGGTGAGTCTGATTTGGCTATCAAGTTTAGAAAGCTGGATTTCGATAATATGTCAGGCGTTATTTTTACAAAAATTCAAAATGGCGTCCGCCAAAAAAATGAGGGTAAGTTGGAAGTAATCTTTGATATATCACACTTTATCACACTAATGTGAAAGTAACTCTGTCTGTCTCTTTGCTACATAATCACGGCTAAACGGCTTAACCGATCTCGATAAAAATTTGCGAGGTTATAGTACATACTATTACCTCGCAAAATTTTATCATGAGGATGGACATAGGTTATTTTTTTCTGAAGAAATCGCGGACGAAGTCACGGGTACAACTAGTAGATTAATATATAATGCGTTATGTAGAGCTCACTCAACAACGTTCAAAAATAAATATAATGGCGGCTCCACATTAGTGCCGTGAAGCTCCGAGAACAAGCGTGAACGTGAATGTGGAGGGTTTTCGCGGGGTTCACGCGCGTTCACACCTGTTCCCCGATCAGAGTCGGTATTTTGTCCCGCGACAAAGGGTTCGCGCGGCGTTCACGCGTACACATCCACATTCACGGCCCCGCGCCAGTTTACTCCGGACTATAAAGGCGTACGGACGTCATCCACCATCCTACCACCATCTTCTTTTTTTCCAACGCTTTTTAATAACTTTCTTGTTTTGGACGTCTAAATAGTAATATGTTGCCACAGCAAACAAAGTTATTGCAGCAGCAGATTCTACGTCCATTTCGCGGCGGGTTTCACGAACGACTGTGAGCATCCCGTGAATGTGGAGGGCACGACTTGTGCCGAGAATTCACGCCGTGAATTCACGGCACTAATGTGGGGCCGCCATAACACTACTATGAAATATTCAGTCGAAAATAGAAAGTTTTTTTTTTAATTATATTTATTTGTTGGCCGGGGTTTAGTCACGCAGTGACTATGCCACCCCCATAAGACAAACAGAGACAACAAAGAAAAGTTTACTACATGAAAGTTGCATAAAAAATTGCCCTTTAAAGTAAGGAAACCCGTAGTAGGCCCCCGATACATCCTTTTGTACGTCTCCGGTGTAAAGTTACTTCCTTAACGCGACGCTCTTTGATCTCCGGGAGCTGTAATTAAATCAGCTTTGTACCAACTTTCTAGTTTTTCTCATAGAGGTACTGGCGGGAAATTACTTTAGAAAACGTACAGGGATTTGGGACTTTAGTACTTATCAAGATAAATCTGTCAGCGAGCATACATTTTTAGGAAACAGATAATATGTCTGTCATATTATGTAACTTTTGATAACATGTTTTAAAAAAAACTAAGCAATGGATGGATGGCCAGAAATTGCAACATTTGAGTCTTGAAGATGGCTAGATACCTAGTTGTTCTCAGCAAACAACTAAAACGCCAGTTTACATTCCTGGGCAGTAGGAACGCATCATAATTTTGTTTTAAACTAGTGCTGTTGCGTAGATTTTCATATAAACTTTCAACCCTTTTTTCCTCCCTTAATCTGGCCCTTGCGCAAAATAACATAACCTATGCTTAAATCTGGTCATAGCTTAGCATATTCGTGAAAACCGCATTTAAATCCGTCCAGTGTTTTAGGAGATGTGCGTGGACAAACAAACAACAAACAGACAAAAATTACAAAAACTGTCTTAACGTGTTCATCTGCTTATTTTAAGACGCTCTAAGATATTTTATCTTGATATTTCGCAAATACAGATTTTTTTAGCTCTACGTTTTTATTATATGTATAGAATAGATGCGCACTATTATTAACACAAATCAATATCTCCCCATTTTTTGCTTGGAAGATCTCAATCTACGCAACATTTAAAATAATCGCTGCCAGGTTCAATGGTCAGTTAATGGTCAACAGACCATACGTTTAGTCTGCATATTTTACCTGAAAGTCAACAGACCATACTTTTAGTATGCATATTTTACCTGGAAGTCAACAGACCATACGTTTAGTCTGCACATTTTACCTGTAGGTCAACATAATGTAAGATTTAATCTGCACATTTTAGCTGCATAATAGTTTCTAAAAGTTTTCTAATAGATCTGTACAAAACCAAAATCAGCACAGATATTGATATACCTAGTCGTTATAACCTACCCATTATTATTTATACAAAATTTATGTGTACGAAAGGGTTATCTACGACGGGACGAGGGAAATTTATACTTCCGGATTCAGGCGACGAGCGTGGATTCAATATCCTGGTACAAGGTCAGTTTGGGGAAATAATGTTGAAAAATATGTTTATAATACATTGTAAATGTGTATACTAACAATGTCTGTTTGTTCTGTTTGTTAAATTTCGACTAAAACGCTGGGCTGCTGAATGATGCTAATAAAATTTGCAAAGATAAAATACCCTTAAAGAATATCTAGGACAATCGTTGGGCTGCAAACAAACAATTGCCTATCGCTTAAATGTTTATATTTGTTTTCTCGAACATAGTATCTAATGTATGCATTATTTAGAGAACCTACTTCGACGAAAATTAAACCTTAAACAGACCTTTCAAAGAATTATGTAGTATAATGTGTACCTTTCTTACATAATATTATGTAGTATGTTATATTTAACAACCAATTTTTGTCTCCTCTAATAAAAATGTGTGTAAGTATGTGCGCACAATGTTTTAGTGTGCAAAGAGGTATGACTTTTTCATTATAAAGAAGCGAGGCGGAGGTTATGTTATAATATAGACAAAATCGATTATAATTTCCAGATGGCTTGGGTCCTGTGATTGGCTGATAGTACAAGCCATAGATAGATATATCGATAATTATTTAGTGCTTTACTTAAAAACGTTACTCAAGTTGATCTATGCTTAAAATTGCTCTAACAACTTCTCGCTGACGGCAGTCGTAACACGCGAAAACGAGACAGCAATTTTAAGCATAGATCAACTTGAGTTACGTTTTTAAGTAAGGCCCTTATTGTTCACATCAAAAATTCTATATATAAAAAAACAACTTAAAACTAATGAAACAATTGCTAACACAGACATAGCCACATGGAAAGTTTATTTTCGTAGTTTGGTTGCTAGGCAACGTTTCAATAAATTGTGAAAGATATCCTAAAATAAGTATTTATTTATGGGTCATTCGTGAATTTTCACGCAATACTTAAGAAAAGTACTATAGAAACCTTGGCGACAAGCTAAGCTATTGGCTGGCTTCTGCTATGCCTTGCTCTGCCTTGCTCTACATTTTCACGTTCAATGATTCTGTTGTCTGCCTGTTGTAGGAAATGTATTACTTATAATGTAACCATTTAAAATAGAATTCTGTTACAAATAAAATAATTATGAAAAGTCTAACAAATTCATCTGCAGAACAAAACTGTGCGAAAAACAATCAAATACCTCTTCAACTTTTGGGTTCCGAACAAAACAATTAATATTTTGTTCCATCATAACATAACTGGCCTCAACTAGGCGTGTTTTCATACTTCATACATTTAATTTTTATATAGTTAGTCTTAGTTAGGTACAAAAATAATCAGCAAACTAAGTTTAAAAAATTAAAAACGAGTATAGGAAAAAAAACCATTACAAATTTGCGAATCCAATTTGTACGCAATATTGTTAATATAACTGGATTTCATAATACGTCGTAAACTACACTCAGAAGTAATTTTTTTTTAACAAATTCAGATGAAAAACATATTAATGGAGATTATAAATATAATAGAGGAGATAACCTAAAGCTTTATTATATTTTCCTAGACTCTAGGGTAGAAACACTTTAATAGTTGGCATTGTATTGAGGCTTTGATTTACCTAGCACTATTTTATTATTCGGAAAATACTTGTCTGATTTTAATAAAGCCTGTATGGAGTATTTACTTACCGATGATAAGTTCCGCCTTATATTTTTTAACATTTGTTTTGTTATTCTTGCAATGTTTCACGGAGAACTTATCACTGTGACTGCTTGCGTAACTGTGGGTCCAACTTGTCCCAGTATTTTATTTATTTATTTAATACTTTATTGCACACTTACAAACTAAGTACAATGCACAAATGGAGGACTTAATGCTAAACATTTTCTACCAGTCATCCACCGGGTTGAAAAAATGGTATGTAGGCGTGCATGAAAAAAAAAACTTATAATTTAAGAAACAAAAAACTGGTTAACTAAAGACAATTTAAAAAAAAAAGTTTTTTTTTTACAAGAAATAGATACTTAACCAGATACATCCAAAATAAATCCAACTTAAATAAAAGCTATATCTATACACGATTATATAAATAAATACTATTTTACTACATAATTATTATACAAACTTAAATTATACCAATATCAATACATAACTATATAAGTATATGACTTTACTACATACTATTACACAAATTATAATATTAATATTATACATATAAGAATTATAAATACATATAAGAGAGTGATTATAAATACCAACGTAGTTAGACACTAGACACTGATGCTTTTAAATAGTGTTCGCGTAACAGTCGCTTAAAAACAGCCTTAGATGGCGCTTTCCGAATATTTAGAGGGGTCTCATTCCAGAGTCGCACCGCTACACCTCTGAGTATTGAGTCAGGACCAGTTGAGTATTGCCACGATTAGTGCGTCATTGTGGCATCTTTGTATTTTTTGATCGAAGCTTCTTATACCTAAACGCTTAATAAGGTAATCTATTCTATAAATTGATCTGTCAACTTCTCACTGAGTTGAGAGATAATTTTATAGTTCCGTTTGCTTATATATATGAGGGCTATAATATTGCATATTTTTGTATGAAAATTCCCTTCTGTCCATTGTTTTCCGCAAAAATGCTATTGTGTTTGAGAAATATGAAGACAACAATGATATTGTAGCCGGACCTTTTTTGTTAAATTCCACGTGACGTTTCTGTAACTGTTTTTGTAATAATATTGCAAAACGTTCACAAAGGGGTTACCTTACTTATCGACACAATAGCGCAAAAAAGAGATGTCTCATATATTATTTCCATTTCATATCAATCCCTACATAACCCGTTTCTATAAAGAATAAAGATGATATCTTTCAATACGCCTCCACAGACGTATGTGTCAATCGCTTATCATAATGTTTTCTCAAATACACTTGGTTTCTGATTATTATTGTCGTGATATTATTACAACATATACTGTAGACAGACAGACATGTTCTTTAAAAGTTTTGAAGGTTATTAGGCATTGATAGACTAGTCTAGTGCTGTGTGAATCACGTCGTATGATCCATCAAACTTTTTTTTGCTGACTGCGACAGCAAAATTCTCCAGCTCCATTTTTTATCAAGCTCGTGGCGAAACTTGACAATGTGGCATATTACCAGGTAGTAGAATTAAGCAATGTTAGTATTTTCTTGGGTGACCGGGAGTAGCATTCAGAAATAAATATTATCGTGCTTTAGAGTTAACCAGTAGGCCTTCAAAGACCGTCACAAGGCTTTTAGGAAAGACTTAAACTGTGAACGCTTTCTTTGGCTATAAAGCTAGCCACTATCTACTTAACAAACAAACGCACTATTCTATTGACTTTATAATTGTTGTAGAGCCGCTGGCGCATAACTTTATATCAGTTCCGACCATCATCACGAAACACATCACTACGAAAGGCAGAAGCAAAGATTACCGTTCCTTAGGCTTACCATAGTAAAGTTTTAGCGGTTATAAAATGTAGCGCAGTGACATGACCTATAAGTAAAGAGTATCTATGTGTGCAAACAGATACTTTATCGTGAAACCTTATCGCTTTTGTGGAAAACAGTGAACGATCGCAAAATAAATTGATCATGACTTTTCGATCCATATCGACCCTCTGATGTTTTTTTTATATGCTTCTTGGGGTCTGTTTTATCCACTTATTTCTAGTAAAAGATGTTGTAACGTTCCATGATCGTTACCGACTCCAATACATGGCAAATGGCACATAGCTAGAAGCCAAACTTAACCAATAAAAAAGGTCACTACTATGACATAAACATTGTTGACAGATGAAGGTGATTGACGTAATGTCAATCACTTTCATTTCGTTAAGCGAAAAATCATTGTTCTAACCCTCGGAAATAATTAAATTGCATTTTTAAAAGATTCGGGTATGTAAATATCATATTCTTTCTAGAAGGAATAGGTTATATATAGAACCCGAACTAAAAATCTCGCTCATTTTGTGCAACGGTACTCCCGTGTGAAAGTCGTTCAGACTTAACCTTTAAACTTGTAATTATAAATCTTGTAGCCCCGTACTCCAATCGGGCTCCTACCCTCTACTTACTACGGCCACGATACTGACAACAGCGTCGTGACGTGCTGACCTTACTCGCTACCACGTTGACCGTACTCCGGTCACGTCTCCAACAACAGCGACGTGACGCGCTGACCACACTCTGGCCACGCCTGAAAACCTCGGACGGAGCTGTCTCGTCGCTACACTGCCCAGCTGACATTCCACGTGCCACGAGCCGCGTCGAGCTACGCGGCGACCGGCGCCCCAAGCTCTTCAAGCTAAGTCTCCAAACAAGGGACCAACACTTTTTTATCGCCATCACCTTCCGAGCTCACGACCCTCTGTCTGACTTGTAAATTCATTCGCTTGCTTTATTAAATCTTAACTTATACTATCTTAAACTCTTTTCTTTGAAACACCTACCCACTGCTAGGTAGAACTTCACCAAGCTTCACTTGGTGAACGTTTCAGTGGCGCCCAGGTATTAAGCAGGAAGGTTGATTAAAAAGGTGTTGATCTCTCTGGCGTGGTATATTCACGGCTCCTTCTCTGTAACCTTGTGTCTGTCTGTAGGTTTAAGGGTAAATATAGCCCTGTGCTGGTGCGGGAGCTTATTTGTAAGAATACCCAGCTGTAGCTTCCATGCATGTCGTAAGAGGCGACTAAGGAAGACAAGGTTACACCTACAGAAGTAACGCCCTTCTGTCTGCGTCTTAAACGCACTATAATATTTTTTTACTTGATTTTTACAGGCCACGCCATGTGCTGGTGCGGGAGCTTATTTGTTAGAATACCCAGCTGTAGCTTCCATGCATGTCGTAAGAGGCGACTAAGGAAGACAAAGGTTACACCTACAGAAGTAACGCCCTTCTGTCCGCGTCTTAAACGCACTATAATATTTTTTTTACTTGTTTTTTTTTTTATTATAGAATAATTAAAATCATTTGCATTAAAACTTGCAAAAGACTTGCCCGCAGAAGCAATATTAGAATCACATTTAGACCCGGATACAGACCTAAAAGAACTAAAAGATTCAGTTATAAAATCATATAACAATTTAACCTCGCTAAAATCAAAATATGAGAAAAACCTATACCAGAGAACGGAAGTTCTACTAAATCATATTCAACATAGACTATCTAGGATAAATGCATCGGATAAAGAACTTCACAAAACTTGCTCAGTAAGTATAGCATCTCAATTAAAAGACCTTGACCAACTTAGACCCTATTCAGAAACAGTACAGGTACCAAATCCTACCAACAAAGGCGATGCTCCTTCAGAGCCAAAAGTAGTCTCGGTGACTTGTGAGAAGGGATTGCATTCAGAAATTTACAAACTTAAATATAACGGAAAAACTTGCGTAAGAGCTTTTATACAAAAAATTGAAGAATTCGTAAAGTCTCGCGGAATAACCTTTGAAAAAATTATATCATTCTCATACGAGATATTTACTGACGAAGCACTCCACTGGTATCGCAATGTTAAGGACAGTATCACCACCTGGAATGACTTAACTAAATTACTAAAAGCGGACTTCAGCCATAGTGATTATGACTATAGGTTACTTAACGAGATACGCTCGCGAACACAAGGGGAACTTGAGAACATTTCAATTTATATCGCGATTATGCATGGCATGTTTTCCAGACTTACCGAACCACTTACTGAAA
Organism: Agriopis leucophaearia; assembly: GCA_949125355.1. NCBI lineage: Eukaryota > Metazoa > Arthropoda > Insecta > Lepidoptera > Geometridae > Agriopis > Agriopis leucophaearia. The sequence continues at coordinate 667,944 of OX421270.1, forward strand.
GCAGTCAACTAGAAATACTGTTACACAATGTCAGACCGATTTATGCTAGTACATTAGCGGCTTCACCGCACATAGACACTATTGAAGATCTTAAAGCGCTATGTAGGAATTACGAAAACATACAGTCTCGCTTAACTCAATTCCATGAGCCGCCACAGGTCACATCTCAAACTTTAGCACCGGAATTTGCATACACTAAACCAGGTAGCTCAGGAACCTACCAAAACCGAACTTCAACATTTAACAAAGGACAACAAAATACAAGGTATACTAATAACTACAGGAATTTTAATAGGGTGTCAGCTGTCACTCAACAATCAGTACAAAACAGATACCCATTCGCATGTCCTAGGTGTAGGTCAAACACTCATGAACTTCTCTATTGCAAAGAACCAAGAAGGATCATATGTTTCAAATGCGGCAAGAAGGACTTCCGCTCTACGGAATGTCCAGTTTGCAACACCAATAATACTTATAACACTCAAAAAAACTAATAGGAAAGGATTGTAGAGCCGTGTAAGCACTAACTACACCAATCAGTCAGACTGGGTCGACTGGTTAAAAACGGTATCAAAATTCTTTTCCTGCTACACAGTCTCTTCAATCCGTACTAAACCAAACACTGCACGACCGTATGTGTCAGTTAAAATAAACACCCACGATATAGTAGGTCTTCTGGATACCGGATCTAGTATCTCGATCTTAGCAAATAACTCGCATAAAAAAATTCTAGATCTACACTACCAAACTCACAATGCTAAGCCCACACCATTTATCCTATCGCACCGCGGGGTCTGTGAACGAAACGTTTCCCGTATTTGTAGCCACTCTGTTGAATCTCTACTACACTTGCTGTCACACAAGTCCTGTTTACGGCAAGAAAATCATATAAAATACGAAAGATTTTTTACCAAAATGCACAAAACAAACTATAAATAAGTAGGTAGTGTGCAAACGCTACTGTGTTCCGGATTGAAGGGCAATGTTGCCAGCGTAATTACAGGGCACACAGAGATTTGACATCTTATATCTCGAGGTGACGAGCGCAGTGCATTGCCATCCAGGGTTTTGAACTGTTGAAGTTCAAAATTCTGAGTGGCGTTGTGCTGTTATGGGCATTGGGCAAGCGTGAAGAGCCATCAGGCGAGCGACTTCGCTCGTTTCGTCATTCAATATCATAAAAAAAGGTATACGTACTTGGTTTATCGTAATTTATGTAATCGAATCAGGAAAAATAATTAGAAAAAAATATATGAGAATTTGCTTCTTCCAATTTGTTCGTTTACATAGAAGAAGGTGCCTACTTAATAACTCGTGTTACAGTATCTATCTTCCACAATACAATTACTGATTCTAATTCACGTTCACGGAGAGTCATTCTAAAAAGTACAAACTTTTCATTATATTAAGTTTTTCAAAAAAAGCTTGCTAAGTTTCAAGAATGTCCCAGATATTTATTTATTAAGTTGTACAGTTTATGTAATTGGTATTTTTTTTAAATAGACAAGTATTATTATGTTTTATGTAGGTATAATACTAAATCTTTCCAACAAATGGTACTATCTCACGTACCGTCCAGATTACCGTCTCCAATCCTCCCGTCCCACATGCACACATAATTTCCGATAGAACACCCCCAAATCGATGTCGAAGGCTTTTTTATTCGTATATCAACGTTTTCATATGTCTTGTTACGCCCCTGGGTGTCGGTTTACGGGAACGAATAAAGGTCAGACCGTATGACGGACTCTGCGACACGACACGACAGTTGTTTTAAATGTGTATCGTTACTTATCACCCATTATTTTATTTATACCTTTAGTAATGAAGGTAATGAATTCACTCGGCGCTTCGACCATGTTACAATGGACCGTGGTTTCGAGCTGAATAAAATAATGCGCGATAAGTCCATAAACATTCTGATAAGCATTCAAAACAAACGACAGTTTTTTTTTTAATAAAGAGAAACTAGAAATACAAGTCAATACAAACTGCTTACATCAATTATGCATAATACATTCATCATACATCATCACGTCCACTGCTGAACATAGGTTTCCCCCTTTAACCTCCACACTGAACGACATCCTGCCATCTGCAACCACTGGATGCCCGCGACTCTCACAATGTCGTCGGTCCATCTAGTGGGAGGCCTACCTACTACCTACGCTGCGTCTTCCGGTTCGTGGTCTCTTCTCAAGAACCTTTCTTGCCCAACGGGCGTCGGTTCTTCGAGCGATGTGGCCTGCCCTTTAACCTGCAAATTTTAATAGCTTTGTCGATGACTCTGGTTCTTTGGCGAATATCCACGTTCCGGATTCTATCGCGCAAAGAAACTCCGAGCATAGCTCTCTCCATTGCCCGTTGTGTGACTCTGAGTTTTTCTAAAAGACCAACAGTTAAGGACCACGTCTCAGTACCATAATATGTCATCACTGGCAACACATACTGGTCAAAGACGGACAATACATTAACATATCAAAATTGGATGGACAGACATTTTCTTGTCTTGGTGTGCAAGTAATTAAATATTTTTTTATTGTACAGTAATTTAGTTTGAACATTCCATTATTAATGACGTAGTTTTGTGTCGCGAATTGGTAGATATTGCTTTTACAAATGTGAAAATCCTGCAAAAAAGAAGTTAACTAGACAAAAACTTATTTTCTTATATAACTTAGAATATGTAGAGTATAAGCTCTACGATAACGACCACAAGTTAATTTATTTAATGTTTTATTTATTTATTGCATAATGTATAATTTATTCAGATCCTTGAAAAACTAAGCTTAACTAATTTTAGGAGTATTTTTTTCAATTATATTTAAGACTAGCAAATTGTACCAATTACATTATTATCCTAAGTACTCCATAATAATTAAAGTCATGGATGTGAATCACAATGTCGCGTTGCAAATATGTTAGGTCGTGCTCTAGCGTATCGAGAATCCTAGTGTGAATTGACCTTCACGGAGACGACTTATTTTAGGTGATATATGAACGCCGGGCTTTTTCTTGTTTAGGGAGTTACGGTGGCATTCGTGTGAGTTGAAAATAGAGAAGGAATGTAGTTGGTTTCGGATTCCGTGCGTATTTTTTTATCATAGGATTTTCCTTATTTTGGTAAGTGTAGATACGGCAACTCCATAAAGGCTGAGTGGCCGATTTCAAACTCATTCAAAATTAATACCTACCGTCATTTCATGACTAATTCCGTCACTTCAATGTCTGGAATATTTTTCACAGCATGTTTTTTTTTCTTAACTCAAATTTCTTCATTTGACAGTTACCTACTAATCTACTAATATTAATTTTGACCACACATTGAACATAGAATTGTATACTTTCCTTTTTATTCATACTAAACATTTATTTTTATGACTAAATTCACATGCCGAGTAACGGCAAAATAGAAGAACTAAATATAAAATACCTAATACCAATTTATAACCCTATTTTTTGTGAATAAATTTCATTTCATTTGGAATAGAGACGAGTTCATCGCCCGTCACATCACCCACATACATAAATTCATCATACAATTACCTAAATTACCTCTCTATGCCAGTTTCGAATCGCCTAATTTGTATGAACGGTGATAGAAATTTGATTGTAGATTTTAACTAAACAACGTGTAATTAGACTTAATTAGTTTCAGCAGAGTTGGTTTTATTGGTAATTCAAACAGAAATCGCTGATTGGTTGTTGTGAGTAGATAAGTGCTTTTAGAGTGGACATTTTGTCTGATTTGGTGTTTCGATTTTTAATCAGAAATTATATTTGTCGTATACAGTTTTACTTGCTATCGAATCAGGACCAATTTTTTTGGGATGAGAAGATACTTGTTAATCCTGACCATAAACTACATTTCAACTGTCTCATAAAATTAGTTCAATCGATATCTAAAAATAAAATCTTGCTTTTTTTGTGTGACGAGACAAGCGAAGTCGCTCGCCTGATGGCTCTTCACGCTTGCCCATAACAGCTCAACGCCACTCAAAATTTTGAACTTCAACAGTTCAAAACCCTGGATGGCAATGCACTGCGCTCGTCACCCCGAGACATAAGATGTCAAATCTCTATGTGCCCTGTAATTTCGCTGCTAAAAAAAGTAGAGTTTTTTGTCCTCTGTCTTAAATTTTGGGGTGTGAACAATAAAGAGTAGTGGAGTGCCGGGAATCTTAATTCGCGGTGTGGCTCTCTTCATGGACAGCAATAGAGAAAGATTCGGGATAAGCTTTTGCCTTGTCTGGAACCAGAAACGCGTTCGCCTGTCGCCTGGACTAGCATGTCTCCTCAACGGGAGTACCGCTAAACTTACTATGAAGCGGAAATCTTATGACGCTATGCCAGTGAGCGAGGTAGATGGTCACCAATTCCGACTGGTGCGATCGAAAAACAAAACAATCGCACTTTTCGAGTGGGCGGCACAGTCACCTTTCGCACAGGCTAGCTCACTGCTCGAGTACCTGAGCAGGAAAGCAGACAGCACATCCCGGGTGATAAGCGTGGACGCGATGATGGTAGAATACTCGAAAGCGGAAGTTGCAGATCGGCTAGGTTGCACCAAGGCCTCTGAGCACCATGAGGTCGTCGTGTATGAAGACAGGGGAGAAAACTTAAGTTTTCTCAGGACTCCTACACACGATTGCACAAGTGCAACAGACAGCTGGGGAGATCCCGTTCCGAGTTCGACCACTCAATCTGGCTCCGAAAGAAGAGCACAACAAAAAGCAACCTCTGAAAAAGCCGCAGCCTATCATCGAAGTGGTAGCCGAGATGGAAGAGAAAGCCAAATAGCGACTTTCTTAACAGCTTTCAGCGCCGCAACGCAAATTTGTTCCGAATCACGCCCAAATCACCTCCCCTCCTAACAGCAGTGACCCCGAGAGCAGCATCACAACCTCAGGCATCCCGGACGAGAGCCGACATGGGACAGGTCGATTCTCCCCGTTACATCTTGGCCTCGGGGCCCCAAAGCCACGCTAGAAACGCCTTCCTCGAATTCCTAGCCACATTGAGAGCGACAAGACAAGTCAATCTCAGGAACTGACATAACATCCTGCAGTACTTTAAGATAGGAAGCGAAAGTTTACTAAAAAAGGGACTTGAGGAGGCGGAAGCAGCCATATACAATAACGTCACTTCCAAGGTCATCAGGGGAACCATGAAAAGACAATATATGGCAGCTTACAGTGCAGAAAGTGGCTTTGTGGCACTGAACGAGACTGAGACGGAGCGAACAGGAAGACCGAAATACGCGATACCATCGAATGATCCAATTGTAGTCATCACCAAGTGTACCAAGATAATGCTGGATGATAGGATCCTTGAGATGGCTAAGACTATCGAAGGGAACTCAGATGTCGAGGCAAGCTGGGAAAGCTGGGCAGTGCCAAAGATACAATGGGTTAACGGAGTTCCAGGGTGTGGCAAGACATCATGGGTGATCAGACATTTCGATGTGGACAGGGACGCTATCATCACCACAACAACAGAGGCAGCAAAAGATCTGAGGGAGAAACAATCGCACCGAATAGAAGACCTGGTAAAAACCAGAGTGCGAACCATGGCTTCCTCCCTCGTAAATGGTTTCGGAAGAGATAACTTCAGCCGCCTTCTGGTTGACGAAGCTCTTATGAACCATTTTGGAGCTATAGTAATGGCCGCACGACTGTCTGGTGCTAGCGAACTTGTCCTCATCGGAGACGTCAATCAGCTACCTTTCATTGACAGAGAAAATTTCTTCGAAATGAGGTACCATCGGGCGATGATAACCTGATCACAAATATCAGTCAGGAGTTGCTTTGTACACACAGGAACCCAATGGACGTCGCGTATGCACTGAGGGAAATATACTCCGGTATGTATTCCTCCGCTCTCCGTATTAGGTCTCTTGAGCAGAGACGGTACAATGGGGCGCAGATACCCAGCACCCTCCCCAACACCCTTTTCTTAGTGCACACGCAGGAAGAAAAGGAGACCCTTATCAGCCAGGGTTATGGGGGAGGTACGGGGTCGCGCACTCTTACCATACATGAAGCTCAGGGACTAACATACGAGTCGGTAATCGCCATAAAGACCAAGCCAAAAATTAAGCTGCACGAGAGCGTGCCGCACGCGGTCGTTGCAGTATCGCGGCACACCGGGACCTTCGTCTACTACGCTGACGACATCGAAGACGATGCCATCAGTCGATTCGTGCGTCGAGCATCGGCTGCGTCGCCGAAGACCATTAAAGATTACAACTTGCAGATGGTCATCAGAGATCGCGGCGGTGATGGAGGCCCTGGGCCGGGAGGAGGCGATTGTAATGTAAAAATAGGATTTGAAATGTATAAAAAAAAGCGTTTAGAAATAAGGATTGTGTGTATACCTCGAGCATTCATGCTCACCATCGAAGGCACCTTCTTGCGGCGGCGTCGTGTGTCGGGTCGCTCTCTTCCCTCAAATATGGTTGAGGAGGGCGATGGCTGGCACATGAGTCATACTCGTGATAGGGTGCTGCTTGCGGGTCCAGCTGATCCAAATCCATCCAGCTGTTTCTGCGTGATTGAGTAACAAACATTCATCCATCCATCCATACATCCATCCATCTATCCAAACTTTCACATATAATATATATATATGATATTAGTGTGATTATCGTCATAGGTACTCAGAATCTCTTAGTAAAAAACTACAGTTTTTTTTCCTCTGTAAGCTGATAAAACTCGTGGCAGCAACTTTATTTAAACTACCCACAGCACCTATTTTATTTACAACAAAAGATTTCCAGGACAAAAGTTCCAACGTCAAAGGAGAATGCGATAATACCTTTGCCTCGCACAAATAAAACTTGTTCAGTGTGAGCAGAGAGAATACGCTGGAGGGTTCCGTGATCACTCACAATAATATTATACGTAAATTTGAAATTTGGAAAAAAAACTGTAGTTTTTTACTAAGAGATTCTGAGTACCTATGACGAAAATCACACTAATATCATATATATATATTATATGTGAAAGTTTGGATGGATGGATGGATGTATGGATGGATGGATGAATGTTTGTTACTCAATCACGCAGAAACAGCTGGATGGATTTGGATGAAATTTGAAACGTACATTGCTTATGTCTTGGATTAACACATAGGCTACTTTTCATCATCACCGATTTTCATCACCACGCTGGTGAAACCGCGAGGCGCAGCTAGTTAAAAATAATACATACTTATAAATATTGGTTACTAGCTGCGCCCCGCGGTTTCACCCGCGTGGTGATGAAAATCGGTGATGATGAAAAGTAGCCTATGTGTTACAATAATATTATACGTAAATTTGAAAGTTCGTATGTGTGTGTGTGTGTGCGTTAGAAAATGTATGTGCAAGCATTCTAATCCATAACTGCTGAACAGATTTGAATGTGAAGAAAATTTGGTGTAATATCGGTTGGTAGTACTTTTCATAAGCACAAAATAATCCTAGATTAACTTAAGCTACTAACAAAGTGCCTGCTGAGAATGCGAGTGGTTCGCAATGTGAAGAAGGCGTGTCTTGGAGCTCCCGTTTGAAGCTTTTTTATTAATTTTTAAAGTAAAAAACTTCTTTAGGCGTGTTGAGCACTTTTTGGGTGACCAAAAATGATGGAACTCGCGTCATCGTCACGCTGTCACACACTACATAATACACAACGCTGTACCGTATATTTTAAAACAGCGCCATCTCTCGTAGAAAAGGTTAAGTTTTCACTTATGACGTGCAGTCCTATGACTGATGTGGTTTTTTATTATTAATCCGCCGTAATATTACATTACATAACTATTCCTAATGATAAGCACCACGATCACATCAGTGGAGACATCAAAGCTACCTAAAATAATATTTCAAACTCTACGCACAACGCACTCCTATCATCGCTATTACCTGTTATACAATTAAATTACCTGATTAACATGAGATATCCACGCTATATTGCTTGGCGGTTCAATAACTGGCAAAAGCTGCGGTAATTTCCAAAGCAGACTCTGCAAAAGAATCGTTCCACAAACCTTTCAATTTTCGCGCGTGGAACTCCAAAACCTCCGCCTCGAGCAGCCGCAATCGGAAACTAGACTCCCTAGTTACAAAACTAGTAAAACTTCAAAAACCGTAGCCGAGTATAATGAACACTGCTGCGGGCAACACTGCATAATAAATAAGGTAAACACAAAGCGAAATCATAATAAGTACCTACATACCTACTGACTTATAAATAGAAAATATGAAAGATAAAAAGCGGGTTTTCGTAAGATGGCTTAGCTTTCTGCATGCTTATTACTAAGCTTTCTGCCGCCCACGTATGACGCGCCGAAGCTTATGAGGCGTAGCGTAGATCGACTAGGCCAGGGGTCTCCAAACTTTGAAGCCTTGGGGCCATAATATTTTTTTCGGTATGTTGCAAGGGTCGTAACAATTTTAATTTTTCTGCCCACCTAAGCAAACATAGGCTTTTATTGCATTTCAATCACTATTGATTGTGTATTGTGACACGTAACTACATCTAGTGTCTTTGTGTATTTCAGCTACAGTCTTCAGTCCTTGTGCGGAAAATGTTTGGAATTGTCTGAATTTCTAAGACCAGTCATATCGGTTGTTAATTTTATCAGATCCATAGGGCTGAATCACCGACAATTCCGCGAGTTTCAATTCCTGTCGTGGGCCGGATTGATGGCAGTGGCGGGCCGGATTTGGCCCGCGGGCCGTAGTTTGGAGACCCCTGGACTAGGCAATCATAAAACTTATTTTTTGTGTAATTACAACCTCATTTGTTATTTTTTGTGTAATTTGTTTGGCTTTTATAATATAGGGGATTATAGTTTATACTTTAAGCTAAGTACATAAAGTACAAAATAGGGAAATTTACATTAAAAAAAATAAAAAAAATATAACCATACATTTTCTCTGAATGACTGTATCGCTTAAAGTTTAGACCATAGCGTCCATAAAAACGCACAAGGACAAGGAATAATAACACCTTGTAATATATTGGTGTGTTCCCATCTTCGGTCAAATTATAACCAAAATATCAAGCGTCAAGTTAATAAATTGCCTATACAGCTTGTAAGTAACTTCTTAAATTAGGCCCTACATAGAAACTATTCACATGCAAGATAAAATAAAGGCAAATTTTGCTCAACAAAGATGAATGCAAGCCAAGCTAAAATTTTCCAACTTCCCGGTGTCCCACTTCGAGAATAAGCTTCTTGACTCGCATTCAATGCTTTAGGCTTGTTTACAGTGTATTATATCTAGGTGTATAGGTACGTAGCGCGATATTTGCTCCCCTACTTTTGTTGGATGTATAGAAAATGGACTGGAAAACGGAGCTTGGATTTTTGAATGGGGCACTATAGTTTGGATGTTGTGAGCTTTGATAATAATGATATAGTTTGTATCTGCTGAAAACTGAAGAGGGCGAGGTAAGCACGTATTGCACACACTGACATATTCTTACTAGTTCTACTAACGCACACTTCAATATTAAGCGGCACACAACTGCAAACGATATTTTCTCAAAATGTAAAAGAATAGAAAGGTAAGGTTTAATACATCACTACATTATCAAGTGGATACTTTCCAAAATATAGCAAAAGTGGCAAAAAGTAGGCGAAAAAATTTGACATAGAAACTTGTAACCTGCCATGCTTATAGGAGATATAAAAAACCTTGACTCAACATTATTTCAAACATTTTATTATAATAACGTTTTGAGTTATAACGATAAATGTGTAATAAATTCAGGATATTCTTGCTCAAAGTTCGTTTTCGTAAAATCGTATTAACAAAGACTGTTTCCTTAGAAGTTTTCTCTTTCACTAATCCATAAAAAGTATATGTTATGTCGGGATGATACGTTTCTGTTATTTGGCTAAGGCTGCAGAACTTCGTTCGTTTGAACTTTTCTACAACCACAAATTTTGTAAACGGAACCCTACCACATGCTTGTACTGACACGCTCTTGGCTAGTTATCTGTTAATTACTTGAGCGACGGCTTGGGCAAAAGCTAGTTTGATATAAATCCGTTCTGTGTGTGGATATCATATCTTCGTGTTGGTATATAGATATCTAACAGGAAGGTTAGGAAGTCTGACTTGTGGGAAAATTCAGGCTTAGTTTATAAAGTGGTTCAGTATTGAGATAGACAATGGGATAAGGGAAGAAAGCGGCTCCCTCCTACGGCATTTCTGAGTAGCTTTAATATGGGCTATAAGGGCTATTAATAGTCTTTAAGGGTCGGCACGTATCTGTGATGCCCCTGGTGTTGCAGGTATCTATAGGCGACGGTGACCGCTTACCATCAGGCGACCCGTCTGCTTGTGTTTGCCACCTATGGCATAAAAAAAGGTCTCAGATTCTAAAGGGTCATGTCTGCTTCCTATGTATGTTTGTTCGACGAAAACTTGTGTATCGTTGATTTGATCTTCACAACATTTTTTAAACAAGTAGGTAGTTATCCTTTCGCGTATATAATAATTAGTATTAGTACACTACCTAACAGTTGAGCAACCTATATCCCAGACAGTCCTTGGATGGATAATTGCGAATGAAATGTATAACTGGACGCTGTACAAAGCACTGCGCTGCGCTGACGGGCAACAAAATTGGCAATTTGAGTGACTTGTCCCACCCGTGACTTCCTGAACTACTATCCTTACCTATCCTTTTCCTATTTCCTAAGGTAAGTAGTTCAAGAAGTGAGATCAAGTTACAGTATTCGTCAGTGTAGGTATAGAAATCCAGTACAACCTTAAGCTCTAGCTTTCATACGTAAAATATTAATCAAGAACCAGTTACAGATTTGAAATTTAAGGTTATACTGGGTTGTACGGATGTGTCCGCCTGTCATTTGGCCTGACACACTGCCATGTTATACAGTGCCTGGGCCTTTACCATTTTAGGGAATGCTTACAATACCTAGGTATTGTTTTCAATACATAATTTAATCCATTGCCAGATTTGCCAGTAAAACCTCCAATCTCCTCAAGTTGTGAATATTTAGATAAGAATAAAACTGCAATGTTTGGAAGTATAAGTTATAATAAAAGTTCATATATTTAAATTACAGCATAGAATTTAGGTACACATGATTAGCACAGTGTTCGCAGTACATTCACGATGTGAGCATTATTTTCAAAACATTAAATATTATGGAAACTTACTCCAGTATTTCCTTGCGATGATTTGTTAATATATAAATGAGAAAATGACAGATATGTACAGAATATACCTCAATTCTTCCCCTTTATTGAAGTACATTCCATACGGAAACATGGAAATGACTCGTTATATTATTTTAATTTATAATTTAGCTCACTTCTATTAATTGAAGTCATTATAAGATATAAGTTCCATCAGAGCATTTAACCTTGGTACTAAAGTTTGTGCGCATTGCATAAACATTACGATTGGTCGAAGCACAGTGCAATGAACACTTACATTGTAAACTTGTGTAAATTTCCCCGATTTACACAAAGTTTAAGTAAAAGAAGAACCTGACATTAGTGAAGAAATCACAAACTATTCTAGACTCGCAACATTCTCTCTTGTACAAGTTCCTAAAGAAAAGCTAAGAAATTCGCTCCCTAATGTATGGCTTAAAGTTAATAGTCTTATAGTTATAGAAAGCAGCGTCGAAGCTTCCCTCCTCTTCATATCCCGTCGTATTTCGAAACTCAGATCACTCCTTCGAGAGGAGATGGTCCCCGTAAATAAACTTTAGTACTACGTTGCTTAACCGTAAGCTAATACTAAGGCAGGAAATCACAAAATCTAGCATTCACTTAGTTAACACTAACAAGAAGGTTGAAATTAAAATTAATATTAGACTTATCTAATCAATAATCGACTTCCAAACTATTGAACTACAAAACTGCCAAAAAGCGAATATTCTAAAGCTAAAAAAGCTAAAATTCTATATTATCTAGACCTTACATAGTAAAATATTATTGAACTGTGCTCTACACCTAAATTGTGACGTAAATATCTGATTTGTGAACGTGATTTTATAATCTAATTTATAATAACTTGTAACTGCTTTATCTCTAGTCCTTTTTAAGCCTATTGCCGAAAAATATACGAGCTTAAAGTGTTTATGTGTCTCTATTCATAGGCACTTTATAAGTGGCTAAATATTTTAATGACAAGTTAAATTTGTAGTGATTGAATATTATTGCTACAAAATATATTTACGAATATAAGCCTATAGTTGAACGACCGGTAAATATATATCACAAAGTCTGTAAACGTTGGACTGAATATACAAAATGTCTTGTTTACTTGTGATAAATGTTTTCTTCGTTTCGTTCTCTTCGAACTTAATTTGTTCCATCATTTCACAAGTTTTGTTATCGATACAATTTAGTTCCCTAATGTTGTTATCGTCTTTGATTTAGTTTTCTGGAGCCCGTATTTCAACTGTCACTGATGTGGGCCCGGGGGTGGTTGGGGAGCGTAACGTCGCGGATCGCAGCGAAGTCGCCGAATGCCCACTACTGGCTCGCGACCCTCGCCGAGATCCTGAAACGTGACAAAAATTCATCTTCTATATTTAAACATAGAAATTATATTCTAGAACATAGCAAAGGCATGCTGAATCTCATAGCATGTTTTATTAACTCGAAGACATGCTATTTACCTCTTCAATCTATTCATGTTGCTTAACTTGACAAGCTCCGTCTATAGGCTATAATGCTCGAATGTCATCTAAATCATATTATTTTTCTACTTCATTCATAAATTTACTTGGAGATAGTCTTCTGAAGCAATATATTTTGTAGATTCTCATGCTTTGTTATAACTTGGCAAACATTATTTTTTCTCTATCTAGCACATACTATGATTCAGTTTGTATTCTATAATTCCATAGACGTTTTAATTACAGAAATAGCTGTTAAGGTTATAGTTTCATTTGATACAAATTTTACATTACTTTAATACATTTTCATTTTAAAAAGTCTACACTAATCATAGAGACAACAGTTGTGTATTGAAATGTGAAATCTAGAATTTAATTCAAAACCGTATATCACTAAATTAAATTACTTATTTCTAAATCTACAATACACCTACAATACCTATCATTACCAAGTCCAATCTATATTCTAAAGAGTCCACTAAAAACTCCATGCGCGTATATTTCAAAGCATCAACTGTGTAGTGTTCTAATGAGCAAATATAAAGCAAAATCAAAATTAAATGTAAACCTGAGGGCTTGCGGTGTAGCTGATGGCTTTGTTGATGACGTGCTGCTGATACATGAAATCATTATGAACGTTAGCGTTGTGTCAATCAGAACACCCGTTGGAAACAGATGACTTCATCAGTTCACATCTGAAGCTCACAATATGGATGGTTATTGATCAATATCTGACCGTCTCTCGCAGGCAGATACCATACTTAATACTCTACACATTTTGTTTCATGATTTTTTACAAAACTTAATACATTTACAAAAAAAAGTTGGCGCAAGAGTCAGCACAAGCTTCGATCAAACCTCTGCGTTACTTTTCATTTGAAACCTCATAGAGTTATTAAGGTTAACTACTCTCTACTCTCGCCTGTCGGCAACTTGGAGCTCACGCAAGTCCGACTCTACATTTAGGCATCCTTTCAGCGTAATGTGGGCTGACTGGCTGGTCAGTGGCTTCTGGGATCTTCAAGATACGCCTTCCTTGATACTGCGATTTTCCCCTGTCCTCAGCATGTGGCCTTTCCAGTTGAGTCTCTGGGCCTTGTTCCATGATATTTAATTCAGCGATAAGCTCCTCAATGTTCACATTTTGTAGACTTTTATAATCCATTTTTTTTTTTTTTATTTGTATGGAAGAAAAATAAAAGAATAATATTAAAAGCCATGAAACAAAAGTTGTTAGGTATTATGTAGAGAAACTACCTTGAGAAATTGATCAGTAACCCTCTATTTAATCAGGATTAAAAATATAGCAATATATAAAAGGATTTATGAAATTGAACAACTTCGGATTGTATGAAATTGACATCATCCTTTAAATATATAAAAAAAATTGATAATGTTGTTTCAGCACAAAAAATACAAACTTGAGGTAATCTGTTCATTCAGTTTAAATTTGATGCCAGTTAAAAAAAACATTGTCACAACGTCATAGGATTTCAATTAGTATTGCGGTATTTCTAAAATGTATTGAAATCAACATCAAAATAACTTTTTCGTTAATTTTGTACTATGGAAATTGGCGTAGTTTTCACACATTATGTGTAAAGTCCAATCGCACGCGCACTCATTTTGAAAAAGACACGCCGAATGTCGTTGAAACTATAGACAAAGTACCCGCAAAAAATATACATTACTTATTCCCGTATAATTTTAACAAAAATGTTCTAGAAGTCCCAACATCCATGTGTTTGTTAATCAAGAGTTTTGTTTGCAAATTTTAATCAATCCTTTCTCCGTTGTGTTGTGAGTATTAAAGAGTTAGATACTCAAGTTGACTGATGTTGTTCAACCTCTCAGACAGTACTATAACATCGATATTGAAAAGGTAGCTACTAGAGAAGTAACACCACGTTTTAGTTACCTGGTATGGGTGAGTGAGGTTTGTGCAGATCCTGTTGGCTCGCTTGCCTGGAAGGCGGCCGCATACTCATACGAGATCCGCGACGGTCCTGAAATTGATAACATACCGTACAATAGACTACCGGACAGATGTTCAGTTTGTCAATAATTATTAATATTAAAAGTCGACTTCATAAAAATGACAGAACTGAACACTCGAAAGTTCTGAGATAGCAAACATTAAAAAAATGTTTTAAAAATACAGTCGAATTGATTACCTCCTCCTTTTTGGAAGTCGGTTAAAATAACAGGTTAGTGAACAACATATTTAAATTTAATACGTTAATGAAGAAACTATTTAAATAGGCTCATACAGTTCTGAGATATAAGAGTTCGGATTAAGAAGCGATATTTTGTCCCTTTCCTACAAAGTTAGTATCAGTATGAAATTTGTATGGCGTACCTTCAAGTGACGTCATTTGTAATTTTAGCTTTCCTTGTTTAACAAGACATTAAAATGCTTATATCTTGCAAACATTTTAATTTCGTTTTCGGTGATCACCTCTATTTATGATCAGGTTTTTTAAAAGAGGAGGGGGAGGTTAATAGATAGATAGATAAACTCTTTGTTGTCCACACTACAAATTACATACACAAGACACGATAAAACAGCTTAAAAACTAGCGTAACAATCGGCGGC
Source organism: Agriopis leucophaearia (assembly GCA_949125355.1). NCBI lineage: Eukaryota > Metazoa > Arthropoda > Insecta > Lepidoptera > Geometridae > Agriopis > Agriopis leucophaearia. The sequence continues at coordinate 683,194 of OX421270.1, forward strand.
CTTATCGCTAAGAGCGATCTCTTCCAGGCAACCTTAGGATGGAGATGAGGTTAATATAAAATATAAATAAATAAATAAATATCTGGGACATTATTGCACACAATATAGATAGTTAAACCTTCAATGATTGTACAAATTTGTCTATGGAAATCAACAAACTAACTAGCATAATATTTAACAGCTCTTTTATATAATTAGCTTTTTTTTATAAAAATAAAAATATTATTTTTTTATTAATTATTAAATCATGCCACTTTACAAACCCGACACAAAAAGAGAGGTGCTATAAGTTTAACGTGTGTATATATGTGTCTGTCTATACATCGTAGCTCCCAAACAAGTCATTACTGTTTTTTTTGTTGATGAAAGGTGTCTTGATCGATAGCGTTCTTAAATATGATGATTCAAGAAAATCTGTTCAGCTGTTTGAAGATTCAAGTTACCAGCTTCAAGTTAATTTCAAGTTACCAGTTTCAAGTTGTGACGGGATTTTCACTAGCAGATAGCTAATGTTATAAGGAGTAAAAAAAATCCCCGCGGGTGAAATCGCAGGGAGTAATTTCAAGTTAATTTCAAGTTACCAATACTGAACTGTTGTGTGTATGTGTAGTTTTAATGTAGTTTTTGGTTCTGTTGCCGTAACCCGAGTTGTTTTACCTGAGAATGCAACAGCTTTGAATCACGCAGGAGAGATACGTTCATGAGTCTTGGATTGGGCGTGTTGAAGATGGTGCGGTTCTCCCGCCATCTGGCGCTGGAATTAAATACACAATTGTTGGAAATTACTGATTCAACCACCAGAGTTTTAGCATAAAGATCTGGGTTTTGGTCACAATATTTAATGTCAGTTTTAGCTATTGTTTTTTTATTTCAAATTATTAATCATGTCAATGCAACAATTTTTTGATATAATATAATATTGATAATTAACTACAACTCTTTCAGAGCCCCTGGTTGTCGAACAGTTCAAGCATCTCGGGCATTTAGTAACCTCTGATCTGAAGGACGTTGCAGACGTGGAGAGGAGCAAGGTGCGTTGTCTGTGAAGGCTAAAATGATTGACCGCTGGTTTGTGCGTTGTTCTGGAGACGTCAAAGTTACTCTTTTGAGAGCATTTTTTTGTACGGTGTTCTACACGAACAGCCTGTAGGTGTCATATATTTTTTTGTCGCGAATAAGTCCGCGTTTGACTACCAACTCGCCTGTTAGTAAGCGACGATGTGGTCGAAGATGAAGCACGCAGACTTAGAAGATACAATACAATAACTCTTTATTAAAAGCCACAAAAACAAGGATAACATTTTAAATACCTACCACCTACCTATACCTATTCACTATAAATAAATAAATAATAAATATCTGGGACATTATTGCACACATCTGACCCCAAACTAAGCAAAGCTTGTAATATGGCTGCCAGAGACTGATATACATACATATATATTTTTCAATACATACTTAAATAGATATTAACACCCAGACATAGAACAAACACAAATGTTCATCACACAAATGTTTGTCCTAGATGGAAATCGAACCCACGCCCCCAAGCACAGAAGTTAGGTTCACTACCAACTGAGCCACCGGGGCAGTCAAATCACCCAAAACTATCCCCCACTATCGCCCAAATTGTATCTCTCAGGAAACAAGGAAGCCCGCAGGTTGCTCCAATCCTTGGCCGTACGGATTAGAAACTAGAATTGAAACTTTCGGTACGTATCCAAGAAAAGTCCACAAATTATGGGTGGTAATGGACCGTTATCCTACTTGTCCTATACGCAGAAATGGTACAATGCCCTTCATGTAGATTGTCAGTGCTTCATAAACCATTGTTCAATGGTACATGTACTGACTAACAAGCAAATGGTGAAGTGCGTGTAAGCTTTTAGTATTAATTACTATTTATACCTAACTATATGTTTTTTTTTGTGATCTTAGTAATTGATCGAAATAAGTGAATTGAATGCGACGCGTAGCCAAAATTCTGGCGTGCTTCTGACTCTACGCACAAGCATTGCCATTCAGCATGGTAATGCCGCCAGGATGCTGGGTACGCTGTCAACCGGTAGTGGGTTTGAGCATTTCGAGTACTTTACATCTATTGCATAGTACCACGTTTTCGTGTGACTTTATTATATTACGTGAATTCAACTTCTACTGCATTTTAAAATCTGTCGTAATTAATTTTAGAAGATCCTTATCATTAGCAGAATGTATAATGATGTACCTGGCAAATAGACGTAACACCACGCAGATGATCACGAACATAAGAGCCATAGCAACCAGGATTCCAATCATAGCTGGATCTAGAGTTTTTGTTGATTCTTCTAATCGGATTTCCGCTGAAACATTTGAAATTAACATATTTTATAATTAGATTGTTTTCATGAAGTTTTGTAAAACAAACACAACATTTTATTTGATTGTTATAGTAGACAAAAAATCAGCAATCAGGAAAAAAAACACACCAAAAACACTTCCTGATAACACAACACAACAAAGAAAAACAACAAATCAAAACAAAAGAATCACAAAACAATCGACTGAGTTGAATCTAACACCAAGGATCATCATTATCAGCCCATCATGCTCCTATTGCTGGGACTCATGCCGTCTCTCAGAGAGAGAGAGAGAGAGAGAGAGGATGGTCTCCAATCCACCATGCTGGCCCAGTGCACGTTGGCGAATGTCATGAAAAGTTCAAAGCTTTTGAGGTTTTTGGAAATCGGTTTTCTCTCGATGTTGTTCTCCACCGTTTTAAGGTTCCGTATCCAAAATGTAAAAATTGATAATTACCGACTTCATGAAAATGTCAGAACTGAAACAATTTAAATGAGACCACACTGGAAGCACCAGCTTTCAAATAAAAAAAATAATCATCAAAATCGGTTCACCCCGTCGAAAGTTCTGAGGTAACAAACATTAAAAAAAATAGTCGAATTGTTAACCTCCTCCTTTTTGGAAGTCTGTTAAATAAAATTCGAAGCAACTGTGTTAGCAACTGTGACGCGGAGTTCGACGCGTTGACATAAATAAGAATGTTCAATCAATTATCTGTCACAATACCTGGCGACAGTTTTCATTCTCATTTATGTTCTATTAACTTCTCTTTTCTGTAGTGATCTCAGCGAAACTACAGGGCACACACAGATTTGACATCTTATATCTCGGGGTGACGAGCGCAGTGCATTACCATCCAGGGTTATGAACTGTTGAAGTTCAAAATTCTGAGTGGCGTTGAGCTGTTATGGGCAAGCGTGAAGAGCCATCAGGCGAGCGACTTCGCTCGTCTCGTTATCGTCTCGTTAGTATCATAAAAAATATATATAAAGCGCACCTTTGCATACGACAGAACCGTCCACGGTGACCTCTGGGACCATCTCGAACTTGCAGGTGCACCGGTCGTTGCGACATTCTGTCTTGAAGTCCACGTCCTCGCATTGTTCGTTAAACATGCACGTCTCGTTTATGCCCGCAGCTAGAATCACAATTTGCCAAAAGTCATTACTTTCTTAAATAAATTAATCTGGAGTCTTCAAATCACGAGTAAATCGGTTTCTTCTGGGCAGGCGTGCTTCATCGTAGATTGTATCATCGCTTAACATCAGGCGAGGTGGCGGTCAAACGCAGCTTATTAATAAAAAAAATATTTTTCAATATAGTTAATTTCTAATAAATTTGAAATGCAGGGGAGGAATTAATATATTGCCACTTTGGTGGATCATATTTCGCAAAGGATAAACACAATGAAAATGTAATATGGTATGAAACCTTACACATACCTTCATTTTAAAAGACCTATTTGATACCTCACAAGATGTGGTGCAGCGAAAAAAAATTGTCATCCCCATTTCACATGTATCAGAGCCTACCAAATGATTTTTCTTTTATAAACTTGTAAAATTGAGATATATTTTAAAAATTAGGTACATTAACTTTGCACTTATGTACTTATTTTGCAAACTATACTATAATTGTTAGAGGATTCTAAAAAATTAGGTCGGACAGACAGACAGACTTATAGATTGTAAAAAGGTAACATCTGTCGGTCAACTTTGGGCCAATAAAGTTTCTAGGATAGTTACTTGTATATAAGTAGCAATAAATGGCGTCATATAATGCTTATATTGGTAGCAAAGGCAGCTCAAGAATTTTGGGGCCGACAGAAGAGCGACCACGACCTTATACATAGAAATATTAAACCAATTTTTTTTACAGCTTTTTTACACTTGTTATTGTAGCTGTCAGAGCAAATAAATGCTTTGAGCGAGTATAGTAATTAAATCTGTCTTATGCCACATTTATTATGATTGCCTTATCTGCAGAATAAAACCATTAGCACACAAATAATCACGTAACTAGCTCAAGCACGGAACCAATAATTGTTATTTACGTAATTACTGCTCCACGTAACGGTGACAGCCTTGTGACAGCTCAAAATACCATGAAGTGTTGGGCACGCGACTTGCAAGTTTGGTTCGTGCTTGCATCGATCGGTTGGGGTTCTACCTTTCCGATGTAGTTACTAACATTTTGCTTTGTTTTTGTTTGGCATATTTACATACTAACCATGCTCTGTTGTTTGCCCATTATCTTGCAAGAACATAAAAAAAAACGTGGATAAAAGGTAGCCTATGTATCCTGCCAGGGTACGAAGGATGTCGATATCTTCCAAATCCATTCAGTTGTTATAGAGGTAATAAATATCCGCAGTTAATACATACACTTCAGACTTGCGTATTTATTTTATTGTGTGATTTTTATACCTAACTAGCATGAAAATGGATGCTCTAAAGTGTGATTGCCCAAACAGTGCCTCTATTCAGTCTCGTCTGCAATAGACTTAGGAGCAATCCAGAAATCCTATGTTTATGATTCAGATCAGACTAATTAAATATTTTATGGAGTCATGTTTTTATCACAAATACTAAACTATTCATTTTAATCCTTTCAAAAAGGTAGAATCCCACACATACCTAATCAAAGAATCCCACTTGACGTAATTTCGTTACAAAAGGATTTTCAAATGTAATACCACAAAGAAAAATGGACATGACTAATTCTCATTTAAATCGGATTATTTCTGACATCAAAGAAAACCTTGTTATTATTCAGGATATTTTACTAAATAACATCATACATGTTTATTCAATGGTAAAAACAATAACCGTGTTTAACAGTTTGACCCAAACTGTTGAACGCAGTTAATGTTTTAATGATTTTAACTTTCTTTGTGTTATTATGAATGACTCACATTAAAACTTCGTTATGACTAAGCTAGTAAGCATTTCGACTAATTTTCCTTTTCGTAGAAAATAAAGCAGTTAAGAAAAACGAGCTTCTGAATGCTTTATGGTAGCTTACTGGCAATGAAACTTGATTAGACTGTTCACTCAAAACCCTCGTGAATATTTTCCTTTTTGTTCGAAATTAAACTTTTAAGATAATCAGATAGATATACAGTCTTTTAATTTTTACGATATATTTCAACTAAATTTTAATTAATTACATGGGTAACATCTAGGGTATGTTTTCTGTGTTATAATTTACTCTATAATTACATTCATGCATGCATGCATACATGGATTCTAATGATAATTTAATCTATTTGTAACACAATGATATACAATTAAAACCTACTAGTTGTACGGTGGTGTAAAACGCAGAAGTCTGAGCAGTCTATCAATTCTAGCTCTTAGTTGCTTGTGCAAAATAATTTATAAGGGTTTCTCTGGTTCTTCATCTGGCGAAAACCAAGGACATTAACATAACAACGCTCTGTTCAGAATTTGTAATTAAGCAGTCGTTTAAATCCATAATCAAGGCATGGCAGGTGGTACAAACGAAGGCTCTAAACAATGGGATCTCGATAAAGATGTCAGTTTCTTAACTGGCAGCTGAACAGCTTTATCGGCTGTGGACCCTTTGTTAATGTTACTCGTGTTTACGCAAAGTGGGACGTGAATTATTATGATTTTACGTAAGATATTTTTACCTGTAAATAAGTTGGGCCCGCCACCATATTTTATCTATATGTATATATATTTTATAATTTTTTATCTTAGATGGCTGATTTCACTATGAATTGGATGAGCGAGATCGTCGATGTAGATCGTCTTAAGCTAGAGAGTAAAAGAGCTCGCAGCTTAATCGACGGCCGAAGCCGAGCCACGGTTAGTTTTTAAAACAGTGTTGTTCGCTTATAATTTGCCTACACCTCTATTAGTACATCTCACTAGATTTTACTAGTTTTGCACGCTTTGCGAGTTAAATTGTATTGCTTTGTTTTTGTAAGCTTCTGAATGCTGCCCGGCCCTGACAAGGCAATTATGCCTTGAGGTATCTTTATTTCTGCGCTAGTTTTCAACATACTTCTAGCTTGTTAAGATGACTACAGAATAGTAGGTAGAAGAAAGTCCATACTACGTCATTTTACTAGACATAGTACCCGTATCAAGCCACTGAAGCCACAAAACATTAAAAAGATGCAATTTTGGTCTTATTACGGATGGACAAAAATATATTTAGGCCAAATGAAGACAGATAGCAAAACTATTTGTTTCAGCTCTTACACGCTATAGATAACGACAATTATAAGTTTTTCCCACTTCCTCTTACGCGCTTCACACGGGGGTAAGTAGTAACCATACTTACGTTTTCCGCATTTATCCACATGGTTGGACACAGGCACGTCGGGGTGACACATGCAGAGCTTCTGAACCTCGTCACACTCTGCATCCTGGAACCGGCACTCCGCAGTCACGGAGCACGGGTCTCCGTAGCGGCCCGGCCTCGATAGGTCTACTGGAATTGATAATTTTAATTATAAGTACCACAATATACACCGTATAAAGTTTGATACACATGCTACGCAGCGAATTGGATGCTACGGTAAATCGAAAGGTAGGTATTGTGCTCAAATCGCTATCAACAACTTTTGCTTTGAATGGAATTTGTTTATGGAATAGGTGATTTTTAACCGACTTCCAAAAAGGAGGAGGTTATCAATTCGAATGTTTTTTTTAAATGTTTGTTTCCTCAGAACTTTTGACTGGGTAAACCGATTTTGATGATTCTTCTTTTATTTGAAAGCTGGTGCTTCCCATTTGGTCCCATTTCAATTTGGTCCAGTTCTGATGAAGTCTGTTTGGTTTTTTGTATTGATAATTATTTTCAAGATATTAGGGTTGAACTCAAAAATTTGTAAAATAAGTAAGTATGGTGATTTTAAATTTTGAATACTTAAATGAAAACTTGATGAAAAAAAAAATTATGAAGAAAATACGTTTTAGATATGACAGAGATTTAAAAGTTCAAGATGTTCTGGGCAGATGGAAAATTGATTTTTCACGTTGTGAATGTGACATCGGCCCTGGGCACTAGACGCTCCCCGGTTTCTGCCAAGCCCCCTGACTTAGATAGGAAAAACAAAGTTGTATTGTCCGCATCGTTGCATCGTGATAACAATATTAGACTAAAGTAATACATAAAAGGGAAAAAAGCACAATAAAATGTGTATAAGATTTATTTACCAGCTGCATTTTTTCATATTTCCCGGTACTGGAGACGGGACATCGAAACAAATGGCTAAGCCAAAATTAGCGATCTAATCGGCTTCATTAGACAGTTTACGGTCCTATGCTACTAACTGAATGCAAATATCAAACTTCTTGTAATAAAATTCTCATTAATCTCTCGAAAGTTTTTAACCAGTGTGTGTTGCCAGTGATGACATACGGCACTGAAACGTGGTCTCTCACTATGGGCCTAATTATTTAGCAAGCTCAAAATCGCACAAAGAGCTATAAAGAGGGCTATGCTCGGGGATTCTCTACGAGATCGAATCAGAAATTACGAGATCCTTAGACGAACGAAAGTTACCGACATAGCCCACCGGATTAGTAAGTTGAAGTGGCAGTGGGCAGGGCACATAGCACGAAGAACAGATGACCGATGGGGCTGAAAGGTTCTCGAATGGAGACCACGGACCGGTAAACGCAGCGTAGGACGTCCACCCACAAGATGGACAGACGACCTAAAAGAGACCACAGGAAAACACTGGATGCAGGCCGCTTTCAACCGGCCCTTTTGTAGATCGATGGGGAAGGCCTATATCCAGCAGTGGATGTCCTATAGCTGAAATGATGATGATGATGAATATAATTCTACATTCATTGAAACTCGCTTTGTCTTTTTATTCACCGGTTTATAATAAATCAATTACCTTCCGTGGCTGCGTTTAATCAATATAGGTGCAACGGACCGTAGTATGTCGCATATGGACTGCATAATTACTTCTAAACCGTCTACACTTTGCGAATGGACAGAATCAACGCATATTGAATAGAGCTGTCCGAATGTTTTTGAGCACAAGTGTTTGATTGACGTGCTGTTTGACTTATAGGCGATGAGAAGTTAGTGGCTAAGAAACTTCTCAGTCTAGAACACCGCCGTAAAGTAGCAAGGCTGTCAATTTTCTATAGGATTCATTTCGGAGAATGTGCATCGGAGCTACATGACCTTATCCTACCATCCCCTTTATACTACAGGACAAGTAGAAAAACGGCCCATTACCACCCATACATTGTGGACTTTCCTTGGATACGTACCAAACGTTTCGATTCTACGCTTCTAATCCGTACGGCCAAGGATTGGAACAACCTGCCGGCTTCCTTGTTTCCTGAGAGATATAATTTGGGCCTTTTCAAGGCGAGAGTGAATAGGTATCTTCTAAGTCTGCGTGTGTCATCTTCGACCACATCGTCGCTTGCCAACAGGCGAATTGGTGGTAAAACGCGGACTTCTTCTTTTTTTCTTTGCGTCCACTACAAGGTTCATACATAGTAAACAAAAGTTTAGTTGAACCGATTTTCATATGTACCTATAATTATGAAAGTTTGTTTGGGCCGAAGTGAAACTTTTGTTGAACGTTAAGTTTGTAGTGTTTGTAGGTTTTATATTATTTAGAGGTTTCGTAAGTACATTCAGTCATATAATATCCTTAGAAATGTGGAAATGTGCGAGCGAGATAGTGAACGCACGTTGTATAACACACACACAGAGATTTGACATCTTATATCTCGGGGTGACGAGCGCAGTGCATTGCCATCCAGGGTTTTGAACTGTTCGAGTTCAAAATTCTGAGTTGCGTTGAGCTGTTATGGGCAAGCGTGAAGAGCCATCAGGCGAGCGACTTCGTTCGTCTCGTCACTCAGTACCATAAAAATAAATGTCACTAGCTTCCTTTACTTCGGATACGTATTTACCTGTCGCTCCATTGGGTAGCTCGAGCGCGGCAAACGCTGGCAGGCCGAACGCGAAGACCGCGGCCGCGGCGAGCGAGGCCGCGGCACGGGACGCGCGTTCGCCTCGCATGCCGCCCGCACCGCCCTTTCACATGCCAATCAAATGCCTGGAACAAAACAACAATCAACAATTAAATAGGTGATGCATACAATGTCACAAACTAAGCTGTTCCGACTCTGGGTGTTGGTTACGCACATATTCCACTTTGGCCACCCCAGCGGCATATGCAACTAATGTAGTGGCACTGGCCACCTCGGTGGCAAACATGAAGGGTGGCGTATGCAACGAATTTTTTGCCGTTAGCCACCCCGGTGGCAAACTAAGGGGTAGCATATAGTAGTAAATCTGTTTTAAAAACTTATGTTCATAATATCCCGTAAATAATCATTTAACTTTAGTGAACAACCGTGATAGTTTAAAACAGTGTTTATGTTCATAATGTTCAAATAAGAAAAAAAAATGTTTTCCAATTAGGTAACTCAACTCGTTAAACTTATAGTTGAACTTTGTGGAATAATCGTTTGTTGTGCATCTGTTTAAACAGGTGTGTTTAATGATGTCCCCGTCATATAATTATTTGCGGAAACGTAAAGGGAAGTGAATGGTAATGTGAAACGAAATCAGGTGACGGCGTCGCCAAGGGCTCCTGAAACCTGAAATAGTTCCCAATTTTATTAACCAATTTCCAAATAGAAAGGAGGTTATCAATTGTTTTAGCACCAAATTACTACATCTACCTACTAAAAAAAATAACACAAAATTTTTGAGAACTTCATTATTACATAATAATAATTGAATAATTATTTATATTTTTAGAATGACCACCACTGCCAAAATTTAAATCACTGGACAATAGAAAATTCTCTTATGGGGGTATATTAACTACCCTCTTTTCGCGTTTATTGCACGGAGCATGTTAAGTGTTTCAATGTTTTAATTATACAACTTTACTACTATTCAAAACTAACATTGGATACAAACATCTTGTAAGTACAATAAGCTACCTGCTAACGAGTACCTACTTCATGGTTTCGTGCCATTATCATGAAGCTATCTGATGCATCATTCATTGGTTCATTTGAAACGCAATATAACATCGATTAAATTACGTTTACGGCAAAATGTTAAGCATTTCGATGTCATTGGGGCTAAAGACATGACGTTTAATTTCTTTTTAAAGAGCCATTTATGTCAAAAAAAATTTTTTATCTCATTGGGTGGTATTGGTATATAAAAGTATGTTTGTTATAAGTCACTCAGAAGTCTGACCCTAGCCTAATTAACACCTATCGTGCTCTGAAACATGATTGTCATCATCATCATCGGCGTTTCATGTTCCACTGCTAGACATATTATTATGTTTCCCTTTGATTGTCCTTCACCTCTGTCCTTTGTCAATCAGCTCCATTCATATCATCTTGCCCTTGTATCGTCAGACCAAATTTATCATATTACTAGCTGCGCCCCGCGGTTTCACCCGCGTGGTGATGAAAATCGGTGATGATGATGATGATTAAAAGTAGCCTATGTGTTAATCCAGGACATAAGCAATGTATATTCCAAATTTCATCCAATTCCATCCAGCCGTTTCTGCGTTATTGAGTAACAAACATCCATCCATACATACATCCATCCAAACTTTCACATAAGTATATGATATTTGGTGATATTAGTGTGATTTATATCTGTTTTCAAAAAGTGATAGTACCAAGATAGTATAATCTGTATAAGTGTGAAGTGCACTATATACGTATGTTGTAAATGCACTCACGATCACCACACCCACACAAATCGTAGCTCTACTTTGTCTGGCTAGTTAGACTACGCAAAGAAGATTAATCGCTCGATAATTCATGAGTTGTATAAGAAACTGTGATAATGGCCGCACCAATGCCTTATGTATGACTTTCACATATTCACGAACCAGTAGGTGGCGCCACTATTCATACAAGGTTACACAGAACAGCGGTACTAAGCGGTATAATCGTGTTTTTGTTTTTTTATTTTTACTTTAATAATTATATACCTCAAAAATCTAATTAGAAAATATATTCATTTCGAACTTTTTTGAATTAACTTACAAAAATTCAAATGAAACATTTTTTTTATTGAAAACTGGCTTGCGCTTGACCACCGTCTTACGCGATAATAATCCACTAGAGATAATAAATAAATATCTGGGACATTATTGCACACACGGTCATCTGACTCCAAACTAAGCAAAGCTTGTAATATTGCTGCCAAAGACTGATATACATACATATATATATATATTTAAATACATACTTAAATAGATATTACCACCCAGACATAGAACAAACACAAATGTTCATCACACAAATGTTTGTTCTAGGTGGGAATTGAACCCACGCCCCCAAGTGCAGAAGGCAAGTTCACTACCAACTAAGCTAACGGGGCTGTCATTAATAGATCACCTTTTCTATAAGAAACCGACACTCACTCGAGACTTGAAGATAATCATCATCATCAGCCAGAAGACGTCCACTGCTGAACATAGGCCTCCCCCTTTAACTTTCACACTGAACGACATCCTGCCATCTGCATCCACTGGATGCCCGCTAATAATAACTATCGAAGATAATAACTATCGGTAAACTCTCAAGTGGTTCGCACACCATAAAAGTGGATTCTAATCGTTTTGTTCGGGGTTTCGGAATATCAACCATAAAAGCTTGTCCAGGAAAGTCCACTAAATATGCGGAACAAAAAACACCGACACAGATCTAACCTTCTATTAGTATGCGCCCCGAGAGGACCCATCTCTTCATTTCCTATTCCGTATAATAAGATCACGGACTGCCTTCTCCCTGCAGATAGATGTAATAGTTACTACCTATATTATTATCAAGATACCAGGCACCTCACATATTTTGCAAGGACGCGACGGTTTATTATCTTTAAAAAATATTTTTTGAAAAAACCATGAACACAAAATCGTAATAAATTTGTAGATCAAATACCGTCACATGACACAATTCATATTGGTTTCACTTGCAAAAAAATGCCGGTTTCATGATTCAGGTGGAGTGTCGTATTTGCTTATAATAGAAGCACTTTAGATATTTGTGGAAATACGAATCATTTACACTTATTATTGGGAATTATTGAATACTTATTAGATTTTAATAGTATCAAACATACTTTTAAGTACGCAACCTATTTGAAAACGTTGGAACTACCAATTTGACGTCTGTGAGCTTATGATTTAGAACCACAGCATAAGGACTAGTAGCTTTGAAGTAGTTCTAATTTATCATAAACGAAGTAAACATGTTACATTCTTTACTCATGCCAAAATTGTTGTTACCAGAACGAAACAGATATATTTATGATAGGATGGCGAATTGCAGGGTTGTACACTTTTTTTAATATACCTACTAGAGATTGGGACAGACCAAGTTTACTTTCTATCTTGAATAGAAAACGAAAACAAACCGCAAGACGCATCTAGTTAGTGAATCCGTTTCTTGTAGGCAGACGTGTTCGAGTTGACGGATACACGCAAGCAAATTATTTAAAAAAAAAACACGATAAGGAAGAGAAGAGCAAAATAAGAAGAAAAATAAAGTGTTTTACTATCTACCTAATTCTCTGTCCTATACCCTACTAATAAAAAAAACGAAAGCTTGTTTGTTGTGTTCTTTCACGTAATAATAACCAAGAACCATATAATAGATCCTTGTAGTAACAGACCGTTATAATTCATTACGTAGCTTATGAGGCAGATAGTGAGACATCGGCAACTTTCCCCCTCTCTACGTCGATTTAATGAACTAACTTATTACTAACCTGTGGTACGGCCTGAATTTTCAAAACCTAATCTAGCCGAATTAACTGAGTTTAATCGAGTTGCAGAACTATTTTGGGGATCTAACCAACAAGGGGGCAGTTTAGCCTCTGGTCGATTCCCATGTGACCCCGATACATTTTTAAACTGTTGGTAGGAACGAGCTAGCATAGGTTAGGTACGACGAGTTTTCGCGGTGGTTTTGGGTCTCACTCTAACTCGCAGAATTTTACTTTCTGCCTCTATCATTATTCTAAATGTTTTATGCAGGTGCAATACAAAAGTTCGGCGTATGTCGACTCTAGGGCGTGCCAAAGAAACGTCATACATACATATATACATACAATTACATATAAAAAACATAACCCTCCTTCTTGCGGAGTCGGGCAAAAATTAAAAGCACACCAATCGACTATTTTCACTCCTATCTTGAGTATCCGCATAATGTTATGAATTTGGGTCCATTTCGTCCAATTATCCTTTTGTCTAGTCAGCTATTTCACGTCCAACTCACAGATTGTCTGAAAGTTTCGTGTCTTGAAGGTTAAGTCAGTCAAATATTTTATCTTGTTAAATGATTATTAGGTACATGTCGGATGCAGGAATGCATTTATTCATATTAAGCATAACTCCTATTTCTTAAGCTACTGGTTACTTATTAGAAAGAACTAGCTACCTACTTTAAATTTATAACTGCCTCTTAGGGCTTTGGAACTCTCAAGTTACTGAACAAGTGACGTAATAATTTGCATCTAGCCGTAACTTTGAAAAGTTCAGGGAAAATTTCATGTTGACTTCTTTGGAAAGGCCACGCTTAGTCTACATCTTAAGCTTGAAGCTTTACCTAGTCTGTACTTGAAGGTGTTTGTAGTTAGACGACCGGTATAGATCAGTGGTAGCGCATTTTCCTTATCACTGGAAGGTCCTGGATTCGATTCCCAGCCGGTCAAATGTTTGATTAATCTATTTTAACATCTGCTTTGGGTGTGAGCAGTAGTTTTTCGTGTATGTGGGTTCAATGGCATCCTCGATATAGGGAATCCCAGAGCTATTAGCGTGGGACGTTATACAAAGTCCAACGAACATTGTATATCATATAATATTTATCAGTATTAGTGGTTTAATATTTGTCGTTGTTTGTAAATCATAACAAAGCTTGGCGGGAGACGCTGGCCTGACTATTAAAGTTTCAGGAAGTACAAACCGCATACAAATTAAGTAGTAGTCGATCATCTATATATAAATCTCGTGTCGCGGTGTTTGTGGTCGCATTTCTCCGAAACGGCTCGACCGATTTTTATGTTTTTTTTATGTAAGTATATTTGGTAGGTATGAAAATAGGTCGAAAAGTATTTTTCACCATCAAAATTTTTCATCATCTTCACATTTTTTATCACCACGCAGATGAAACCGCAGGGTATTACAGCTAGTATTACATAATTTTCAAAATATTCAGTAGTTTTTTTCTAACTATGAATTTGAGGCAAAACTGCGAGCTCTATTTTGTATGACAGTACAAAACGCTACACAAGAAGAGAACATTTTAGTTCCGCCCAGTTTAACAACCTCATCTCTCGTGAAAGCCTAGAGCTGCCTACAACACAGGATAGACAATCTACAGAGAAACAACTTACGAACATGCGACCATTTAAATACCTTTTCATCTAAACCTGTCAAGATGCATGACTTAAAAGATGAATAGAGTCTATTCAAAAAGAGACTTGGCCAAAAGGAGAAATAGAACGAATTTTAAATGGCAATCTGCCTCTGCCACAGATCCTAAGGTCTGTGGTCTGTGGCCTCTGCCATCTGAACAATGTCAAACTCAGCTATCATGAGCTGTCATATCAACAAGTTGTTTTTTTTTTGTGAATTTATTGATATATTTGTTCATTCGACCACAATCCAAGTTCATTTTTTTCTGAAGAGACTCTAGCAGCGCTTAACTAGCGATTTAACAAATTACTGACTTCAGTATTAGTGAACGCTTGAGGAAAATTATTTATATCTATACATATAATAAAAACGTAGAGATAAAAAAATCTGTAATTGCGAGATAACAAAAAAAAAATCACACAGGTCGTCTTAAAATAAGCAGCTGAACACGATAGGACAGTTTTTAGAATTTTTGTCTGTTTGTTTGTTTGTTTGTTTGTTTGTTTGTTTGTTTGTTTGTCCGCGAACATCTCTTAAACCACTGGACGGATTTTAATGCGGTTTTCACGAATATGCTTAGAAATTACCAGATTAAAACATAGGCTATCTTATATCATTTATTTTAATTCTTTATTTTTACATAAACGAAAATAAAAATCAATGATTTATTTCTTCGTTACCCGAAACGTAATATGAGGATCGTCACATAGCCTCAAGCAAGGAGATCCAAAGTAAAGAGAATGTTATTGACATAGCCATTAAAATTTTGAAACTGTCAACTATGTCAACTGTCAACATGGTCATTCGGTTAATCAGTTTAAATTTAAAGAAGGTTCCTTAACCTTCTTAGATGAATGAACGTGTAGATCAAGCATGTTATAGGCCTTTCAACCTCTTTGGTGATTCATTCCAGTGCATGGAGTAGGAGTGTGGCGTACTCGTACTCCTTGCGCCAACCTTCGTGAATTTCATTCCAATTTTCCACGACGTGTGGCGCTGGGGCGCGAAAAGAAAAAAATAAAAGAACACCGATTTTCAAATGGAATTGTCATTCGCTTTTTCTAAGATTTGTCTAAGATTTTTCTTTGCATTAAATTTATAATTTCTTTCGGACTCAGCTATTTTCTTCCATTGTCGGTAGCTTAACCCTCTCCTTCTATATAAATAGTACAAATCCACTATAATTGGTGAACACTGAATGGACCGTACACCACCGACAAAGGTCAGAATGCCGCTAGATCGTACTGATAGCACTGCGGCTGACACGAAGAATAAAGATGATGACAATGTATTCCGAGTTGGCGTGCGAATTCCACCGTTTTGGCCCGAGAAGCCGGCGATTTGGTTCGCCCAGATTGAAGGCCAATTCGCGATTTCCAACATCACTGCAGATAGCACCAAGTTCTACTATGTGATTGGACAACTTGACCCGCAATAGGCAGCTGAAGTCGAAGACATCATCGTCAACCGCCTGTGACCGAGAAGTACGAAAAACTCAAGCTGGAGCTAATTAAACGTTTGTCCGCATCAAGAGAAAAAAGGTACAGCAACTTTTAACACACGAGGAGCTAGGTGATCATAAGCCTTCTCAATTCTTACGTCATCTACGACACCTAGCAGGCCCCGGAGTTCCAGAAGACTTTTTACGCATGATTTGGACCAGCCGCCTACCGAACAGCACGCAGACCATCATTGCTTCGCAGCAGATGACGTCATCACTCGATGTGCTGGCAGACCTAGCCGACCGCATACATGACGTTGTCCCTATAGCCCAGGTCGCATCTACATCCAGTACCACACCGGGAAGCTCCAAGCTCCATATTACATTCTCATGGTTTTATTCTATGTTAGCATTTAAAACACAAAATATACCGCATCCTATTTTAATACAGTCCCGCGAATAGAAATATTCAAAAAAGGCCCTTTGTACATGAAAATAAACCTATACAACAAAATTCCGGACGCAATAAAGAAAGAAATAAATAATAACATTTTTCCAGAACCAACTTCGTAAGTTTCTAACCCAAAAATGTTATTACGAGATAAAAGATTTATTCGACGATAAATTTTAGAAAATAAATATCGATATATAAATAGTTAAGAAAGTAGCGTCATAAGTTTTGTATCATCTCATATATAATTAAGTACCCTATCACACTAAGTATGTTTTTTTTTTTTGTTTTGTAAAATTACTTCACCCTAGGTTAAGTTTGAATAGTATATATAATATTTATGTAATAGATTTAACTATACTTTAATTTATATGTTTATGTCTGTGGTCTGGTTTTGTGAACAGCCACTACATAAGTCATTGCTGTCATATCCCTTTATGCAAGGTATATAAACTTAGCTTTTAGAAGAATACAGTGTATATTATTTGCAGTAAGAATAAGAATATAGAAATAATTTTATTTTACTGTGATATTTTAACAGATAAATAGAGTAGTTCCATTTCATGGCTTTTTAATCAAGGTATACATACAAATGCACGCGAAATAAGAAATAACTAGCCAAAAGCGTGTTAAGACAAGCATTATGTCAGGGTTCCGTGGCCAGCGAAACTGGCCGGAAATATACTTTTAATGGTTTAGACAAAAAGAAAATTTCAAAACATGCTCTGCACTGTGGTCACATTATCTTTTTGATTTGAAAACTGTTGACGGTGTTATTTATTACTTTTATGATTCTATCAATACTTCATACAGGGCGACTTAAAATAAGCAGCTGAACATGTTAAGGCAGTTTTTAGAATTTTTGTTTGTTCACGCACATCTCCTACACCCCTGGAAGAAAATGCGGACGGATTTAAATACGGTTTTCACGAATATGCTTAGCTATGACCAGATTGAAGTATATGCCATGTTATTTTGCGCAAGGCCGGGTTAAGGGAAGAAAAAAGAATTGAAGGTTTATATGAAAATCTACGCGTACGAAGTCGCGGGCAAAAAAGCTAGTCGCTAAATAAAAAGGCGCTTTAACAACATTATTCGTATTATTGGAGCTGGTTAAAAACTACTAGGCCAAAGTTAATGAAATTTTTATGAGTCCACCTCAAAAGGTATAACCCAAACCGCATAACATAACATAAAAAAACACGAAAATTGGTTCTCAAAATGGCGAATCAATTGATATACAAAAAAATACAGATCCTGAAGTTGGTTAAAAAGAACAAAATAGCTTGCGTCTTACATTCATTTTAAACTTTATCTTAGGACTTAGGACTTAGGTGTTGATTTTGAAGACACGTTTAGGCACTTGCACGAAAATAAACAAAGTATCTAGTTAGCCTGAATTAGTTAAACTGGACTAACTAATTCATTATTATAACTTCAAATGTAGAACCTCGTTCTTGTGTTAGTGCAAGACGAATCCTGAAGTTTATACAATACATTTTATTTCCAAATATATAAAACATTTTTTATTTTTTAATCTACGTTTTACACAAAATAAAATATATTTAAAAGAAATAAACGCAATCACATTTAAGTCTAGTACGTAGAGTGAAAGCAGCTGTACTAGGTAAAACCTGTGATACAGCTGCATTTATGAAGTTAGCACCGGATTAAGTCCGCTAAGTGAAGATTCGCAAGCCTAAATGCCCATAAAATTAGATTTATACCACTGCCAGGTTATAATAAATTAACACTGCACCACAGAATAAATAATAGTACACCCAAGGCAAGTACAGACGACTGATTCCAGAGTTACACCAATGTGCAGGCCCCTCTTTCCCACTGGGTACTGTGGCAATTGCCCAAGGCCCCGCGATCGATCCCCCCCTAGTATCTGCCAGATCACCAAACAATAACCGATATTTTTATTACCGAAAAACATATTAATTTCGAAAAAATCAAAGGATAATGACTGACTACAATACCTACTAGTTTATTACCTATTGCATGCGCAAAGCTACTCTTACTCTCGTCCGAAAATAGTGCTCAGTCAAGGTCATAGGGGCCCCATTTTCTTAATGTGCCCAGACCTTCAATAGGTTAAAGACAGCCCTGCCAATGTGTGTAGTTATTACCTAGTTTTTCGTTCTCAAAAGCTATCACTCTGTAAGGAGAGACCTACTCAGTGGTTTAGCCTAGAGTCACACAAAAGGGGACTGGTTTGCATTCATGCATTCATTTGCGCATTGATGGACCACGGGATATGCACGTAGTACCTTCACTTCACATAATTCTACGTACACTTTGTTGTTTGCACATGATGCAGTGTATATCGACTTTCATTTTTCTTCTTTTTAGGTTCCGTAGCCTAAGGTCCGTTAGTTTGGGGTCAGATGACCATTTCTAAAAAAAAAACCCAGATATTTATTTATTTTATTTTATAAGAGTGTAAACGGAACCATATTACTGTGCCTACGCTGTCTATCTGTCTGTCTGTCTGTTCGTCCATCTGTGTGTCCTACCTTTCAACGGCTATATGCCTTTAAACCCGCAGTAGAAAGCCAGTTGACATTTTCACAGATATGTAATGTTACGGCGGCGGTAAGAAATAATAATAAAGTCAAAAATAAAGGTACTTCCCATACAACAAACGTTTTTTGTAACATAATTTAGTATTTGCTCTAGTGTACTAATGGTAATCCGTACAAGCGTAAAACTTTGCTTGATTATAGTAAACACTGAAAAGTAAAACACCAAATTATAAATACTGGCGAAATGCGAGTTGTGGCGAGTACCACTTGCCACTATGTTTGGCGTTTGTGGACTATGAGGAAGCTTTTGATTCGATCAAGATATGGGCGGTGCTAGAATCTCTCCAGCGATGCCGTATTGACTATCGGTATGTCGAAGTGTTGAAGTGTTTGTACAATAACACCACCATGTCGGTCCGAGTACAGCAGAGTTCGAAGGCAATTCCACTGCGAAGGGGCGTGAGACAGGGAGACGTAATCTCTCCGAAACTGTTTACTGCTGCAATGGAAGACGCCCTCAAGCTCCTGGAATGGCAAGGATTGGGTATCAACATTAACGGCAAGTACATCACTCACCTTCGATTTGCCGACGATATTGTGGTCATGGCAGAATCGATGGAAGATCTCAGCAAGATGCTCGAAGGCCTCAATCGAGTCTCCCAACAGGTGGGCCTTAAGATGAACATGGACAAAACGAAGGTCATGTCAAATATCCATGTTGTGCCCACCCCAGTATCAGTTGGGAACTCAGTTCTAGAAGTTGTTGACGCGTACGTCTACCTAGGACAAACAGTCCAACTAGGTCAAACTTCAAGAAAGAGGTCAATCGGCGAATCCAACTCGGCTGGGCAGCGTTCGGTAAACTTCGCAACCTCTTCTCGTCCAAAATACCTCAGTGCCTTAAGACAAAGGTCTTCAACCAGTGTGTGTTGCCAGTGATGACATGTGGAACTGAAACGTGGTCTCTCACTATGGGCCTCATTAGCAAGCTTAAAGTCGCACAACGAGCTATGGAGAGGGCTATGCTCGAGGTTTCTCTACGAGATCGTATCAGAAATGAGGAGATCCGTAGACGAACTAAAGTCACCGACATAGCCCACCGGATTAGCAAATTGAAGTGGCAGTGGGCAGGGCACATAACACGCAGAACAGGTGGTCGATGGGGCCGAAAGGTTCTCGAGTGAAGATCGCGGACCGGTCAGCGCAGCGTAGGACGTCCACCCACAAGATGGACAGACGACCTAAAAGAGACCGTAGGAAAACGCTGGATGCAGGCCACTTCCAACTGGTCCTTTTAGAAATCGATGGGGGAGGCCTATGTCCAGCAGTGGACGTCCTATGGCTGAAATGATGATGATGATGAAATGCGAGTTGATGACAAATTTCTGTTCGCCGAAGCTAAGCAACGTCGGGCGCGCTCGGTACTTGGATGGGCCTGGGCGTGATGCTGTCTTATTGCACTACTTTTTTTGTACTTTAGTAATTAATAATTTAGGTGGTGGTATGGAACCCTTTGTGCGCGAGCGCAACTCGCATTTTGCCGGTTTGTGTATCCTGCCAGCACCCTCCAATCTTCACTTCACAAGTTCGTTGCGCCATTAATTATGTTGGATGGGTAAACCTGGAGGCTGACTTGACTATTCGCGGGCATCCAGTCTCAATATATTTACTTAAAATTGCTGAAAACAGATCCACAAATAATATAAGTTAAGCTAATAATAAGGAAGCGGGTATTTCC
Organism: Agriopis leucophaearia; assembly: GCA_949125355.1. NCBI lineage: Eukaryota > Metazoa > Arthropoda > Insecta > Lepidoptera > Geometridae > Agriopis > Agriopis leucophaearia. The sequence continues at coordinate 704,125 of OX421270.1, forward strand.
TCAATATTTCCATAATCCAAGTCACTAAGCTCCAAACTGCACACTGCATTGATTTACTTCCTTTCGTATTTAGCTCCATTGCGTGTGTCACGCACTTTAAAATAATATTAGGAACGTGATACTAACCATGTTTAGCTGGCCACAAAACCTAACACTCTGCAACTTTATCGCAGTAAGATTCCATATAAACTACTCAATCAAAATATAAAACTGTTTATTAAATGCTTGTTTTGAAAGGGTACTGAAACTGCGTACTTTTATAATTGTCGGCATGAAGAAAATTCAATTTAACGCTTGGCACGTTTGAATTTTATATACGAAGACGTAGAGATGAAAATTGAATGAAGTAGGAATGAAATGGAATGGCCGAATGTTGCTAATTTTCCCGTTAAGCTCTATTTGGGCATGTTTAACGGTGGGGTCGTACTTATGGCTTCATCTGTGGCAGGATCGGCTATTGGGTATTTGGTAAGCGATATAAAGCTTTATGGCGATCACGATCAGATTAAGAAGGGTAATATATTTAATGCTTAGGGTATAACCTTACACCATAAATATAAAAAAAGAATACAATAATAGTTGTTTGAATCAGGCGTTACTTTGCGGAAGTCCATTTTCAAACTGTTTTTCTGATGAATTTCTAGTGTAATTCCGCTTCTACGTCGCTTCAAGTACAATAAGGAATTTGACAAATTCCTCAGAGATTCATCAGATAAACAGTTTTAATACAATAATAATTATAAATTACAAAATCTCACTTCAAAATTTGTAAAATACGCAATTTCGGTTACTCAGCTTAGTTACATTTAGATGAATACCATTGTCATTAAAGTAACCCACTTTTCCAGATATTTTTATTTAAAAGCCAAACTACTGAACTGTTTGTGATGATTCTCCAACCAATCTGAAAGTACTTATATCCTTTGAAATAAAATAATAATTCTCCAAATCGGTTCGTAAATGACGGATTTAAGCAAAAGGCAATCCGCAGTTAAACATTTTAAAAAAATACAACTGACTTGAGAAATGTCCTCCTTCCCTCCTTCCTTTCCTCTCTTCTATCTTATCTTATCCTTTTTTGAAGTCGATTAAATATAGCCGAAATATAACTTAATTTACATGTTTGTTAATATATTTATTTGTATTATATTTACAAATCTTGCAAGCGTAATTTGACGTACTTTCTGGCGTTCAATTGAGTTGTAACTTGGATGACAATGCATTGAAATGGTACCATGGAGCTTTTCTGATGATGGAGTCGGAAGGTGGTCATAGGAACTGATGAACGCAACAAATTACTAATAACCTGTGTTTGGGACCTTTGGAATGGTCTTAAAGAGTAATACATTTTCTTTGCTAAATCTAAAAGCTTGTTTTATGTTTGTTTTTAACAAACTTCAATAAGGATGGTTCTATGTTCCACTGTTTTTTTTTTTAACATATGTTACGAGTATGTTCACCAGGTTCTCCGTCAACTGTAGACTGATTTTCTTTTTCTTTTGTTCGGTAGGGTTCAATTTGGTTCCATAGTCACCAAGTCAGGATCTGATGATGGGATCCCAGGGAAATCAAGGGCAACCCACAAATTTTACAGGAACTTATAACGTTTTCCATATATTTTTAAGTCAGTTTTTAATGGGATTGACTAGTTTACTATTAACTTATTTTGATCCTATATAGGAACTAATTTCACCAATATAAAATAAATATAAATTTCCAAATGCTTCGTATATTAGTACCATAATATTATAAGTAGTTCGTATAATATTATAATTATATTCCGACAAGATTTGGCCAAAAAAATAGCATGATTAATGTTATAAAATCGCCAGCACCGTAATCCTACCCTCGGGGCTCGCATTATAAATCGCTTAGCCTATAATAACTAGACTTCTTAGCTTACAGAGCTTTCAGTAATGTGCGGGAATTTCGTTGATGGATTTGAATGCAATCAAAAGCTCTGATTGTTAACAGCACTCAGGTGTTCTGGTTTTTTTTTTTTTTGTTGTTTATAAGTTTTTTTTTTTTAATATAGGCCTGAGTTTGACCGCCAACTCGCCTGATGTTAAGCGATGATGTGCACGATATGTAATTCCTCTTAAACGGCTGAACCGATTTGGATGAAATTTTGTGTGTATATTGTAATGGGTTCCTGGATGGTTTGAAAACACAATTCGGTATGCTAAAAAAAATTACCTATGCCAATTCCGAAACCATTTCGAGATTTTATGTTACAAACCCTTATTTTTCTACTCTGACCTTTTAAAATGATAAGATGCCATATATTTTAACAAAAAACTATGAAATCATTCGACTTTCATTGACCTCTAAATGACGTCACGTTATTGCATTTTATTATCTGTGCTTTTTAAGAATAAAAAAATATAATACATTTGACACACTGTTCGTCACACGATGATCTTCACAGCATAACAAGTTCTGGTCGGGTTTGTATTCTACATTTACTTCCACACACCACTTCCTTTTTACGGTTTCTTTTACGCGAACAAATAGTTTATTGCGGCTGTTGCATGTGGTGTTTTTACAAGTCGGTACAACACATTTTAAGCGGGTTGTGTTTGACCGATTCATTGTGCAGCGTATGATAAAAAAAAAACTTTGATACAACAAAATCTAAAGAATCTTTAAATCGAACAAAACTACTGAAAACAACTATTAAAGTAAAACTTTATCTAACAACACGAGCGGACTTTTGTTTTGATTGAATAGAGACTTACGAACTAGTAGGTGTCACTGTCAAGTGTCAAAGTAAATTCTAGTTTCTTTTTTTTTACTCGCGTCCTTTTCTTGGCTCCTCAACGCAACTACATATTTGTGCAAAAAAATGACGTCATAGGTTTCAAATTTTCATAAAAATATAAAATAACTACTGAATATAAAACAAAAATATTGAAATAAGTTCCTTATAATGACCTAATCTACGAAATAAAAATATTAAAAAAATACCAAAAAAAAACTTTACATTCCGAATTGGACCCGGTAGCGGACAGGACAACGTCTGCCGGGTCCGCTAATATATCTATAAAAAATGTATGTAGGTACGCGCATAACTTCCGAATGACTGTATCAAATTGTATTTTTTTGTGTTCATTATTGTCAGGACAAGGTTTGTATTTAAGAAAATATATTATACTAGCCGCTCGCCCGGCTTCGCACGGGTGTAAGCTCAGCCTACGGCCTCGCTACAAAATATGATATAGCCTATGTCACCCGGGGATAGTGTAGCTTCCCAACACTGAAATAATTTTTCAAATCGGTTCGGTAGTTTCGGAGTCTATTCAATGCAAACAAACAAACAATCAAATGTTTCCTCATTATATTTTTTTTTTTATTTATTGTAAAATAGGCTTGCGCTTGGCCGCCAACTCGCCTGATGTTAAGCGATGATAATATACGATATTGGTATAGATAAAAAAAAGGAAAAACCGCGGGCAACAGCTAGTGTTGTAATAATGAATAAATGAATAATATTTTTATCTGCTTAAACATAGGCTTAGTACATAAGTTTTATATCAGCTAGGAACACACTGGCTTATATCTATGAAAGCTTTGAAATCTTAATGTTTATACTGCGATTCCTTCACTAGGCTAGGCCTGTATCGCAGGAAACTGATACGGTTTATTTAACACAAAACTTTGTTAGCCTCTAGTTAGCATATTTTTTTTTATTTTTTTTTTTGTAATAATAAATGTTGTGTACCTTGTAAATATTCTACAAGGTGAACATGCCATCTACTTAAATCTAACCTCTTCTGGCACACATCCTTAGTTTTTAAATTTTTGATTGAATATTATACTTGCATTTGACTACCATCTTGTGAAAATGTGGTCTACGATGCAGTACCTACGCTTGTCTAGAAAAATAAAACGATTCACTCTTGACATGAAAACATCCAGATCGTAACTATCGGGGAACACCCATTCAGGCAACGCATTCTAGTCTGGCGCATTGTATTTACGTATTTTCAGAATATCAACCATGAAACTGTGTCGTAACAGATACGTCAATATGGCTGACGTCAACCACGACAACCAACGAGAGAAAAAGAGAGGGGAACTACCTATATTCCCACTCTTTCTCTTCCGTTGGTCAGACGGCGGTTCGTCAGCCAAGTTCAATTACGGCTATCATAGCGCAAAAATCAAAATGTCCTCATTTTTTTTTTCAAATCCTTGTATACCATAAATTACTTGGTAATCTATGTCTATGTACAACCGTATAGTAATACTTATTGATTTGATAGCTCGATTATTATTTTAAAGTGTATGGATTGAACCGACTCATGCAGGTACGTTTATATCGTTCCCAGTATGTGCCAGTAGGTGCCATTAAAGATTGACAGGGGAATTCCATACGTGACATAATGCTCAGAGTCACGGAGCAAGGAATCAAGAAATTATTTTTGCCAAGAGCTTTGATATTAACGACTGTAATCAGATATCGTTAGACATTTCACTACCTCGTCGTTTTGAAACTAGCTGTTCCCCGCGGACACGTGGACACTGTCGTTAAATTTTTAGAAATATTTCCGGAAGAAAAAATATTTTATGTCAGGCCGTCTAAGGTTGAACACAAGTATAATAATAATGTAATAATACGAGCTCATATACTAGGTAGATTACCTGTATTATAGGAGTCGGTCAGTTCCTTCCCAGTTATGGTGACTGATATCGACAAAGCTATTGAATATTAATAAATTTAGTATTATATCCATACAGTACGTATGTTTGTGGATGTGAATGTGTGTGTGGAGGGGATGTATGTGTGTTGATGAATGAAAAGCCTGAGTGAATATGGTTTGTATTTGTATGAATGTTGGACATCGCTACGTAATATAGAACTTGACGTTCGTGACGATGCCGATGATGATGAAGTTTTTAGTTTATAACTAAATAGCTTAGAAGCTTTGGTGGAATAATGAAACACATATTCATTCAGAGTACGTCTGAATAGGAAAGTACGCAACACTCGATTTTTGTGCGATCGTGTAAAAATATATTCGGGATGCATAGAAATATTTCTCTCTCACAAAGGTTTGTTGGGATTCAAAAATATGTTGATAAGATAAACCCACAATTTCACAGAAAGAGCAGCGATAGCGGGAAAATATAAAAGATATAAATCCAATACACGGGAAATAAAACAAAGTTCTTAAGGAAAAAGGTAAAGGTAAATTGCATTGTTCCGATAGGAAAGAATAACACCTATTTCATCCCCTGTTGGAATGTGATCGTTATTGTGTTTTCATTTGATCGTGCGATCTCTTTTATAAGGATCCTTTATTTCTAATTATGATTATCTATATCTATACCAATATATAAAGATGAAACATTTGATTGTTTGTTTGTTTGCATTGAATAGGCTCCGAAACTACTGAACCGATTTGAAAAAATCTTTCACTGTTGGGAAGCTACACTATCCCCGGGTGACATAAGCTCGAACTTACACCCGTGCGAAGCTGGGGCGGGCGGCTAGTGATTAATAATTAGAACAAGATATATAAGTTCTAATTAGGTGAACTTAGTAGGAAAAAACGCCCTACCATTTAATTACAGTGCATGTGTGCAATGTTTTGCTTGTGATTAGCCAATTATCTATGTTCATCTTAGTGTGTGTATCACACACCAATCTAGGCTCATAAAAACTATCCCTATCCCTACATATTATAAATGTGTAGATCAAATACCTTCACACATGACTTCTAACTAAGTAGAAGCAATACCGGATATCGGTTTAACTTGCAAAAAAAATGCCGTTTGCGTGATTCAGGTAAAGTGTCGTATTTACCTATAATAGACGCACTTTTCATATTTGTGAAACTACGATCTATTTACACTCATTATTTTAGGAATGATTAAATACTTTATTACATTTTTAATAATATTATTCGTAAAGTTTAAACAAATTTAATTTTTTTTCGCGTAACGTAGTTTTAGTACGCAATCTATTATCAAACTATGGAACTACAAATCTGACGGCTGTCAGTTTGTTTGTTTGTCCACGCACATCTTTTAAACTACTAGAAGGATTTCAAATCAGTTTCCACAAATATGCTTAAAAAATACCTGATTGAAACATAGGCCATATTAATGTATGAAAATAAATAGTAAAAAAAACAATATTTTTTTATAATTAGTTATAACGCCATCTAGCTTATTTTATAGTAATGTTGTCGTAATAATAGACTTCTACTCGCAGACGTGGTAGGTAGGAAGACTGAAGCGGCTGTTGCCATATAATCAATATATAAATAAAAACGAATCGCCGAAATGTATGTACCCCATAACTTCCGATCGACTGCACCAAATAGTTTGTTCGTTATTGTCAGGACGGCCAACTACTTTTGAACAGGTTTAACAGTTTATTAATGGCGTAATTTAACGTACGTTGATTTTTGTATTGACTTCTGACGTGCTAATATACCAAGTCGACGGAGATTAAAATGAATACATTTTTGCCACGATCAAACTTAAGACCAATAACAGACACGCAAAGTAGGTGAACTCGCGGCATCTAATCTGATTAACAGCTATTTTGGATGTTATGGTAGTGAACGAAAGCGGTTTAGTTGTTGGAAGGGTCGAGGCGCAGGAGGCGGGCAAAAATTATTTTGACATCATTGATTGGCAGTCTTTACGCGGAGTAATGTTAAATAACAGCGATTAATTATAGATACCGCTCCATATACTTCCTACTTACTGTTGACTAAAAAAATCAATAATAACGTTGGTCATGCATGACATTTCGCTTGACTTATACCATTTTTTTCCTTATTGGCTCCATGGCTCCACACTTCCAACGTATTTAACCAGTGAAAGTAATATATTATTTGCTTGAATTATATTTGAAACTATGGACATGTCGGGATACCTGTATCGAGTCAAATTAAAACTAGACTAAAATCATACTATGACGATAGTAAGACAATCCGCATTAAAATTGGAGAAATTGGCAAAAAATTAACAATAATGTCATAAGTGTAGGTATTATCTATAAAATATTCAGTATAAAAATAATCCGATGGATTTGTGCCTATTTAAAGTTTGTTGGTTAGTGTAACATTTATATTTTGCTATGTCAGTCTAATCATCCGCCCACTAATAACTTTGTGCTACGCGTACGAAGTCGCGGGCATTAGCTAGTACAATAATAAAATCGTAGAGATAAAAAAACTATAATTGCGACATATAAAAAAACACAGGACGTCTTAAAATAAACAGGTGAACACGTTAAGACAGTTTTGTTAAAAATTTTGTTTGTTTGTTTGTCCACGCACATCTCCTAAACCACTGGACGGATTTAAATGCGGTTTTCACGAATATGCTTAGCTATGACCAGATTGAAGGATAGGCTATGTTTTTTTGCGCAAGGGCCGGATCAAGGGAGGAAAAAAGGGTTTAAAGTTTATATGAAAATCTACGCGTATAAAGTAGCAGGCAAAAGCACTATTTAGTTGTAAATATAATAATAGAACACCCACCGTTTTTTTTTTCGTCTTTTCAGTGAGATAATATCCTGGTAACAACGGTTTATTGAAGCTGGCGTATTCCGTCGCGACGATCTTTAGGAGGGCGTACATATTCTTTGATGAAGATCTAATTATAATTAAACTAGCTCCGAAGTTTGTCTGTAGCTTTTTCGACTGATAAACATAATAGGTACGTGAGAATAACACGTTTATTTATATTCAAACCTAGAAAAATACTTATATTTTTTTATATGACCTAGGTATCCTTATTGTAAGTTACAAGTTCCTTTGTCTTACCTATAGTTTAGAAATGCAGGGAAGGGCTTAGGACTTTTTGCAACTTTGGTGGGTCATTATTCACAAAATATACACTTGGTAAAAAAAGTGATGTACAAAACCTTAACTTAATTTTAAAATACCTGGTCTACGATAACCCACACGAAAAAAAAAACTCCATTTCAGAAATTGTAGGTAAGTACTAAAACCACCCCTAAAAGGCAAAACTATATTTATTTATACTTACTTTCATAATTGAGAAGATCTTTACTAAAACTGTAATTATACAATGTTTTAGAAGGTTATAAAAAAATTGCAGATGGACGGACGGACAAACAGACAGACACAAGTACAGAACGAACTTATTTGTTATTGTTTAGTGTTGAGTTGAAATTTTGTAATAAATTGTATGATATGGGTGTAAATCTAGAATAAACTTTTTTTTATAAGGGTTCCTTGAAGGACTACAGAACCCTAAAAATAATACCCAAAAACAATGCCACAGCAGTCATACCTCGACACTTCCTTGAAACCGACTTGAATATGTTTTCAATCAGAATTTATTCCTGAATTGTTTGCAGTCACATTCTCTACAAAACGCCAAAATACGCTCTATTTCTTTCAGAATAAAACAGTTTTTAGCTTATCATTTTGTAGGTAAGTTTCAGTAGCATGTTGCAAAGTAAAATAAGCATTATTTTTATGTAGGTATGGTGGTATTCTGTGTGTAGGTTTCAACGCATGCGTGGTTAGGGATCCGCAGTGCGCGGCGCCTTCGGGACGAGTGAGCGTGCGGCTCGGTCATTAGAAAAACTTAATAGTTTCTGTTGCGAATATTTGAACCAACGTTGGTTATAAACCAATGCTGCTTTGAAATTGAACTTTGAACGGATATTATTGCGTGCATTTGTCATTATATTTTGTGTATTTTATTTTTACGTGTATTTTTATAATATACGTAATTTTCGCGAAAGTCTATGGAAGTACAACGTTGATTTGGTTTAGATCAATGTTGGTTACATTTAACCAAGCATTGGTTCAGATTGAACCAATGTTGTTGCTGTTCGACAAAGCGGATAACTGTTGCTATCCGTGAATTAGATTGTTGTTTTTGGTTCAGTTAAAATAAAAAAGCTCAGTGAAGAACATTTTGTAATGTAATGCAAATAAATGGACAAAAGCAAAGTGCGAACTACGATTTTTTGTAAAAGAGTTTTTTTGTATTATTTTTAGCATAAATTAAATTTTATTATCATTATATTTTGAGCAAAACACACAAGCAAATAATGATTACACTGTTTCCCCTAACATTATTACATTACCGCCAGTTGACACACGCCAAATAACCAGACAAATGTGGGTAAAGCCAGAGTCACACCGCAAGTGGGTGGTTTATTTTATCGGTCAACCATGAATGTCATGGCTAAATAATACACATATTTTTACAAAAAAATAAATACTTTACGGAAAGTTTAATATATTGGATCCACAAATTTTCATCTATGATTTTTTTTAAAGAATTTTTTACATTAAATTGGAATGGAAACCTTTATGAAAAGTTCAATGAAAAATATAAATCTAAGTGATATTATGCTCAAAAGTGCGAAGGCAATTTTGCAAACCTTCGCAATTATGACACAACTAAAAGTACAGTTGGATTGAGAACTTTTTTGTGGTCGGTTAAAAAACAGGTTACACACTACTGCATTTTTAACCGACTTCTAAAAATGAGGAGGTTATCAATTCGACTGTTTTTTTAATGTTTGTTACCTCAGAACTTTTGACTGGGTGAACCGATTTTGATGTTTTTTTTTAATTTATGTGGCTTGCGGTTGAACTTCAACTCGCCTGATGTTAAGCAATGATGCTATCTACAATGGAACAAACTTGCCAAGAAGAAACCGATTTACTCGTGATTTGAAAGCACGCAGATAGATGTACCTACATTGAAACTGAGTAAATACATTATTACTGATTCAGTACATAAGTAAATTTTCAAACAAATAATGAAATCCACTTTGTAGCAAAAATAATTATTTTATCCAAAACGATGGTAGGTAAATAATAAATTATTTGGCCTTGATTAAATTTTCTGTAATCTTGGCGTGCAACTTGCGGTGTAGCCTTGGCCTAATACGAAAGGGAAGTCTTCACTAAGTGCGCTCTACCAAATAAACAGAACGAAACACAACACGGAAAAACTCGTATTCCTAAGACAAAAGGATGCAATATTGAATAACAGTGAAATTGACTAAAAAATAACATGGATGTCATGGAATCACTTATTATTTTATGTTTAACAAACAGGTAGTTTGTTTAATAGTAAGCGTCACGCCTGCGTGGTAGAATTTTTCTTTTGTTGTCCCGGAAAATTACTATTTTGTAGGCCACGTCTGAGGCCGTAAAACCTAAAAACTCCAATATTAGAACTACCCACAGTGCTACAAGTTCGTGCGTCATAAAGTCCGTGAAATCTGTGACGTCATTATAAAAACCGTGACACGAAAAGTCAAAGTTCCAAATCACAAACCATTGCATTCACGTATAATTCAACATCCAACTGAACAAAAACTCTAGAAAAAAGATCACCTAATAAAATACTTTAAATAAACCGGCATCGTGCGAGTAGTGCTCGTGCATTGAGGGTTCCGTACCACCATAAACATATATTGTTAATAACTAAAGTACAAAAAAAGAGTGCAAATAGACACTGACACTCACAGGCGGTCAACAATCATAGTACCGAGTGCACCTGACGGTGAACATAATTTTGTCACCGACTCGCACTTGGCTAGTATTTGTTGTTTTACTGCAGAGTGTATATCATGCTAAGTTGACGCTTATACGTATTACCGTTTTTACACTAGTGAAATACAAAAATATGTTTAAAAAAACGTTTGTTGTTGTACCTTTAGTTTTTACTCACGTACTACATACCTATTCTGTGAAAATGTCAACTAGCCACTATTACAGTTTATTACAGTTTGAAAGATATAGCCGTTAAAACGTGGGACAGACAGTCGGCGTTTGCTTAGAGATAGGGTCCAATTTTCACCTTTGTATACGGAACCCTAAATAATTAAAAACCCGCTTATGGGAATCGTTTCAAAACAAAATTAGCTCTAAATCGAGAGGTTTACTGGTAGACATTGTAGAGTTTCACTATCCACCTCCTGTCTCCATCATCTGATCAGTTTCATGGTACCAAATGTTTGTACTGTCATCTGAATTACATACTTGGAAAGCTTCAAATCGATATGATAATAAAATTAGAAATAGGTAAAATCGACTTTCAAGATTTATTTGAAGAAGCAATTTGTAAGCATGTTAATAGTAAAAATTATTAACTTTGCAAAGTAGCAACAAAGGATTATCCTTAAAAATAAAGAGCAATTTTTGGATAGCCAAAGGTGTATGAAAACATAGGCATTGAGTTAAGCTTGTACATAAAAATAAATTTAGACAAAGTTTTATAAATATTAAGAGCTTTCAAGTCCCGTCTTTTCCCAAAGCCTTTTCAGAACCCTAAATTATTTTTCTACCTCACCCTTGGACTTATATAAGATCTAAGCAATCCGACTTAAGCACCACTCACCTGTAACAAGCTTAAGAAGCAAGGCTCTATTTCAAAGGATAAAAAAAACTTAGAAGGAGTAGGTAACGGGGATCTGAAACGTTGAATTGATTTGGTGTAAATATGACAAGATGGTTTCTAGTAACCGTATCAAATACTTTGCCAAGTTTATTTTCGCTTGCTTTGTCAAACGTAAAACACGTTAGGGTGTGGCAATAGAATACAGCGCTGGGGACTCTGGGCTCAGGATGGTGGTTGGACTTTGACCATCCACTCAGGCAAGCCCCGGAATGACAACGTTAGGTAGCCGAGGTTATTGAAGGCGGAGTAGCCGAGACAAGACGCAGTTGTCTAACGGGTCTGTAGCCTAGTACTGAGGTTCTTATGAAAATCCTGGAACCCTTTTGTCAAGCTCTAAGACTGGTCACCAGGGTAAGGGGTAGGAGAGATCTTAGAATCCTAGTATAAAGATAACTCTAGAAAAGCATAGCTGTGAAAGACCAGTCCGAAGATGGGTCGATAACATTGAAACACATTCTGGACAGAAAAACTCTTTTTCGTAACAACTTGAAGGTCATAGTAGGTAGTGCATCTGCTTCCTGTCGGATGTATCTAGTTCGAACCTGGCCAGGTAAATATTGATTGTGAATCATGATCAGCCAGAAGACTCCCATTGCTAAACTTAGGCCTCCCCCTTTAACCTCCATACTGAACGAAATCCTGCCATCTGCATCCACTGGATGCCCGCGACTCTCACAACGTCGTCGGTCCATCTAGTGGGAGGCCTAGCTACGCTGAGTCTTCCGGTTCATGGTCTCCACTCAAGGACCTTTCTTGCCCATCGGTTATCGGTTCTTCGAGCGACGTGGCCTGCTCATTGCCACTTCAACTTACCAATTTTGATAGCTATGTCGATGACTCTGGTTCCTTGGCGGATATTCACGTTTAGGATTTTATCGCGCAAAGAAACTCCAAGCATAGCTCCATTGCCCGTTGTGTGACTGAGTTTTTCTAAAAGGCCAACAGTTAAGGACCACGTCTCAGTACTATATTATGTAATCACTAGCAACACTCTCTGGTCAAAGACCCTTGTTTTTAGGCACTGTGGTATTTTGATATGATATGATTTTGAATATCTAATACGTAATAATTAGTAAGCCGTAAGGTTTAGGCTAGTTTTCCCTGTTTATCTGTGTCCCATGGTATCCCAAATACAGGAAACCTAATGGAAAGCTATTAAAGTGCTACGTTACTTTTTTACTTACTTTCTGTATCACGTCATGTTAGCTGTAGCGTCTTTTATTCCCTTGACTATTTAAAACTCAGTTCGTGCAGTACAACAAAAGGAACCAGCTGTGTTGTGTACAATGAAGTTCGATTCGTCTATATCGCCGTATTGTTACGTACCCTGTTGGCTCGCTTCCAATTCTCACTTGCGATCTCACCTAATACATGTAAAGTAAAGGATTATATATATATATATATACATAATTAATAACATATAGGGTTGGTACAAATTTACGAAATATGTAGGAACAAACTTAAAATATTAATAGTAGTTGGATGGGCCTTAGATTTGCTAGGAGTTTTTTTTTCTCTCTCATAATTTGCTAAATAGTTAAGAGTTGATTCTTTATTATATATTTACTTCTTAATATCTCTAAGAAGCCTCAACAATTGAAGTCATGAATAATTGAAAATTTTGTGTTTTTGACCAAGCGATGAGATATCTCAGATTTTAGCGGAAGAAATCTGCGTTTTTGTATAATAATATGTTGGTGTATTTGTTTGACAAAACTTACATATAAAAGATCCAATCTTCGTGAAATGGGCAAGTAGTTCATTATATTAAAAAATCTGTTCAAATATGGGCAAAATTTGATGTATGGTTTATTTAATACTTTATTGCACACTTACAAACTAAGTACAATGCACAAATGGAGGACTTAATGCTAAACATTTTCTACCAGTCATCCACCAGGTTGAACAAATGGTATGTAGGCGTGCATGAAAAAAAACTTTTATTTTAAGAAACAAAAAACTGGTCAGCTAAAGAAAGTAAAATAAAAAACAAAACTTTTACAAGAAATAGATACTTAACCAGATACATCAAAAATAAATCCAACTTAAATTAAACCTATATCAATACACAATTATATAAATATATTATTTTACTACATACTATTACACAAATTAAAATATTAATATTATACATATAAGAATTATAAATACATATAAGAAAGTGATTATAAATACCAACGTAGTTAGACACTAGACACTGATGCTTTTAAATAGTGTTCGCGTAACAGTCGCTTAAAAACAGCCTTAGATGGCGCTTTCCGAATATTTAGAGGGGTCTCATTCCAGAGTCGCACCGCTACAACTCTAAAAGAGTCGCCTACAAACGAAGTGTTGTGACTAGGGGTTTTAGGAAGCAGGGTAATAATAATAGTTCTAGAGGGATTTATGCGAACGTCCGAGAAGTAGGTAAGGGAGTCTTTAAGATAGGAAGGTGATTTGGAATCATTTAAGATGGAATACAGTAAGCCAAGAATCCTAGCGTTTCTTCTTTCACGAATCTTAAGCCACTTAAGTTTAGATCGATGCTCAGAGATATGATCATACTTACGCAGACAATATACAAAGCGAATACAGGTGTTGAGTAACTGTTAAAGCTTCTTGAGCAGCTCTTCGGTAATGTCGAGGTAGCATATATCAGTGTAATCGATGATTGGCAAGAGAAGGGTGTTTACTGTTTACTAAGCAAATTTTGGTTTTAACAGGCAGGAATTTTTTAAACCGCATTATGGAATGAAGGGAGGCGTAAAACTTGCGGGAAACTTCATTAATTTGGGGTCGCCAAGTCAGGTTAGAATCCAATAAAATACCAAGGTCTTTAACTGTAGTGGAGAATGGGATGACACAGTTGTTGTAACTCAGCGGAGTCAGTGTGGTAAGATTTACACTGTTGAGACGGCGAGAGCAACCCACTATGATCGCTTGGCATTTCTCCGGGTTAACCTGAATACCAAAGCACCTTGACCACGACTGAAGTCGAAGTAGGTCGTTATTGAGAGAAGAAATAGCTACATCCAAGTCTTGAACACTAGCATGTTGATACAGTTGGAGATCATCAGCGTAGAAGTGATAACGGCAAGATAATTGAGTCGAAACCAAATCAATAAATGAAGAAAAAAGCAACGGGACAAAATACCAACCTGGGGGACCCCTGCAACCAACTCACACCAATCTGAGAAAGTCTGATCCGCACGGATCGCCTGCCGACGTCCCTTCAGGTATGAACCAAACCACTTGATTGAGGTACTAGAAAAATTTAAGTGGCGCAGGACAGCTAAGAGTAGATCAACAACAATGGTCAACAGCGTTAAAGGCATTGCTGAAATCAATCAAAATCAGAACAGTAACTTGACCATTTTCCATGGCACCCCTCATATCTTCAGTAACTTTCAACAAAGCGGTAGTAGTGCTATGTCCGGATCTGAAACCTGACTGAAGTGGGTTAAACAGTTTCGCCATCGTCAGAAACTCGGTAGCTTGCTTATGAACCACCGACTCAATGACCTTCGAAACAAATGGTAGAATGGAAATAGGGCAAAATTGGTTGGGTAAGAGTGCATTAGGGATTTTAGGAAGAGGAAGTACGTGAGCCTTTCGCCACATATCAGGAAATTGTCCGGATGATAAGGAGTAGTTGATTATATGGACAAGGGCAGGGAGAATGTGTTTAAGGATGTACATTAACATGATTCGACCAATGTCGTCACAACCTTTATAAATTTTATTTTTTTAATATGTGTGTAGCTTTAAGTGTGTGTGGATTTTTGCTATAAATAAAATATTGTCTATTGTCTGTGGCTTTCGATTTCAAATTGAGAATTGTTTTACGAATCAAGTCTTGACAATTTATTTTGTTAAGGGTATTGAGTTTATCTGTGGGGTCAAGGGTATTGCAGGAGGTAAAGTGTCTGTTGAGGATATTTAAATCTAATGAAACCTTGATATCGGGTGACTTGGGCTTGCCGATGCCGATTGATCTGAGACATTTCCAGATACCACCCGTGGAGGAGGACTCGATTTGATCAGCTATGTACTGCCGTTTGGCACTGCGGCACAGCTGGTTACATCGGTTTCTTACTCTTTTATATTCGTCCCAGTTTGTATCAGATCTGTTGCATTTGAATCTACGGAACGCGTGATTCTTCTTAGCCCTGGCTTTGCGAATTAAATCAGACATCCACGGAGACGCTTTATGCTTTATTTTAACAGCACGAATAGGAGCGTGATGGTCAAAGAGACTAATGATATTTGATGAAAGGCATTCTGTCTTTTCATCAATAGAATTAAAAGATTCAATCTCCATCCAATTTATATCACCAGCATCCTTATCAAGCTGATCCATATTCATACGGGCAAAGTTCCTTTGAAATAACACAAAAGGCTTGGGTTTAGGAGTACGAACTTTTACCGAGACATAAATAAGGTCATGATGAGAAATCCCAGGGACTTCCATCTGACCATGTGTGGAGAAAAGGTTTTCATCGGAAGTGATGATCAGGTCAAGAAAGGTATCCGAGGGTATGTGCGAGAGTGATGGGTAGGAGACAGCTGAGTGAGGACGAGGTTAGAGGATTCAATTAAAGACTTAAGTTTTAAGGCGCGAGAATCGTTTTTGACTAGGCACGTATTAAGATCACCCATCATTATAATCTTGTCGTATTCTAATAGCAAGATTTCCAGGGCGTTCTCAAGGTCAGGAAAGTAGTTAATTTTATCATTATGGCTGTACGCTACACCAAGAAGAAATTTTGTTCCTAAATTAATTTCAATAAAGAGATATTCCAACGACCGGCTATATGTAGATGGAGACTGCACAACTTTTTTTAAGGAATGTGACTTTTTAAGTAGATTGCTACTCCTCCACCTCCCTTCCCGACACGATCATTGCGAATAAGTATGTTATTGGGTAATGGGAACAGATGGGATGGTAATGTGGGCTTTAGCCAGCTCTCAGAAACAAGTACAGCATGAATATTGTCTGAAGAGAAGGTATCAAGTATGTCGCTGTAGTGTGCATTAATGCTTTGAGCATTAATGTGAGAGATATTAAAGTTTTTAGTAAAAGGAGAGAAAGCATCATTAAGCTGTTTCGCAGGTGATGAGACTTCTTCATCAGCGCTAGCATATAGTGAACTATCAGACGAAGCTGTTACATAGAATTCATCACTCGAATACATAATAAAATATAATATAATAATATATAATATAAAAATACGTATAAATAAAATTAAATATAAGATATATACTATATCTACACTAATATTATAAAGAGGAAAGATTTGTACCTATTTTTGTATGTTTGTAATGAATAGGCTCCGAAACTACTGAACCGATTTAAAAAATTCTTTCACTGTTGGGAAGCTACACTATCCCCGGGTGACATAGGCTATATTATATTTTGTAGCGAGGCCGAAGGCCGAGCTTACACTCGTGCGAAGCCGGGGCGGACGGCTAGTAGAATATAAAATAAAATTTAGAATTTAGCTTAAACTAACTTAAAGAAAATTTATAAAAAAAAAAAAAAATTACTCACTTTTGTTGCATATCTTACTTGTAACCATATATGGTTATATATGGGCAAAGGGTTACAAAGATAAATATAGGGTCTTAAAGACTCAGTTCGGGGCGAACAACTAGTATATTTTAAGTTCAGTCAGAGTCTTATAGAATAAAGCGTGACTATAACAGTCTAGACTGTATCGGACGTCCGATTGTACTAATTATTCAGTAATTTATTTTTATCGACGGCTACCTTGTTTCCTGAAGGTCAGCCATATTTGACTGGCCCTCTCGGCATCGTATTGATTTTGAACCAATAACGATGTCTATATATTCTCGAAGAACCTTTTCAGCTTCTTTCATTCAAGATTTTTTTGCATATATTTTTCATTTAACTTGATCTTACTGTGTGCTTTCTTATTAGCTTTTGCTGCTTAGTGCCCAAGTAATAGGTTAAAATCACATTAAATATTGCATTTTTCTCAACGTTTCAGCGTTAACTTTACCTACCAGAAGGATAGAATAGGTTAAATGAAGCATCACCATTTGGAGTACTTTATAAAGCCGCCAACATGCTGGTTACAGTGCTCACCCCCTCGTTTGTGATTTCGTTGAATAGGTCTTTTAGGTTTTAGGGTTCTTGAAGGTAAAATTTGATATATATCACTTTTTATCAAGTTGAATCCGTCGCGAAATATGGCCTGCCAAAGTGGCAATAAGTAAGATCCCCCATAACGCCCCCTACATTTCTAAACTATTAGCTTTAACTTGTTCCTTGCTGATATTTTCATATTAAAAACTTTTAATCAAAATTATTTCGAACATTTTCCGATTACAACTTTTTGAGTTTTAGAGATAAAACTGTATTAAATTCATAATGTTTTGGCCCAAAATATCATTGACTTTTTCGTAAAATGATCTAACTAAGAATGTTTCCGTAGTAGAATTTATTTTTACTAAACCGTAAAAAGTAGGTTATCTTTGGATGATACATCTCTGAAATTTTCCAAGTCCAACGAGCTCCGACCGTTCGAATTTTTCTTTATCCACCAATTTCTGAACTATGAATAAGCTACAATTATATGGCTTGGGCCACGGAACCCTACTATAATAAAATATAGTAATTTTTGGTACGCAACATGTACTTAAAACAGTGATTATTATATTTTTTGTCACCACAAATATACGAACCGCGTTGAGCGGTCAACCTTTTTATAAATTATATCTAAGGAGGTTTTTTTATTTTGTTAAAAATAATTTTAACATCGAAATATTATGGTGAACATTCTTGAAAAACTGGAATTTCCTCTTCTCGGTAAAAACATTATAGGTACACCACGGGAGAGAAGTGTAAATTATTTATTCTTAAATCCTTTGGCAAAAGGGCTGCAAGAGATATTTTTAAAAAGGTAAGCACATCTGTCTGTCACAGATGTCCCCATTAAAAAAAAAAACGGGTTATCTTAATTACAAAAGTTATTTTTGTGATATTCATGCGTAACTCGACAAAATTTCATCAAGCTCGTATCGCAATAAAATATTGGGCTTCATTTTTTTACCGACTTCAAAAAGGAGGGGATTCTGAATTTGGTTGTATTTTTTTTTATGTATGTTACCTCAGAACTTTATCATTTATGAACAGATTTGGTAAAATTAATTTTGTGTATTCCTCGAAGACGCTCGCTGAGATTGCCTCAACGCTGGTTACATCTTTACCAGTGCCATAGACGGATTGGAGTGAGCACTTAATGTTATAAAATTTCCTATTAAAAAAAGAAATACGCAGTCATTATGATTGGGTTGCATAAAACTGCTAGGCGATTTACCCTGTATACATGCTAGATGCTACACTGTAAATCAAAGCTCGTAGTAACGTAGCAACAACCTATGAAATAGGAGCTGACGTGACGATATGACGTAACGAATAATGTGTGCTGAATAATGATGTACGTGGACGTTACGTAGGTAAGTACAGAAATAGGTAACAAAGGAGCTCGGTATCACCGCCAACGCTCTCTCGGGTCACAGGAATGCTTGTCAGAAGCAGATTTTTCTCATGACGAGTTTGTTATCTATATAATTGAATAAGTGACCTGAATAAAAAATTTGGGATCACCGAAAAAAATAAGGTTTACTGTATCGATAGGTTTTGGTTAGGACTGTAGACTGTACATAAAAACAGTAGAGTTTATATTACATTGCAAGCATATTTTATCTAAAATAATAAATACACACGACATTATTCGTACCGAAATAAGAAAATTGATGTTACATGAGTAGTTATTTTATACAGATAAAAATGTAAAAATACCACTGGACTTACTGAACCTTAACCATATCCCACACGAGGGGGGGGGGTTACGAAAACAAAATCATCCCCTTTTCACATGTACCAGAGCCACCCCTAAAAGGCAAATTCAAAATTATATTATTTTAATAGTTTCAAAATTGAGATCTATACTAAAACTGTAATTTTGCAAAGTTTCATGCAATTGCCTTGATAACTATAGAAATTAAAAGATTTTAAAAAATTCAGTCGCATGGACAGACAGACGGATGGACAGAACAAACTTATAAGGGTTCCTAGTCAGACTACGGAACCTTAAAAACGTGTAAAGTTCAGCTTGAAAATTTAGTTACAAACTTTCATTTAATAAAAGTTGTAAACATAATTAAATTGATAGAGCCATTTTTTTTCATGATAAGTAATTTTCAGATGTACCTACAGATAAAAAATAAATGGGCCTTATTAGGACTCCTGGCACGCGGTGGAACAATAAACAAAGAAAGTTGATACTTGAGCTATTGTTTGATGAAAAACTCATTTGGATACTTAATCACTTCCTTGTTTTCATTATTTTAAGGGAAAATGTTTTTGATACTTTTTATATTTTCCGTTTTGTTGGCATGTTTGAAATTACAATAACCTGTACTGGCATGGCAAATAAATAATTTATAATTTTTTAATAATTTACATATTCGAAATTTATTAAAAGAAAATTCGAAATTAAAATTCTTTGGCATTATTGTGTTTTCTTTATACAACAAAACGGGAAAGTAAGCATAAAAGGCAGCGTTAATAAGGCAGCTTCACGTAAACGTAATTTTTATGTTTATTCGCATTTTTACTCATTCAATTGAGTTTTAGATATTGACGGAATTATAGGAACAAGTGTTATTTTGTAATCATTTATTTAGGTAGACTAACATTTTAGGTATGGAAAGATTCTAAAACAATCGGGCTTGAAATTTTCAGAGGAAATCAAATCTGCATACCCGAGTTCATAAATCAATGATCCTCACTGCAATAAAGGTTCAGTTACCAAGGCTTGCTAAAAGAATGTCATCACTACCATTAAAGGCTTGTATGCCACTTTAATGAAACATTGCATTGATTATACTGTTTTGTGATAACTTTCACATTTCATTATAATTTCATACAACGATGACTTAGCAACCAAACTACAAAAAAATCAGATAGCTACTAGGGTTTGTACTCCGAGCACTGACCTCTAAAATACCGTACTTGTATAATAGAGGTTAGTGACTTTATACGAACCAATCACACACTTTTATTTTTTAGGGCACAGTCTTGGTAAAGCTACTACAGAGAGTCTTTGACTGAGGAACACTCAGAAGAACTGTGACAGGACACCACCCGGTTCGTCATAATTTTCTTTGTTTATTAATTATTTTAACATAACTTCTGTGCTGTCTGTGGAAGACTGAGGAGTATAATCGGCCATTATGTCTAGCGTTTGTGGACTATGAAAAAGCCTTCGATTCAATCGAGACCTGGGCAGTGTTGCAGTCCCTCCAGCGTTGTCATATCGACTATAGGTATATCGAAGTGCTGAAGTGTTGTGAAGTGTATAGAAACGCCACCATGTTGATCCGATTACAGGACGAGAGCACGGAGCCAATCCAATTGCAGAAAGGCGTGAGAGATGTTATCTCTCCAAAACTGTTCAAGAACGCATTGGAGGACGTTTTCAAGCTTTTGGACTGGAACGGATTGGGCATCAACATTAATGGCGAATACATCACTCACCTTCGTTTTGCCGATGATATAGTTATCATGGCAGAGTCGCTGGAGGACCTCAATATAATGCTCAGCGACCTAGTAGCCTTTCCCAACAGGTGGGTCTTAAAATGAACATGGATAAGACAATAATAATTTACAATGTCCATGTTGTACCCGTGCCGGTCAATGTTGGGAACGTTACTCTCGAAGTTGTTGATCATTACACCTATCTTGGACAGATTGTTCAGTTAGGTAAGTCCAACTTAGGCAAAGAGGTCGCCCGAAGAATCCAACTCGGATGGGCAGCGTTCGGGAAATTGCCTGAAATCTTCTCGTCCAAGATACCACAGTGCCTAGAGACAAAGGTCTTTGACATATAAAAATTCTATTTACATATTTGTATTAGGTTAATAACAAGGAATTATAATAACATAGTAGGAACTCAGATAAAATAAAAAGTTTGTTATTTGTTGAGTAGCGTTATGAAAATATTAAATACTATGCAACAAAAACACTTTTCTAATACATTCAATTACATAAAGTACTACATAAGACACATATTAACAATGACATATGTCCGGCATGTGGTGAAATGTTCATTTATTTATTTATTTATTTATTCATCAACAGATGGAATCATGGTAGGTATGTGACATGTCCGGTTATGTAGTTTATTTGATAAACTTATTAATTGAGTCTCTAACATCATTATCCTTATCTAGTAGCTGCCCGGCGCCATATCCGGCTCCAGATAACGTAATATCCGGTGCTAATCCACTGCTTCCGGTGGATTGGGCGCTAATAACACGGTACTTTAGGAACTAGGATTCTTGTAGGTTAGATTTTAAAATTGTCAGGATTTTTCTTTTGCTTTGTATTATTATGCACTACTATCAAAATCCTTACACTTATGAAGGTGAGATTCTCTTTAAGATTGAATAAATAATTATCAATAAGTATAAAAAACTGACTTTATCAGAACTGGGCCAAATTGAAATGGGACGCACTAGCTTTTAAATAAAAAAAATCATCAAAATCGGTTCACCCATTCAAAAGTTCTGAGGTAACAAACATATAAAAACATTTGATTTGAGAACCTCCTTCTTTTTGGAAGTCGGTTAAAAAGTTATAATCACATAATGTTCAGAATAATTAAAAAAAAAATATTTTTAATTATGACCTAACAGCATGGCAAGGTAAGAAACATAAAATAAAATAAAATATAATCGAATTGCTAACCTCCTTTTGGAAGTCGGTTAAAAACAATACAAATGGAATCTTTTGTGGTATCATCTGCAAGGCTGACGATCAACTAATCTTATTTTTTGACGCGGGGAATAGAAATCTTAACAAGATACCTAGCTGATTAGCCGAGCTGAATTGGATGAATGGTTAGTCTGACCTTCGACCGTCCCCGAATATTTAAATACCCTAGTGACGACTGACTTCACCAGTCCATTACACACAATGTCTGCCAGCGCCTAGATGTACATAACCCACTATAAACATTATAGGTAGTATATTATATAGGTACAGTCGAGTCATAGGTCATTAGCAGCCATTAATAAGCCGCGCATTACCCGTGCCATCCCCGCTCTGGTACGAGGGAACGATTTATTTTATTATAATACCTACCTAAGTTTAAATTTCAACTTGCTCGAGTTTGTAGCTATGTCATATATTCTGTGAGAAGCTTTCCTTACTTTTTAATTAGTAGTCCTTTTTTTGCTATTTAACTTTTCTGCCTTTTTCAAGGAACCCTAGAACCCTAGTTCAATGATTTCAAGGTTAAGGTTTCATATAATAATTTCAAAATTCACAAACAACTATAGAAGGTTCTAAAAAATTAGATTGGCGAATGGACGGATGGACAAACAGACAGATAGAATGAACTTATAAGGATTCGTTGTCGGGCTACGGAACCCAAAAAACCGATCAAAGCTTCACTAAATGAAACCCACCTAAAGCGCGCAACAGCTTATGTTTTCATCTAACTACCCGCGTTATTTTTATGACCTACAACGCAGCGTGCAATGAAAACAATTAAGATAAATTGTATGTGCATACAACGCTGTAACAGTTACCGCAGTGTTTTTCAGTTTTCACGTAAAAAGGTCACAACATCCGCTCTATATTAATATTTCAAGCTAATATTGTATTGTGGTCCATGGTCTCGAGAACCTTTCGGCCTCGTCGGCCATATGCTCTGCGTCCTATGTTCCCTGCCCACTGTCACTTCAGCTTGCTTCAACTTCAACGCATACTTTTGCCTTTTTTTATCTCGTTTTGTATGTTTTAACGTGCAATTTGATAACTTACTCTATTTCAACACCAAATTGTGAAAAACCAGTGAGCAGATTTGATAAGTTAATTGACCAGCCTTATAAACCATATCCAGTAGCGTAGCTTGAGGGAGAGGGGCATTGCCCTGGGTGGCAGATTTCATAGAAGGGCGCAGCGGTAGGCCGCCGATTGAATTAGCCACCAGTCCGCCAATCTATCTTCTAGTGCCGCCCCAATCAAAAAGAGGTCTAAATTGAACAAAAATCACTAAACAAATTGACGATCACTTCTTGCATTTGATGCTTTTATTGTGATCATGATTTGATATATATTGCTAAAAAAGCTTTCAATTTGTGAGCTTGTTTTGCTCATATATTCATATTGTATTAGTGGTGGCTATTATACTCGTTCGTCAGCGCTCCGTCCAAAACTGTTTTTTTACTTGTGCAAATAGGAATTCCCCGCTACACCATAGCTCAGCAGCTATTATCATACAGCAATATTTGTCTTTGTTTGTCGGTGTTTGCAGTGCAAGTACCGTTCTTTATCGATCGATATTATATCGATCGTTATAGTCGACAAATTTAACTAATCGTCATAGCATTTGCAAGTACGGAAGTGGTGTCGATATAGTTTATTTATCGATTATAACGTTCGTTAAAAATTACAAGACCACAGACTAGTTATATCGATGGCAATGTCAGAAAAAAAAAATCATTCAATTTCATTCGGGACTGTTTTGTAAAGTTACTGTACATGCCAGTTGCCTGGACTGGTCAATTACTTGCACTGTGCAAACACCTCTACCGTTTTCATTAAAGCTTGTTCAAAATATGCTATTATTATTATAAATAAATAATATTTATTATATCGTACCATGGCTGTAAACCACTGAGCGAGTAGCTGTGCCTGCCTGCTTTGATATACAGCACAGGGTGTCATTAATTATGTGTACGTGTTTACAAACAAGTACTAATTGTTTTTTTTTATCCTCGATAAATAAGCTGATAATCTTTAAACAGCTAAAAATATTTTCTTGAATCATTGCTAAGAACACTCTCGATCATGTCATCATTAAAAAAGTAAATCAAAATCTGTTTAGCCGTTTAGGAGCTACTATGCCACAGACACGTAAAACTTATAACACCCCCTTTTTTAAATTGCAAAATAGGCTTGTGCTTGCCCCCTACCCGCCTGATGTTAAGCGATGATGCGGCTTACGATACATCACGCTTGCCTAGAAAAAACCGATTCACTTTTGACTTGAAAATACCCAGATTGTAACTATCGGGGAACACCCATTCAGGCAGTGCATTCCACATACTAGCAGTTCGCACAATAAAAGTGGAATCAAATTTTTGAAGTCAGATAAAAGCAACGAAATGGCTCAATGTAACGTGGTCTGAGGAGGTCTTTATACTCCTGCACCTTGTATGTAGACTATTATTTATTCTGTGACTTCCCCAGACGCTTGTTCTTTTAAAACTTATACCTTGATTAAACTTTATTGAAATT
Organism: Agriopis leucophaearia; assembly: GCA_949125355.1. NCBI lineage: Eukaryota > Metazoa > Arthropoda > Insecta > Lepidoptera > Geometridae > Agriopis > Agriopis leucophaearia. The sequence goes on from OX421270.1 coordinate 728,864, forward strand.
GCTATTTGCTCGGGTAAGCGTGGAGTTTCGTTTGCTGTCAGCGAAATAAAATTTAATTGTGTAGCAAATGTGCTTATTTCAAGCTTTGACTGTGGACTTGTACCTTATCAATATTTTAAAGCTGACATTGTCTTCCAATCAGTTTCATACTATACTTTAGTTTTTCAATAGTAGGTATTCAGATAGGTAGCGCATGTAAAATTTACATGGAAATATACCTAAGTAAATTAGGTACTAAAATGATCGGGAACAGAACATCACATTATCAGCAGTACACGTCCACTGCTGAACATAGGCCTCCATGTTAGAGGGCTGTGTTGCCATAATCCCCACGCTTGGCAGGCGGCTTGAGGATCGCAGTACGTTCACCGGGTATTGATAGAACGCTGCTGCCCATCCTCCGGTCATTTAGGTCGCAGTTTTAGGACCCGATTATAGAACATCCGTCCATAGTAGTCCATACATAGTCAAACTTACACTCAACCATGATAATTATTGTACTTTGAACTTTATGATAATACAACGTAAGTATCACATTCCCAGATTTTAAACGTTATGGCCCCAACTCGCTATCTCCTTTAATAATGTTGTAGAGAAAAATTGACAACTCAGTCACGTACCTTTCCGACCTTACCTGAAAAGAGATTTACTACGTTTTCTCGTTTGGAAAATATTCAGGAACTCTCCTCGATATTCGGGTAATCGGGAAAATGTGATGATTAATTCGGAATTGAAAAGCAAGAGGCGTCGAAAGGAAGATGTATTGATGGGTATAACAGGAAAAAGTCATGATCAATTTGTTGAAAGAGGTCCATTATTTACTTTTTAGGAACGGATTTTAGGGCCCATTCGATTTTACAAGTAACATAACAAAAATTTCGCGAAAACCACAACGTATGGTGGGCTGCTTTTTTTCTCTCAACGAAAGTTTTCAGTGTTGAAGCTTAACATAAACAACGAACTATTAAGATATCCACCAAAACCTGAAACCTTGGTTTGGTTTTAAACATAAAAATTGCATAAACTTCACCCCTAGAGCCACCACTCCGGACCCATTGAAAACCTTTCTATTGAAAAACTCTGACATTCATTCACACACCAGCGGGATGTCAAATAAGTCACTTGAGAACACTAAATCATCTAAAAATAGTACATACTTAGAGTATCTATGAGATTTTTTATAAAGTTAGTTATTTAGACCTCCAACAGCAATTTTACAAACATTATCTTAAGTGCATCTGGAAGGGCGTAAACCATTTATTAAATTATCCTATTTAAAATCTATCTCATCCTTGTCATTCCGTAAAATTTAATTATATCATGACATCACCACTGGTCTTCCGATGCTACGAGAGAAGGGAGTTATGCTCCAGTGGGCTAAATTAATTATGAACGATGATAATGTGTCTAGTAAAAATATATTTTCGAAAAGGTTCCGTACCAATATGACAATAATAAATAAAGACTTCGATGTTTGGATGTCTGTTTTTCTGTTTGTCACATCATATTTTTTAAGAGTATTACCACTATCCCCTCGAATTGAATTTTGAATTTGAATTTGGAGTATAATTATTCATTTTGGTAAATTTAGTATATTGACTATAATCATTACGTTTCCAATAAAACTAGATAAATTTTGAATATCCAAAACCAAAGGAAAAAACGACTCATTCACACATTCAGACTCTTAAAATATCGTTAGTTGATCGTTGTATACACTTTTTCATTAACTCAACAAATTAGATATCGTTCCGACGTTGTATGAATAATAACATCGCTCGTCGTCTCTTGAGTCAAAGTTTGTTGTATGTACGATCACTTTGATCCTCTTTCAGGCTTTTGGTGATGTTGGCGTGACACGCCTCAGGGATCTAAAGACTTCCGCTGTAGATAACGGAGGTTAAAAGCTTTTTTTGTTTATTTTTTTGGCTCTGCACGGTTTGAACATTTACAATACAATATCTCTTTATTACACACCGAAAAATACAAAAGAAACTTAAACTTACATAAAAAATAAATATACGGCAGTATAATGGGCGGCCTTATCGCCTAGAGCGATTTCTTCCAGGCAACCTTTAGATGGACAGGACTAAAGAATTTGAAAAAGGTCGGTGGTGCACATTAAATATAAAAATAAATAATACCTACTTATACTTACATTTACATATATATACATTTTTTATGCAATAGGTGGCCAACAAGCTCACGGGCCGCTTGATGGTAAGCAGTCACAGTTGCCTATGGATACTTGTAACACCAGAGGCATCACAAATACGTTGCCGACCCTTTAAGACATGACATGACGATCGATGTGGGTTAGTGGTAGCGCGTCTGCCTTACAAATAGTCAGTCGTCTGCCTTATGTGGATAAACCTGTTCATAAGTCCCGGGTTCACTTCCCAGCCGGGACTTAACTAGTTTATAAAGAAACCTGTCATATATTATTTTTATTAAGGAAAATAGAAGGCTCGTTACTGCGCAGAAATACCTACTAGACTGATCAATACCATTGGTACCTAGGTCTTACAATCGAATCCTGTCATTTCCAGGCAACCTTCCAACTGGGGCAGGCTTGGAAGCCTGGGCTATTATTATACGAACATGGTACTTAACTTCATAACCTTATTGTACTAGAGAGAGATAAGGTCGAAATACGAAAGAATTCTATTATATACATAAATATACCATTTATAGTCCAAGTTAGTTAGTTATTTTATTTTTAAAACCAAACTACTAAGCCGATTTAGTTGTAATATCTATGGGACCAATACAAAAGTATATGCTTTCAAATAAATAAATAAGTAAATATTCCAAACCGGCTTATAAGTAACGGAGTTAACAAACATAAAATAAATATCATAACAAAAAACCGACTTCATAAAAATGACAGAACTGGACCAAACTAAAATGTGACCACACGGAAAGTACCAGCTTTCAAATAAAATAAGAATTATCGAAATCGGTTCACCCAGTCGAAAGTTCTGAGGTAACATTAAAAAAAACAGTCAAATTGAGAACCTCCTCCTTTTTGGAAGTCGGTTAAAAATATAACCCCCTCAAGAAAACACCCTTCTCTATGAAGTTGGTTAAAACAGATCGGGTTGTTCCATACATAAATTGCCATAAATACCCTAATTGGCTATTTAGCATTTATAAATGATCGAAATTCCAAACAATAGTCGTATTTTTAACCGACTTCCAAAAAGGAGGAGGTACTAATGTTCGTCTGTATATTTTTTTAAGGTGTGTTCACCGATTTTTCCGCTAACTATTGATCGATTTAAAAAAAATATTTTCTTTGGTAGGGTATACCGAACAGTCAGGTTCTGTAGTCAGGATCTGATGATGGGATCCCAGGGAAAACGAGGCCTCAAATTTTATAGGCACTTATTACGTTTTTCATACATTTTTGATGCCGGTTTTTAATGATTCACTTGGTAATAGTACATTGTTAGCCTAGGGGTGAAAGTAACTTCTTTAAGTCTTTAACCCCGAGGTAAACACTGTGCTTTTCATTACGAATACAAGGAAACTAAAAATAAAAACGAACTGACTAAATAAAATATGAGTAAATTTTATTTTACACTGGAAAACGCACGAGAAGTGCGGGACCATAATCCTCCGAGGAGAAAAAAGAAGTTGGAACATGGTTTAATACAAATGTGAAAATTTAACAAGTTTTTTTTATAATTTGAGTGTCTGTCAGTTTTTAACTGTCACTGTCAGTTGAAAGTGATTATCTCTAGGGCTGAAACGTATTGCTTTCAACCCGCTCCTCAGGCAACATCAGACCTACTTTCCGAGTATGAGTAATGAAAAATAATTATATCACTCGTTAATGCAACAAGTGGTTAACCATATGAATTTCCTTTCTAAAAATGCTCATGATATTTTGCAGCGAAATCATATTACAAGCGATTCAAAATTGATATGGAGCCCCAAAGCTAAGACCCAAACTGTAACCATCGGGGAACAGTCAGCAAAATATAATTTCTATCTGCCTTTACCTTTTCTGTAGGTAACATTGTTCAGCAGAATCTGTTTTATTTATCTTACTCTCGTTTTGGAGTTTGTTTTAGAAAACAAAACAAACTGAGCCCAGCGCTATTTGTTTTGGGGATTGGCTAGAGCGGTTCATTTATCTGAGGTTGGCGGCGAAAACTGTTCGCACCAAATACATTAGTACAGCTTACTTCTCGTAGACGGCCGCGTGATTAATAGTTGCTTGAAAAGGTTAATTTACTTGTTAACTACTTCATAAGAACGAGTTTTCTTAAAATAAAACGTTTTGCAGTTTAAATAGTGTTTGTTTTTGAATACTTAGAGACTTATATACCTACTATTCTGAATCGAAATTAATTAATAAGATAGTTCAGCACATAAGCAAATTTTGCGGAGATTTACTTTTAAAACTGTTTTTTTATCCAACGTCTTGTATTTCTGCTTTAAATAATTATCAATATAAAAAAACCGACTTCATCAGAACTGGACCAAATTGAAATAGGACCAAATGGGAAGCACCAGCTTTCAAAAAATTAAAAAAACTATTTCAAGAAGAAAAAATTCAAAGAATCATCAAAATCAGTTCACCCGGTCAAAAGTTCTAACATAACAAATATTTAAATAAAAACATATGAATTGATAACCTCCTCGTTTTTGGAAGTCGGTTAAAAATAAATTTTATCTCGTATTTCATAATGTACTTACACGAAATTAAAGCGGAAATACGTCAAAGATTCCTCTAAGAAACAGTTTTGAAGTAAAAACTAAACAGATGAATATAGATACCTACCGTATGTATGAATGTGTGTCGATGATAGCTCAGTGTTTGGCGCGTTAGAATTCCAAGCACAGGATGTGGGTTCAAATCCCAACAACGAAATTGAGCTGCCAATGAATGAAAACATCGTGAGGAAATGGTGATGGCACTACCTAATGCTCGGCTGACTAGCTACCTCAAGTTGAAAATCTATCTCCAAGACTGAGAGCTAGACTAAGCGTGTTTACCATCTTCGACCACACAGTCTTTCAACATCAGGTGAGCTGTGATCAACTGATCAAATGCCGAGCTTGTCCATCATTCAAAAAAGGATTCAGGTGCATATTTTTGTATACATACACATATCTACACAATTTTAGTCCCTATACCTCTGGGTCTAGAAGCATGATATTCTTAACCTCCAATGCAAACAGAGGGGTTTTATAAGCTTAACGTGTGTATATAAGTGTTTGTCTGTGGCATCTTAGCTCCCAAACGGCTGAACCGATTTTTATTTCATTTATTTGTTTAAAACGTTACTATAAAGTTGATTGAGAGTGTTCTTAGCTATGATTGAAGCAAAAAGTTTATGTTTATGCAAAAATATACATTAAATTTTCAATGTATATTTGTGCAAATATATATTTAATTTTCAATGTATCTTTTTGCACAAGTTTTCCTTATATAAACGTAGGTGCGCACTTAGATATAAGTTTTTGAAAATTATCTTTATTTGCGAGGCCTATAGCTGAGCCCTACTCGAACAAAGTTGCGCACAAGTAGCTGTATTGATAAAATAAAATGTTAAAAAAACATAAGAGTTAACACCATAATAAATCTTGCGTGCTAGCTTCCTCGATCGTTTCTCAACATGGCGTGGGGTTAGAACGTACGTAATCCTCCAAGTGCGCGGAGATTCCGAAGACAAATGGTATACTCCCTTTTAGATTTCGTGGTTTATCGAAACCACTACCTTTTTACAGGCTTTTATCGAATACCAGCTGCATATCCTTGTTTTACTCGTGATTTACAGCTTTCTCATATTGCACACTTTTTCATATTGCTTGCTCCTCATATTGCACCTTTTCTAATATTGCTTTTCAAAATGCACCTTTTCTCATATTGCTTGTGCTATAGCACACTTTCTCATAATTCTCCTTTTCAAGGCAAGAGTGAATAGGTATCTTTCTAAGTCTGCGTGTTTCTCTTCGACCACATCGTCCCTTACCAACAGGCGAGTTGGTAGACAAACGCAGACTAATACACGTTAAAAAAATGCACCCGTTCTCATATTGCTTTTCATTTTGTTTTTCATATGGCTTCTCATATATTTAGCAAACTTTCTCACAATTATTGCTTCTTATATTGCACACTAAGGTTTTCATAAGGTTACCTAAAACAAACGCTTTTAGCGATAATGCCGCCAGTTGTTGCCGTGCCGTTGCCGTTTTTTGACTTTAACTTTTTTTCGAGAATAGTTTATTTTATCTCTCTATAATTTTAATAGTCGTTTATCCGTGAAAAGATAAGCAACAGACAGAAGGATAAGCAGAGAGATTAACTTAAGAGACGAAAATGGTAATATTCGTAATTAATTGTGAAGATATAATTTTGCGTTAACTATATAACGTATCAGCTAAACTACGTAGGCTGTGAGATGGAACAGCATCATCATCAGGCAACACCATTTCATTGCTCAGCATAATGCCTTTACAAGGTCAATCAACACAATTTTCGACTCTCTCTTTCAGTAAAACCCTCGTCAGTCCATCGTTGGAGCAACACAACTATTATTAATTTTATTACCTTTTTCTAACTGAAGTTACTAAAGTTACCCAAATTGTTGACTTGTTTGAAATGGAAGTAGATTCCTATCTACACTCAATTGGCTAGCGTTAAAGTTTGAACGCATAATTGTCGTAGTTAGAAAGAGAATTATTTGTTTAATTATTATTTGGTTCGTCTACGGTGCCATTAGGATATTACTAAACTATAGATTGAGACTTTAACAATAAATTTTTTTGCTTGTGACATTGGCAGTATCTAGCTCTAGTGTGTCAAAATTTTAAAGCCATCTTACGGCCTTCCACAGTCGTCGACGCAAAAACTTTTCTGGTCACTGATTGTAAATCCTGCAGTTTCTACAAGTCGTGGCAGATTCACAGTTGTTTCTTCTGATTGATATTAACTGACGTAGTTGTTAACACCACTTGCGGTCACCTATCCAAGACTGGTCCGAATCTGAGGTGGTTTAGTTTTAGAGATCTTTTAGAAACTGCTGGTAAAGTTTCGCCACGGGCACTAGTCCGTGAATTGAGTTTACAGACAACATCAGAAAGTTGTATATTCTTTACTTGATTCCGCAAAAAAATTTACAGTTTTCTCAGTGATTTTTTATACCTAATAATAGGGTAAAAGTAACAGACAGATTGACTAGCAAGATTGTCTAATGTATAGATAATCTTGCTAGTCACTTTGTTACTTTTCACTAAATATTTAAACTGATTTAGATAAAATTTGTCAATAAAATAGTACAAGTATAATAATAATTTATAAAAAATAACAATCAACTTCATGAGAAGTGTAATAAACTGGATTCATCCCCTAATTTTCCACCCGCAGAGGTAAAGTTTTCTTCCAATTTAAATACACACACGCACACTCGCACACTAAACAGTCGAATTAAGAACCTCCTATTCTGAAGACGGTTCTATTTTGACTCTATTTTTTGTAGTCCTATTTTGAATCAGAAAAGAAAGAAGAAAAGAGAATTTGGTTGAAAAGGAAAAAGAAAATTAATGGAATGCTGTTCCTTTCAGAAAATGTGATGCATGCATCATTTTAGACACGTAACAAAGATGAATGGGTTATTATTTTGGTGTAATATACTGTGTTACGAAACCTCTATTGTTGTAATTAAGCTCATTTTAGTTTCTCCTTTAATGTAAAAGATAGATGCAGATTTAGATGATTAATGTAAGAGAAGAGAGAATAACAAGGAAGCTGAAGATGAATTTAAAAATAGGTCAGAAGAAAAAACCGGACTGGCCATTCATTACCTGAGGAATAATATACCTACGTTGCTATGGTCGATATTTTATAGTTTGGCGAAGGCCGTTAAACAAAACTCGAAAATAAACCTACCTAGTTTTTTTTTACTTATTAGTTAATCATATTATAGGTTAGTCATCCCATTTTATTGGTATTCTCCTTAATTTTTTTATATATGCGAAAATGAGAGGTTGGATTTGACGGTTGTTGTTCTGTTTATATCTACTGGTAGTAATAATTAAATACTGCTAATAATATTAGAATTAAAAGACCGGTCTCACACTTTCTTACTTCATATCAAAATCTAGAAATAAATTTATCGCAAAACGGCAATTATTCCATGTTTAACGCTGACTTAATTGTTCATATAATCACAAAGGTCTGCATTTTGTGGCAAATTCCTTCCACTTGGAATTTTGCCAGAGAAAAACGCACGAACGCCACACACGTAAAGTGAAATATACGGGCTGGTATTGCAGCCGTTAGCGGCGCGACGCGAAATAAAACATGTAGTTTTTGGCTCAAGACAACTGAGCACGGTCCAAGGGTGTGTTCATATTTTATGAACCTAGAATTACGAAACTGGGCATTTACATTTCGTGTCGAGAAACATTCGCTAAATTTTTTAAACTACACTAGAGTTTGTGCGAATGTATGTTTACTTAAGGCTCAGACTAGGAAAAAGTTTTAAGAGTGAAACCAAGAAAAGGATACAGTTGGGCTGGGCAGAGTTCAGTAAACTACGAAGAGTACTATTCACATACCCTGCAACACTGAAATGAGTTTTTTTTCGTACCCTTCTAAAGGCTTTAACCAGTACGTTTTACCTGTCATGACTTACAGTACCGAAACGTTGACGCATGCATTGAAGTCCACAAGTTCAAGGTCGCTCAGCTAGCTAATGATATAGCTAAGATCATCTTTTCTGAGAGAGGTCGTTTATAGAACATAGTAACTGGTCAGGATCAGTCACTCGTCTCAGTCGCTTTCTCCATTGCCCGCTGTGTGACTCGAGTTTTTCCAAAATGCCAGCAGTCAAGGACCATGTTTCTCTGCCATATGTCATCACTGGCAACACACACTGGTTAAAGACCCTTGTCTTTAAGCACTGTGGTATTTTGGACGAGAATATGTCACGCATCGTATAGAGATACTACAGCGTCTCTGGCATGATGCCTAAAACCGAAACTTGACAAAACTAACATCATAGGCAAAACGAAGGTTATTAATTTATTCGCCATTGATGTTGAATGCCGAATCCGTTCCAGTCCAAGAGTTTGAAAACGTCCTCCAATACATTTGTGATCAGTTTCGGAGATATGACATCTCTGACTCACGCTTTTCTGCAATTGGATTGGTTCCGTGCTCTCTCCCTGCAATCGGATCGATCTTTTTATGTATGTATACCGATTATTCCGCCATTTTGTGAACAGATTTTTATTATATTATAAGAGGAGCTATCGAGGTCGTCCCCCTAAAATGTAATTGACTTTGACTGAGTGGTTTTTAGCCAGAGCCAATAATGCGAATAACTTTGTTTGAGCACTTACAAAATTTTAAGTTGATTTTATTATTTATTGTTATACTGGTGAAACGTGTTATATTGACATCCGTACGTTTTCATTTCCATAGACTGCATGGCGTCCTACGAGTCGTGGGGTAGACGGAAGAAAGCTATTGTCTCTACATTATTATTATGTCTGGCTGTCCACAAGTTTGAGAGAAAAAGAGAGGCCAATAACCTAATACCAAGCTGTTAGATAGGGAAGTCTGCAGATGATGATTTCCATGAATAATAAAAAAAAATGTTATTTGCCGGAAAAAAAGAGCTTTAAAAAATTATAAATAATGAAATTTCGTCAAGTGTTACACTTAAGCCTTTTTGTCTTATGTAAGTTATGTACTATGTCCTTTTAAATGTGAAAAATTAGTTGCCTATCTATAATTCTATTATAAGTTTGTAAGAAATTATTTAACGACACGGTTATTATACAAGTTGGTCCGAAAGTTTTAAGCCAAAGAGTTTTTATTCATTATTTTCTTTTGTAACAGCCCATGTAGAACTAAATAAATGACCTATTAATTAGGTATTCGCAATGCAGTAGTAGGTATTGACAACTATAGAGGTAGGTTTAGTTGTCAACACTAGTAAATACCTATGGGTAGATAAAGATACTAAGTTCGTTTTGTTATAGTATAAACTTGTGTAAGACGGGATCTTTGCCATTTTTTTCCAACAGCAATGTAAATAGAGTGGAAATTCACTGTAAAATGTAAAAGAAAAAACTGCGGAAAACGGAAACCGTCTCTCTTTATAGCTCCTTCTTTTATTCACGGAAACGTAACAGTCAGCCCAGGAAGTCGTTTAAAATAAGGTTGATTATCCTTTGCAAGTTATGAATTATCTCGTACAGTTTTCATTTTAATTGTGCATTTCACGCATGGGATAATCTACCTACTATTAAACCTCTTCACAGGCCGATAGTATGTTCAAGATTTCACAATAAGGAGTAATTTTGTTGAACAATTAGACTCACCGCGTCATCCCGGCGGACAAAGAGCTTGAGGCGCGAACTACCCGGGCTTGTGCCACGCGATGTAGAACCTTACACCCGTTAGCCACATGTGTTAGAATCCTGTGTCAAGCAGCACTGCACTGGAGTAGAGAAGTGCAAGGTGAGGACGGGCGCGGCCGGCGCGATCGGCCGGTGACTGCTGAGCTACAGCGGTAGGGAGGGGGTTACCCGGTCGTCAGTACTATCGATAAGTTAACTTTATAGACAAAGTTTTTTGTTTTACTGTAGTAGTTGATTACTAACTACTGACAAATAATTAAAAAGGCGTAGTTAAAAAAATCCTTTCTCTTTCGCCGAGAATTCTTTGGAGCCGAGCTTTACTCTGTAAGAAGGCTTTTATTGCTCCCTGTGGGTTTTCATCTTCCGCATAGCTTATTAATATATCATAATAATATTTTTATGTAACTTAATACATAATTAAATAAAAAAAAGTGTAAGCATCTTTGTATTTATAGGTGTAAGCGTGTTTTTCTCAAATATTCTGATTTTGTACGTTTTGATATCAAATTAATTGAGTCAATGTCGATTGTTTTCTCTAAGTATACTGATTTTGGTGCAATCTTAACTTACTGTTAATAAAATTACTCTTTCATTAACCACATTTTTGAATGTGGTGATGGTTTTGTGGTGTTTTGACTACCTTATCGATGTTACTAATATTAAATCGATAAACACCCCCCTAGTAATGTCTCGTCACTACTAAACGTTCAGCACATGCGCGTTGGCTCCTTTGCCCAGACCCCCGCGGTAGTAAAATAAATATTACATTACTACAAAACTAACCCCAGAATTTTGTATTCCACTATTTTCTTCTTTAAACGAACGTAAAACACTAAATACGAGCTAGCTGGCATTAAAGTTTAAGTGGGAAAAGTTAAACTATTTATATACAAGTTAAAAAAATTGTTGAGTTGCTGTAAATAAAATAGTTTTCTACCGACTCTCAAAATAGCCGGTTTGGAAATTCGACTACCAGTTTCATCATCGTCATCAGCCAGAAGAAGTATACCGCTGAACATAGGCCTCCCCCTTAGAACTTCAAACCGAACGACAGCCTGCTATCTGCATGCACTGGAAGTCGTGACTCTCATAATGTCGGTACATCTAGCGGGAGCGACCACAGAAAAGAGAAGTAAATAGGACGGACATGAGAAGGAAACTCTGTCGCCAGGTATTGTGACAGATATGTGATTGAACATTCTTATTTATGTGAACGCGTCGAACTACTCCGCGTCACAGTTGCTAACCCTATATTCTAAGTTGCTAACACAGTTTTTATTATGGGTTTATATGGGTGCAAGTGGCTACAACAAATTTCTTACAAAAATGCCTTGACAGCCGTTCTATTTTAAACATTTTTTTTCTCTGGGAGCGACTACGTGTTTATGTAAAGTTCTTTTTTTTCGGCTATAATTGTCATTGACTTACAAACATTTATAGTTTTTAATGACTCTGGCAATATTGTTCTTTTTTTATGCCATAGGTGGCAAACGCTGACAGATCGACTGATGGTAAGCGATCGCCGTCGCCTATGGATACCCGTAACACCAGGGGCATCACAGATACGTTGCCGATCCTTAAAGACTATACTAACAGTCTTTTTGAAGAACCCCTATATTACATTACAATAAAGTTTTAAGGGAAAAAAGGCAGTTCTCAATTGTTTTTTTTTTCTGAGGGGGTGTGTGTGTATGTGTGTGTGTGTGTGTTGAGAGTTGATTATAAAATAATCAACTCGCAGATAATTAATTAATCCACTTCAATATATATTTTTTATAATTGCGTTCTGTTTTGTATGTTTATTGAATAAATGAAATGATATGAAATCAATTAAACTGGGTTTTCAACAAGTTTTTATTTATCTTGCAAAATATGGGTGTTCGTTTGTTTGTTTATATCAAATCTTGCAACCTGAGTTAGAACCAGTGCCTTCTAACCGATTTGATGAAATTGTGCATACAACTTTATTTCTGGTGACAATAGAACATACGATAATATAATGTAATGTTTCTAAAATGGCCGCTGCCACTAGATGGCGAATGATGTATATTTTTTTCAACCCTGTTAATGGATATCCAATAAAAGAGCTTGAAATGTAGGTAATGTAAGTATAGAGCTTGTAATGTAAATGTAGCAATAAAGTGACGTCAAACTAAATTCATCATGGCCGCCGCTCCAAGATGGTGGTTTACATTTTCTTTGCTAAGCTTGTTTTAAAAATGTTTTTTACTATTCACTTTTATTGAAAAGCTCATTTTATAGTCAAGAGCCCTGTTAATGTATACACATAATAAAAACGTAGAGATAAAAATCTGTAATTGCGAGATATCAAAAGTAATATACAGTTTTTAGAATTTTTGTCTGTTTGTTTGTTTGTCCACGCACGTCTCCTAAACCACTGGACGGATTTTAATACGGTTGTCACGAATATGGTTAGCTATGACCATATTGAAGTATAGACTAAATTATTTTGCGCAAAGGCCGGATTATGGGAGGAAAAAAGGCTAGAAAGTTTATACGAAAATCTACGCGTACGAAGTCGGTAAGTAACTAAATAAAATAGAAAAAACAGTTTTAAAAAATCTGCCGAGGATTTTTGTACATTTTTCCATCGGACTTATTCCGGTCACGACAACGCCAGAGTTTCGTGTGAGTTGCCGCATGAATAAATTATTTTTTTAATACAGTATGCACCCCGCGGTTTTACACAGGATTGTCCTGTTTGAATGGACATAGCATATATTGCACATATTTTATCCGGAAAAGACTACAAGCATATGCTAAAGTCAAAGGAATTCGAGCAAAAAATCAAACAAAATAAAATAATATCGAAATTGGATCATCCGTTTGACAGCTACGATTCTAGTGATGCAGTCGAGTTGCAGTCGAGGGTTAAGAATTGAAAGGTCATAAAAATCATGAAACTTCTGGAAACTTCACCCTTTTAATGTTGTATTTCAAAATCAATAAAATTGTAACGCCTGCAAAAGTTATTTTAATTAAAAAAATCGATGTAAATATTTCCGCTACGAAGGTTATAAAATCTGCAAACCATTTAGTAAGTTATATCGTAGATTCGCGTGTTAAGTATACATTTCTGCAAAATGGAAATTGTATTGGATATAGACTTAATAACTTTCAATTCAATTCACTTTTTAACAGACTTCCAAAAAAGAGGAGGTTCTCCATTTGGAATGTGTTTTTTTTTATGTTTTTACCTCAGATTTTTCTAGTCGGTGACTTCGACCAAAATAAAATGAATGGACGGGCCCAGTAGAAGAGCATTTTTGAAGATTACAAAATGAGCGCCAGCTCTCATTTCGTTTCAGTCGGTCTCTAACCGTAGGAAGTGAAACACGAGTCTATTGTTACGCGATAACGAAACATCTGACAAAATTATGAATTCGTATGCTTTACCGAAGTGTAAATACACAAATAAAACCGATATCTATTTTTTGTAACATATATACTGTACATTTTTATAATTAGGTGTTGAAGTATATGTCCGACAGTTTTGACTCGTTTTTACTGATCAAGTTCAATGGTTAGGGCCCGTCCATTCTTTTATTTTGGTCGAAGGTCGGTGAACCGATTTGGATGTATTTTTTTATAGTGGTGCTTCCCGTGTGGTCCAGTGGTCCTATTTTAATTTGGTCCAATTCTGAAATTTTATGAAATCGGTTTTTTATATTGATAATTATTTTATTTCATGACACCAAATGTAATTCAATTCTTTCAATTTATTTCACTGAATCTGTAATTCCATATTAAAAAAATTCAAGATATAAATATTAGGTACACAAAGTTACATTAAAGAATTATAATATCATTAAAAATATTAATAATGTCAAACAAGTCAATACAATCCAAATCCTGATTATAATAAAAATAATAGTAATTTTTGTTTTTTCTATGTAATAGTAGACAAACAATCAACGGGCCACCTGATGGTAAGTAGTCATGACACGTCGTCTATGGACACCTATACGGGCATAAGCGGTGTGTCGACTACCTTTGAGGACTCTATTCAATCTTCGTTTGAAGCAATTGTGTTCATATTTTGGACGAAAATTCGATGGTGGTAACTAACAGGTGCGTGGCAGAAACAATCGATCATATTGCATCTATATTATTATGTTGATGGCTTTTTGGCGATGGCAGCCGGTGACGGATGGTGATATTTTGTCATGATGTACCTAATTGAGATTTAGTGGATCATGTACCTTCGAGGTGATCTCTTCGGAATCATTATCCGCACTAAATGTCTCAGAAAAGGCGCATAAGTGTCCTTTTCCACTGCTTTTAAGATGTTGTTGCTTTCTTAACAAACCTTGGATGCATTGAAATAATAACTATTAGGTTCTCTATAAAAAAGTCGTTTATCCTGTCGATAATCAATTGAAATATGCCTAAGTGCTTCTACTTGTCAACTACGATGCCATCTGAGCAGTCACCAGTTCAGTCCGGCCAGGTTCTTTATGCTATCTAAGACCCAGTGTCGACTTTATGTCAGTTGAATCTACGTGATTTTTTGTTCCATACAAAAGCTTTGTATCTACGAGTAGAGATGTTTTCGTGTGGCAAGTTAAACGCCTGGTAACTTGTATAACAGTATCGGATAATAAGCCTTGCGACAGATTAAATGTTGCTTAAGGATATTCCGGCTTATACAAATGCTTTAACAATTTTATTGTTCTAATCTTTTAAGCGGAAATCGCACTCACTGGAGCTTGCTTGGCGCCTAAACCCTAGCAATTTGATTGTTCTAAAACTCTCGGAAACGGTCACATTGCACGCTTGGCGTATCACCTCAATTGTTTTAGTAAATTTAAATGTCCAAATAGCTAGGCAGCTCTATCTAAGATCTAGGCGCTAAACAAACCAAGTGGTTTAGTCCCAAGACATTTTTATCCATAAAAACCATTTCTTGGCTTGCGTGAGTGTTAAACACATACGCACACACCCCACAGACATATACACACCCCCACACGTAAATACACACACTAAATATACACTGGAGATTCGTTAAAGAAACAGTTTTGAAGATAAACTTCCGCAAAGTAACGCCTGATTCAATCAGCTATTTATGTACATTTCAAAATAATACGGCCAAGATAGAAGCTGCATAAAATAAACAAACCACTTTTGAAAAAACGTAAAACATTCAGCGATTCGTAATTAACCAATTATTTTATTTTAAAGTCATTTAATGTTGCCATTTTACGCCTTCGTGTAAACTCCCAACTTCATCAGAGATTTAATGGACGATTACTTACATCCCGATGACGGGTAACTTGAGGAAAATGTATGAGTAATTTTGAATGAAGCCTGGAGTAACTCCACCAGCCCTCGTATAAAGGTATAATCAAGTTACAAGGTGACACAGTGCTACGATCGTCGTGCAGCTCTATTATTAAAAGTTGGTGGTTTAATTTGACGCATAAAAATGTAGCTTTGCGGCTAACAGCAAGGTTTTCAATATTGTCACGTACACGCGGAAAGTAATATGTAAATGCACTGATTCGTTTCATCTACATAAGTTTTTGTGTCCAACTAAATTCATTTTAAAATTCGTGTTTAAAGAAATAAATATAATTGTATTTTGTAACATTAACGAATATAGGCAGGTGAACAAATTGAGCAGTATTATAATATATATTAGCGGCGCCCCGCGTAACCTCCTTGGTAAGCGACAACAATCTCCTTTGATACATGTGAGTTTTTTTTGTGTGTTTGTTCTTTAACTTAAGCTATACCTGTTTTTTTTTCGAGGGGGAAATCTTCCAATGATACCCGGCTGCATTGGAGTGCAGCCAGGTTATGTAGCATTATACCCACTAAAACCCCCCCGGTGACCAGCCTTAGTGCTTGACAAGAGGGCTCCGGGATCTCCAGAGGAACGCAGCACTGCGCTATGGCTCCTCCCGAGACAACTGCGTGTTGTCTCAGTCCCTCCACTCGCGACAACGCTGGTCACACAACGTCCTCTCCCTGAGCACGCTTAAGTGGATGGTCAGAGCCCCAACTTTGACCATCCCGAACCGATAGGTCCCCTTTTAGTAGGCTCTTACTACAGGCAGGGGGTACCGGTGCCGTATTCTATTGCCCCGGCAGCAAGGCTAAACTTTAGCTATACCTAGTCTGTGTTTAACTCACACTCATTAATTTATAGTTAGCATTGAATAAGCTTTTAACGTGGATTACGTCGTCCCTATATGTCATTATCCCGGGAAAATTTAAGGTTCCAGTTAAATAACGACGTGCAGATATCTTACTTACATTGCAGTCGTGAGCAAATAATTTATATAAAAGCGAAATTCCACTCACTTGTATTTTTTGATCGAAGCACTCACTAAATTACTGACTAAATGAGTCATCACGAAATCTTGCATAAATACTTGTATTTTATGATTGTGATTACTCCTCGTATAATCAGCTATCTGTCAGTAAAAGTCGTTGTCGTTAAAATATTTTGGAGTCCATAGGGAACATATATACATACATACATATATACATACATATTATATACATACACACATCGATATAGAAGATTATGGTATTTAGTAGAGTGTGGCCGCTAAGAACGGAGCTTTCCGCCAGGGGCAGAAAATGAGGGTTTATCTGAAGGTGAACGAAGTCACGGCCAACAGTTAGCTCTTCATAATCCCAAGTCATGTAGTTATATTTATGTATTTAAAAGGTTTTCCTTATAAGCTCCCAATGTCATGGACATCATTACGAGAAGTATATTCTAAGGATGAAGTAAGTGATCATTAGCGGCACAAACTTTCTCACCACATATTTCCTTAAATATCTGCAGACTTACTTATTGATTACCATATTTTTGGCAGAACATCAAATCCGCAAACATTCAAAAAAGAAACCTTCGCTTTTATATGCGAAGGTTCTATTTCTCTTGACGTTAATTTCGTTGTTTCTTTTAAAAGTTGTATCTGTTGGAAATTCTTGTATCTGAATATTTAATGAGTTCACGTTATTATCAGAACGTTAAGGTAATTTCCGTCGCTCTTGTACGTCTTTATATAACAATGGTAACCAAGATTTTCATTAGAGGAACAAAGTTATACTTTACCTGTTTTGAATAAAACTTTTTGAAGGAAACTTACTGGTAGAGAGTGTAACCAAATTAGCAACTCAATTATGAAAATGTCATCAACATCATCTTCATTTCACCCATAGGATGTCCACTGCTGGACATAGGCCTCCCTGATCGATCTTCAAAAGGGCCAGTTGGAAGTGGCCTGCATCCAGCGTTTCCCTGCGGTCTCTTTTAGGTTGTCGTTCATCTTGTGGGTGGACGTGGACATGGAAGTCCTACGCTGCGCTTACCGGTCCGTGGTCTTTATTCGAAAACCTTTTGGCCCCATCAGCCATCTATTCTGAGTGCTATGGGCCTTGCCCAATGCCAATTCAACTTGCTAATCCGGTTAATGGGCATAACAAATTCCCAAAATAAAATATGAACTCCGAACTAGTAATAAATACTGTGTTTCAGGAGCCAATGTGATAATCCAGGATATAAGCTACTTTAGCACCAATACTAAGCAACGAATGTAACCACACTTGTAATATTATGGCTTTGGCTACGGAACCGTATCGTTTGGGTGTTTCGTCATGCTCTTGGGCAGTTATTTTAATCTTTGAACTATAATAATTTGTTTAGCCAAATATTCAGCTATAAGTACCACAGCGAAGTTGGATAGCTAAACTTCGCTGGTACCAATATATATTTAGATGATTTGATTCAAATTTGATTGATCAAACTGTCATAATTATCTAAAGGCCATAGATTTTTAGGATGTCAAAAAAAATTTTTAGGTCTATGCTCAAGGCGAAGGGAACCTTATTAATATTAATGGCTCTGCTGTCAGTGGTTGAGGTTTGGTATACAGGATTCGAATATCTCAGGGTTAACTTCCATTTGGTACGCCTAACTAGATCATGAATAAACAGAATATTTATGATATTTTACGAAATAAAAAAGCATTTCGCTCAATTTTCAATTATGTCAGTACAAATTTCATTTTTCTAACTTCGACACTTGTTTTAATTTCAAACAAGTAGGTTTCCTTTAAAGTTATATAACTGTGATATTATAGTATGTTTATTTTTATAGTATTTTTTATACATAAATTATCTTAGATATTTCATTGCTAAAACTAAAATAACTAATTGAAGTCATTTATACTATCTATAATCAACGAAGGCCAATAGAATGTTCAAACGATCTCTAATTTCAGGTAGAGTGCCCAAAATGCTGGCTGCGTTGCCTCGCTGGATGACGAGGCTAACTTTCTGACTATGATTTCAATAATTATCAATATGAAAAACCGACTTCATGAAAATGTCAGAACTAGTAGAATTAGAACTACTGAAATGGGGACAAACGGGAAGCACCAGCTTTTAAATAAATAACCGGCCAAGTGCGACTCGTGCACGAAGGGTTCCGTACCATTATCTATAAAAACAGCAAAATATTCACGTTTGTTGTATAATAATAATAAATCTTTATTTTTAATTTAATTCAGTGAAAATTTCAACTGTCTAACTATCACGGTTCATGAGATACAGCCTGGTGACAGACGGACTGACAGGGGAGCCTTAGTAATAGGGTCCCGTTTTACCCTTTGGGTTCGGAACCCTAATAAGAATCATCAAAATCGGTTCACTCAGCCGAAAGTTCTGAGGTAACAAACAAAATTAAACAGTCGAATTGAGAACATAGGCCAGCATTTTGGTCACGCAAAGAAAATTTCAGTCTCCCCGACAGTTCCTTAAAATTTCCAAAGCTTTTCACCCCCACGGTCCAAGTATTTCTACCCCAAACAGCACTTAACTATGATATTAAGATCAGTTGTAACACCATGCTCATATTTTGTCGAATTTGAATTATTTATTAGTTAACTAAAAGCATTACTAAGATTTTGTCTGAAACTATATTTTTATTTTCACATGAATTCATTCCTACAAATGAAACTGATTGGCATCTATAAAATGTATACCCCCTGTAATAGGTACCTGTATACCGCATTATAGAAATATTTTCCGCGAACTCGGTAATATTGGAAATATTTCACGAACCGACATTGCTCGAACTTTTATAAATCGTGTTACGAATGAGATATCTTGTTTTCAATATAGGTAATAACACTGTACACATGATATTATAATGTAACGAAAACCGTTAGCTTTTAAAATAATGATTTCATAATTACTATTGTTCAAACTATCACAGGTAACTAGCCACAAATTAATAAACCGGCCAAGTGTGAGTCGGCTCGCACACTGAGAGTTTCTTACCACAACAAAATACAAAAAGTAATACAAAAAGACAACATCACCATAGCGGTGCCAACATTTAGCGCAGCTCGGAAGTTCTGTCAGTTTTCCTACAGGCTATTAAGGATAGACTCTAAAACATAAGCTTTGACATTCCAATATAATATGGGTCTAATATGGTCATGTAAGACTCAATATCTCCAATAAAAGCAGTTACAAAAATATGGCTAATCTTCCCCCCCAGCTTATCACATCTATCATAAATTATCAACCCTAATCTTTGATATCTACTTACTTTATCATTCAGACTAGGTACAGGACAGGTACATGCTAGACTCAGGAGAGCTTTTACTTCCAGTATAAACCTCTAATAAAAGTAGTAGACGCAGTAACTGCCTAGACTTTCATTCACACCTTTTACGACAATCATAAAACGAATTCATCAACTTTTTGTCACTTTATTGAACACGGAGGTCAGATTTAGCAAATTAATTGTGAAAAACATTCACCAGGAAGCGCACATTATTCAAGCATTTATTGCTCAGGGACGCTGCAACTCCCGATGGGAGGGTTGTTGCCATAAACACGGCACCGTACTGCCGTAACTTCGGGGGAATGTGACCCTTCTATACCAGAGATTAGAGCACACATAGTTCTCTTTGCCGTGCAATTTGTGCTTTAAGTTCTTGTTTTTTAACCGACTTTCAAAAAGGAGGATGTTCTTAATTCAACTATTTTTTTTTATGTTTGTTACCTCAGTACTTTCGACTGAGTGAATCGATTGTACTTATTCTTTTTTTATTTGAAAGCTGGTGCTTCACGTGTAGTCCCATTTCAATTTGGCCCAGCTCTGTCATTTTATGAAGTCGTGTTTTTTAAATTGATATTGTTTTTATTGCACCAACGTACAAAGAAACATGTCGCTTACTAAATAGCTTGAGCCTGCTAATTAATGGCCAAAAAAACTATAAGTTCTCTTTATTTCCCCTTGAGAAGATTTGGCATTGCTAGTTGTGAATTTGCCAGTGTCAAGTATCTTCTATCTATCTATCTATACATATAATAAAAACGTAAAGATAAAAAAAAACTGTAATTGCGAGATATTAAAAAAAAACACAGGGCGTCATAAAATAAGCAGCTGAACACGTTAGACAGTTTTTTAGAATTTTTGTCCGTTTGTTTGTTTGTCCACATCTCCTGAACCACTGGACGGATTTAAATGTGGTTTTCACGAATATGCTTAGCTATGACCAGATTGAAGTAGGCTATGTTATTTTGCGCAAGGGCCGGATCAAGGGAGGAAAAAAAGGTTGATAGTTTATATGAAAATCTACGCGTAGGTACGAAATCGCGGACAACAACACTAGTTTTAAATAATTTCTAAAACCATCGACAAAAGCTAGTACCATCATTCTTGCTAAAACGTACCGACACTGAGACAACTCTGAATAAATATTCGCTGCCACGTTTACAATTATAGAAATGTGCGTATACGTGAACAGCCTACGCCCAATGCCAGCTTTAATTTTTAACCAACGCTCCAGAACCTTTGTGGATGGCATATGAAAAACAGCAATTATGTGGGAAATGGATCGCTGTAGACAAAGGTTTTCTTTATATAGATAAGCACCGTAGTAAGACGAGCAAGTTGATGGTACACGGCTCTTTTAATTTTTATTTGGAACTTTAGGAACCAAATATGAAGACTACGTGAGAGACGTGATTTTCACGTAGATAGCACGAGAATTCATCTTCATCCAAACAGTGCGAAATCAAATAATAGAAACGGAACTAACATTATTTTCAGAGTAATATCCAAAACAATTTGTATATATGCGCTGGATGTTGGGTTTTAAACGCTTAATATAGTTGCTAGTCTATGGGTTTTTTATCGGATACATTTCGGAGAGTGTGCATCGGATCTGCATGATCTGATTCCCTCTTGCCCATTTTTCTATCGGACTGCCAGAGCGGGCACGAAAAATTGACACCGCTTTATGGTATCAACCATTCCGAAAACCCGTGCGAAGCGCTTAGATTCCACTTTTATTATGTGAACTGCTACTCAATGGAATGCGTTACCTGAATGGGTGTTCCCCTGTAGTTACAATCTGGGTGTCTTTAAATCACGAGTGAATCGGTTCTTTCGAGGCAAGCGTGCTTCATCGTAGACCTCATCGCTCAACATCAGGCGAGCTGGCGGTCAAACGCAAGCCTATTATTAGTAAAAAAAAAACACATCGGATTTTCTACTGAACAGTGTTCAATGTACCTTACAAGCTGTTTAGTGTGGTATTTATTTGCGATAGTGGCGTCCTTATTATTTCGTACGCTTGTTATGTCGCACTGTACTCTTCCACGCACCTACGTCGTCACGAAGCTTGCTTTATCGTCGCGATAAACGAAGGTGATAAGGTATAATATTATAGTCATGTGTTACGAATTTTGGGCTGCGTGTCGTGTCCCGTAGCTTAGGTACATACTACTTGCTATATAATTTTAGTGCTTGACAAATCTTTCTGTTTTCTTCATATTCCTACTTTTAAAATCCTAGGAAGCTTGAAATATTGAGTATCACAAACAACAGACATGGTAATAACCATGTCTGTTTTTTTTTTTTTTTTGTTATTTGGCTCAATACTCAATATTTGTAATTTGTTTCAATAAAGTAATACCTACGTATGACTCTATTTAGGAGGAGAGTGGTGTGATGACTGGTACCAACTGGTATCTAGGACCTACCTAATATTTTTAGTACATTATCTACATCTTTATGATCTTTTATTAAATAAAACCATTTAACAAAAAATAAAAATAAAATTCACTTCATTATGTCTTCTGCAGTCATCTCCACTGTGTTGCGCCCACGTACGCAAACACACTTTGACCTGATGAGTGAATAAATTTTGTACACCAAATTTTTCGCATTTTATCACTAACATACGTGTGGATTTGGTTGATGGACCACCATCCAACCAACGGGAGAAAATGAGTGAGAATAACACAATGTCCATCTCTTTCTCTCCCGTTGGTCAGACGTCGATCTGGTCAACCAAATCCAGATGCCTGTGTTTAGCTGACAAAGTTGTGGACTCTGCAAAAAGTAAGTAGAACGTTTAGCTTAGGTACTACCTAAGCTAAACGTTCTACATACCTAATACATACCTAATACTTCAGCTGCAGCAGATTGTAAAAGCCGAATCAAAATTCTGGTCACTTTTCTCACAACTTTTCAAAAAAAATTGAACGTAGATACCTAATACCCGATAGCCGATTTAAATGTTGGTATTCATCTTTTTACAATGATAATGTTTGTACCTATTACAGCTAAAAAACTTTAACCCAACATAAGAGATTAACGGATTTAATTTTCTAAACCAAAGAGGGTTACCTACCATTACATCCTTGCTAATAAATCTTAATGTTTACTTAATAGCGAACCAACTTGCCTTCGTAGTCTTACAAGCCTTTAAGTTATTAATAGTTAATGTGTACCTACTGAACCGGGATCGAACACATGACCCGAGCGGTCTATTCCACTGTGATTAATTGCCACGAAGCCTGACTGGGTTCTAGAGCATGCTCATGAACCCAGCAAAGCTTGCTCATTGCAAATGATGCTCATTGGATGTACATACCTAACATAATACTTAGCATTACCTACTTGCTATTAAATTTTGGCAATGGGCAGGCCACATCGCTCGAAGAACCGATAACCGATGGGGAAGAAAGGCTCTTGAGTGTAGTCCACGACCCGGAATACGCAGCGTAGTTAGGCCTCCCACTAGATGGACCGACGACATTGTGAGAGTCACGGACAGTGGATGCAGATGGCAGGCTGTCGTTCAGTGTGGAGGTTAAAGGGGGAGGCGTATGTTCAGCAGAGGACGTCTTCTGGCTGATGATGATGATAACCTACTACTTAGGTATATCCAATGTGCATCATTGGGTACATCCTAAGCCTAATTACCTACCAACACCATTTAGAAAGTAGGCGGTACGGGAAAGAAAAAATATTGTGTGCGGTGGCTGGGTTTCCCTACTAGGTGGGTAGACAATATAGGCATTCATGATTGTACTTATAGAAAAGTTCGATAATACACAAGTTTAGGACTCAAAATTACTCGACTCAAAAATACACAAGTTTTAGGAAAATAATAATAAAGAGGCGTTTTCACGTTGGCGCCAAAACTCCGTTTTCGGAAAATACAACACAGCCGTTTTTCTCCCATCCCGTTGCATTGCAAAGGCAAGATTTATATTAAATTCCATCTATTAAAAATACACAGAACTGAAGGAACCGAATGCTACACAAAAAGAACCTAACTTACAAGTTAATTACTAACATTTTCTTACCTTGCTCACCATTTTCCGCTCACAAAGTAGTGTTGCACTGTTCGTATAGATGGCGCTGTTTGTAATATTTATTTTATTGAAATTAATAAAGTGATTTACTTATATCGAATTTCTGTTACAGGGATTATTTTCCTCCTCTTTGCATCCCAAATGCAGGATGTTGTGTCCCGTGACCCATCAAAGTATCAACGTCTTCTTAACGAGGACGTTAATTTTTTCATATTTTATTACATTTTTTAAACCTACCGCGTATGACATACGCATCTCTTGGTAAGCAACGATGTGGTCGAAGGTGAAACACGTGTCCAAGGAAAGTCTACAATGTATGGGTGTAATGAGCCGACTTCCTACTTGTCCTGTAGTAGAAGGGGGATGGTAGGATAAGGTCGTGTATCTACACGATCTTACGGTTTGGAGCTCCAAAACCCTGTAGAAAATAGTTTCTAATCCAGTTTCAGCAGCTTAAACCGCTTCCACGACGTTGATATTCAAGGTGATGTGGATCTGGTATGACCAGCGCATTGGGTTCCTTAATTTTTATTAGTCTCTTGCAATTTATTTTCTCGGTGACAATCAGGTTTTGGAAGTAACCTCCAGGAAATAAGTTTGAAAATCATCTGGAAGCAGTTGCGTCTTGGCTTCTTATCTCCTGTAGATAGGTATATTATAGGATCTAATTAGCAATCCTAATTAGGTATCCTTACCCTGTAAATTATTCCAAGTATCCGAAGTTAGTATACTTATACGCTGCTTTGTAGATACAGGAAAATTGCTGGTAACATAATTTCACTAACCAAGAGTTAGAAACTTGTCGCTCTAACTAAGAAATTAGATGAGTACCTACCTACCTAACATCAACAACGTAAACGTTCTGAATATAAAACAGACATCGATTAGCGCTAGGCGCTGTTACTACTCAAAATAAAACGTTCTGAAAGTGGAACAAGGCGCACAAATTCGCTATGTAGACTGTTTCAAGTGTTGTAGAATATTTTGTTCAATGACCAAGTAATATTAATATAATAATATATGTTTAATATCTTTTATTTGTTAACAGAAGTGTTATTTTTTTAATAAGCTTATACTTAATTATTAATATTTTGACGTGTAACATATTGGTATGAATAAATAACTTTGAATTGTGAACTATGAATATAATACAGGATGCCATTCCAATCAGCAGATAATCTTTAAATGGCTGAACATAATAATATTTTTTTGAATCATAGCTAAAAATACTCCTGATCAAGACAGCTTTCAAACATAAAAACTAAATCAGCTGATTGGTCTAAGATGCCGCACACACACCGAATAATTTTATAATACCCCTCTTTTTGCGTCGGGTTTGAAAAATAACCCAGTCTGTCTGTTGTTACCTTTTTAATTGTGAACAAATATTTCAAGGAAGAAAACTATGAAACCTCAAAAAAACTGCACGGAAACGGAAAATCACGCACGAAACCGCAGAAGAGATAAATATGACTATGATCACATTATTTGATCATTTACAAATGTACAAACGACCCACAAACATTCAAACAATTTCACCCAAATATATGTAACGATTAAACAATAATATTTCAAAAATAGGTATAAAAAATATTTGAGTTCTTTGAGATTGCTTAATTGTTTCTTCAATGATCATTATGTTTTTTATTTTATATATAGCATCGTACAGCATATATGAAATTAGGTGTAAAACAGTGTTGTAAAGAGGATGGATGAGTATTCCGTTTTTTATAGTAATGGGTCGGTTTTAAAAGACCCTGGAGAGTTTATAAAAGGTATAGGTAGAATGTTCTATGTAATAAACCCTAAAGAAACCGTGTTTGAAAGAGAAAATGAGGTGCCCAACTTTTATGTTCAGGTACGTTTAACTACTACCTAATTAAAATAATTAATTCTTAGCGAAGATGTTGATTATACAAAGGTGTGACAGCTAAGTCATAGTAGATTTTGCAGTTGTTGTAAAAACTACTTGTAACTACGTTTGTGGTAACAATGAATGTTTGAACAATATTGTACTATGTATTTTCGAATTATTATATTAGCCTGCATCTTTCTACTGCAGGGCAACCTCCCTTCCCACCTTCCATTCCTCTCTCTTTTGGGCAATTCGGGTCCAGTCTTTCAAGTAGGAGTTTATCTCTCCATCTCCGTATGGACCGTCCGGGAGGTTGTTTGCTATCCTGCATGTGGAAGCGACTTTGTTGTGGTTTTGGCCCAACGATCCTCTGATTTTCAACTGACATGACCGGCCCAGTCCCACTTTAGGCAAGCGGCCTTCTGATCTACGTCGACAATCTGAGTCTTGGAGCGCAGCTCTGTGTTTCTTTCTATTTTGTCTATAAGTTTCACTCCTAAGATACTGCGCTCCATTGCTGGCAGCCTACCATTACCATTTTCTATATTTTCTATCATACTCTTGTTCTATTAGTTACTTTCATTCCAAAGAGAATATAAGTATAGTCCTTTAAATGTAGCTTGATTGAAACGACAGCTGACGACATTTCAGGGCATGTCTTTGTAATAACGTCTGGCGAATTGCATTTACTTGAATCACAAAGATCAGTGGTTTTCTGCGTCTTAAACTATTATGAACTACAAGTGCTGTACATATAAATAGTAAAAGTATATTTGAATTTTAAAACGGAACTGCATTTAGTGTGGATTATCACAATACAATAGCCATATTTTTCCATTCTGTCATAACAAGGTTACGTCAACTTGACAAAAAATTTAGGGACGTGGTAAATCGATAAACGTAAAATCGATCGTTTTATTTTGCTGTGTGAATTAAATAGTATTTTTTTAAATGTTTTTTCAGAATTTCCTCTGCGTACTATCGAAATACAAAACTCGTACAGATAACGTACAATTTTTTTTGTAAACCTAGATTTATTTTGTATATAGTATAATAATATCGAATTACTAGCAACTGTCTTAGTAAATTTTACGGAACGAAGCATCTTTATCCAAAGACTGACTACTAGAATAGCATACTAGACTGACTATTGATTGAATAGCATTTATTATTAATCTGCAGGATTTATCAAGTGACTCTAACGCTGATGATGATGATGACACTGATTTGGAATGTACACCATTAGATTAAACAATAGATTTATTTGTATTACAAAAATTTGTACTTGCTTTTTCTGTTTTATTTCATACTACAACAGAAATATAGATTGGTTTAAAAATATTATTCGTGCAAGACACTTCCAGTCGATAGACACACACATTATTGTCGATTTGGTCCGAATTGTCCCAGCACTAATCGAAGATTTTGACATACTTCATTTCAATCAACTTACATTTAATAGACTATAATTTCCGTAGACAGAGAAAACAATAGACGCAATCACATTTCCTACTCTTTTACTCCGCAGCGAAACAGCCATATGAAAAAATAGCATGCGTGAAAAAGAAGGATCTATGCTTTTTGCCTCTTTGTCGTTGTAACCGGTTGACTCCAAGCTCTAATTGACAGTGTGGTGACAAACATTGAGAGATTTTTGTGTTTTTTCGGAAATAAATCATCTAAATTCAATTCGTTATCCTTAAATTATTATCCTCGTGTGGTCAAGAGTATTGGATTTCGTCACAATGGTGCAGTGTTGTGTTTTGGGTTGTCGGAACAGAACAGAACAAGGTTTATCTGATGTTACATTTCACAGGTTTGTAATGGCCGTTTTTATTTACAATATATCGTCTAAAATCAATAAAAATAATAAATATGATGTATTGATGCAGGGGCAACATATTTAGATGTGAAGTTTTACTGCAAAATTACAAATTATACAAAAGCAAAGAAGAACGTAACCTCAAAGATATTGAGTTAGGGCTGCCATAATGTAGCTTTCAATTTTTCCCTAGTTTTCTAAATGTTTACCGACGATGTATTGAATTTGACAGATTTATTTTATGCGCTCAAATAAGATGCCATTACTGTTATTATCGGTTTTGTATAGCAGCGTTTTTTTTTAACGAAAAATAATTTTTTGTTTGTACTAAACTAATAGTAGAGTCGGAATCTATGTTATCTGTAATCACAGAATTTACCATATACTTAAATTTCCTAATATTTATTTACAGATTTCCATCGAATGCAGGACCGGTACAGATTTGGATACAAGCATGTGGTAGATATGATTGGAGACCAACACGAAATTCCAGAATTTGTTCCAAACATTTTAAGAATGATTTATTTATAAAGCGTGGAGAAAAAAACTATCTGAAACCAGGTGCTCTGCCAACTAATGATATTTATGTGAGTAACCAGAACCACTAACTATGACCAGTAAAAAAAACAACTCATAAGTTTTCCACCAACGAGAATTATAACTTTAGTGAACAACATATAACTTCAGTGAACAACCGTGATAGTTTAAAACAAAAAACGTTTGTTGTAGACCTTTTTTCCGATTTTATTATTATTTGTTATTGAATCCGCCGTAATTCTTACTCCTTACAAAAGCGAATGTAACTCTGTCTCTCTGTCTGGATGTTTGTTCGCTTTTCACGACTAAACCGATCTTAACGAAATTTGGCAGGAAGGTAGTATGCATCATGAAGACGGACATAGGGTACTTTCCCTCAAAATTTGTTGTCAAAAACTGCTTGGTTATAATTTTTATGGTTTCGTAATATTGAAAATAGCTGATTTGAGGGTGTATATGTGTAATGAGTAATTCCCGTGTCATATTACTAAAATAAGGTACATTCATTTTGCCGTGCCCTAATTTGCTAATTTTATTTTACAGACTTCTGATCTTACTTCGAAACCAGGGGGTTCAGATTCAACTGGTCAATCGAAATTTTCAGGAAAACGACCTGAAACGCTAGATTTAGAAATGACAAGAAAACATGATATTGAAACTGTTTTTACTGTTTTTTATTTTATTACAATAGTAATAAAACCCACCCTAACTTCCCTATCTTCTATGGAGCCATAATAAAGTGGCAACACTCTTAGAAAATATCGCTATCTCTTATCCGGTTACAGCGTACTTGTGTCCATTGGTTCCTCCGTCTACGATAATTTCATTCTTCCTAAAAATGTTTATTACATCCAAACTCTCACTTTGACATTGACATAAGGTGACATTTCTTTGTTTAATATTTGCTAAGAATTTATAATTTTAACCAAAGAGAATACAATAGAAGATTAACACTAATAAAAGTTAAGTTTAACTCATACACTGAAATAAGTTTAGTTGCTTTTAGTATGGTTAAAATTATAATGTTTAAATATTTTTATAAAAGATATAATTTCATCCAACAACGTAGTCAACAACGTAGCTCTTGTTAATTTAGAACTTAAACTCCAGGCTTTACGTTCTTCACCTAAATTTTAAACTTAAAAAAAAACAGGAGTAATTTAGGTAGAATCGCGTCCGTAAATCTACGCGTTGATTGCGTCGTAAATAATGTGATTTCTAAAGCCTTCAACAGGCGAGCTTTACCTTTTGCCTTGAGTAGCACGTGTGTACTCACGTGCCAACCGAACACCACTCGGCCTTGTTACTATCTATTATTATCTCAGAAAAAATAAATGGAAATGTTATACCTACAGTTTTCCCTTTAGCTCTTACACTCCCCCTTGGTCGTCCGTTTGATCATCTCATTTACAATATATTTATATATTAGGTAGATCCTACCTACCTACCTACTTACCTACTACCCATAATCAAAAACAAAACATAGGCAATCAAAAACATCAACACAGGAGGCAATTAAAAAATAAATAAAAACATTCAGGTCACATTTCATACACAATAAAGACATAAATAAAAAACAATTAATCAAATAGTTACATATGTCATCAGAAATAAAATGTCAATTAAATATACAAATAAAATTAATTCACAAGTCAATTCAATATTCTATAGTCTAGTCCAGTTCGACTATGTTTATTCTATAGTCTAGTCCAAGCGGCACAATCGTGTGCCGCTCTACACTGAAGTGTCATCATCATCATCATTTCAGCCATAGGACGTCCACTGCTGGACATAGGTATCCCCCATCGATTTCCAAAAGGGCCGACTGGGCTTGCATCCAGTGTTTTCCTGCGGTCTCGTTTAGGTCGTCTGTCCATCTTATGAGTGGACGTCCTACACTGCGCTTACCAAGCCGCCATAAGATAAGCCTGTAAAAATAGGAGTAGTAAAGTCTCCGCGCATCAGTTGGCACGTTCTGTCAGCTTTCTGACTTCACGGACTGCATGAACTATAGTATAGACTCTAGTAAGCCAAAAGGAGGTCATTGTATACACAATTATGAACAACTTTTACTAAGAGACCAACCCTGAAATCACGAAAAAACAGCTGTATGGAACAGCAAATTTTTTGCTTCGCGATTTCAGGGATATTGTTCACATAGTAAAAAAAATTCTAATGATGAGTCCAATGACCTTTCGGTTAAGTACTATCCATATGCGTAACCCTGTATTTACGACACTATTTTTTTATTAAAATAATATCTACTAATTGTATGATAATATTATGTAAGTAGTTCACGAATAATATTGCAGGGTCATGTTTCGTAAAGTTCAAACACCTTGGCCTAGAAGAGAGTTCAATGGCACCCCACTTTGAAAGGTAATAGAAAATCTCTCGAGCCAAATTGTTTACCTCTATTTACTGTGTTGCTTGGTATTGACATTATTACAGTTATAAGACTTGTGACTAGTGAAATAAAATAAATAACTACCAATAAAATATAATTATTGCTTTGCTGCTCCCGTTTAGATTTTCCTGTGTTGGTGATCCCATGTTACACAGTCACTTACAACTAATAGCTAGAACTACATTTATACAACTTTTCTTTTAGGAATAGGCTTGCCTTTGACCGCCAGCTCGCCTGATGTTAAGCGATGATGATGTGTGGTAGTTATCTTGGAACGTTTGTTAGTTTGTTTAGATCAATTCTTAGAACCAGTTTCTCCAAACATCTTGTTTTCGCGTGAGACGATTGCCGTCAGCGAAAAGTTGAGAAAGCATTTTAAAACATAGATCAACTTGAGTAACGTTTTCAAGTAAGGCCCTTAGTTCTAGTGACAATACCTTCATAATGAAATACTCAATTTTGTAATATTTCAAAATGGCCGTCAAAATAATAATAAAAACAAAGTAAATGTGTGAAAACGTCATGTTTGTTTGTTTCCATTATAAAATCATTTAAAGAAAAATTTAATATATATAAGCAGGATATATAAGCTTGTTAATATCGGGTAGTATTTAAACAAGCGAGTATAAATTCAAATTAAAGGTGTCAAAATTATGAATATGACTTAGTGAAATACTAAGTGGGCGAAAGACCATGAGCAAATACAAAAACAAATATTATATTTGACTCACACTATATTCTACATTTGGCATATATTTTATTTCAAGGAAGCTGCTATGTATATCCTAATCGAGGTAACCTAACAGACAGAATTCGGATCTGCCCTGATATTTAATAATCATTTGATATTACAGTCGCCCACTTAGTAATTACCAAATAAAAGTTTTTTTTTAATGTTTTTAAATTAGAACGCCTGTCAAGGCATTTTTGTTAGAAATTTATTGTAGCCACTTGCAGTCTTGCACCCATATAAACCCATAGCAACTGTGTTAGCGACTGTGACGCGGAGTTTGACGCGTTGACATAAATAAGAATGTTCAATCAAGGTTTTGTCACAATACCTGGCGACAGATTTTCCTTTTCTTTTCCGTTCTATTTACTTCACTTTTCTGTGGTAATTATAGATGGCCACTTACATTTTTAATATGCACTAGCTAATGCCCGCGACTTCGTACGCGTAGCGCAAAGTAATTAGTGGGTGGACGATTAGACTGACATATCCAAATATAAATGTTACACTAACGAACACGAACGGAACTTTAAATAGGCACAAATCCATCGGATTATTTATACTGAATATTTTATAGATAATACCTACACATATGACATGATTGTAGATTTATTGCTCTCCATTTTAATGCGGATTGTCATACTATCGTCATAGTATGATTTTAGTCTAGTTTTAATCTGACTCGATACAGGTATCCCGACATGTCCATAGTTTCAAATATATTTCAAGCAAATAATATATTACTTTCACTGGTTAAATACGTTGGAAGTGTGGAGCCATGGAGCCAATAAGGAAAAAAAAATGGTATAAGTCAAGCGAAATGTCATGCATGACAAACGTTATTATTGAATTATTAGTAAATAGTAAGTAGGAAG
The DNA here is from genome assembly GCA_949125355.1 of Agriopis leucophaearia. Taxonomy (NCBI): domain Eukaryota; kingdom Metazoa; phylum Arthropoda; class Insecta; order Lepidoptera; family Geometridae; genus Agriopis; species Agriopis leucophaearia. Next base: position 761,141 of record OX421270.1, read on the forward strand.
CATGGAGCGGTATCTATAATTAATCGCTGTTATTTAACATTACTCCGCGTAAAGACTGCCAATCAATGATGTCTAAATAATTTTTGCCCGCCTTCTGCGCCTCGACACTTCCAACAACTAAACCGCTTTCGTTCACCACCATAACATCCAAAATAGCTGCTAATCATAGATCAGTAACAGATTAGATGCCGCGAGTTCACCTACTTTGCGTGTCTGTTATTGGTGTTAAGTTTGATCCTGGCAAAAAAATGTATTCATTTTAATCTCCGTCGACTTGGTATATTAGCACGTCAGAAGTCAATACAAAAATAAACGTACTTTAAATTACGCCATAATAAACTGTAAAACCTCTTCAAAAGCAGCAGTTGGCTGTCCTGAAAATAACAAACACAAAAAAAACTATTTGGTGCAGTCTATCGGAAGTTATGCGGGTACATACATTTCGGCTATTCGTTTTTATTTCATCATCATCATCAACACTGAACGACATCCTGCCATCTGCATCCACTGGATGCCCGCGACTCTCACAATGTCGTCGGTCCATCTAGTGGGAGGCCTACCTACGCTGCGTCTTCCGGTTCGCGGTCTCCACTCAAGAACCTTACCTACTTCCCCATCGGTTAACAGTTCTTCGAGCGATGTGGCCTGCCCATTGCCACTTCAACTTGCAGATTTTAATAGCTATGTCGGTGACTCTGGTTCTTTGGCGAATATCTATATTTTTATTTTTTGACTGCCCCGGTGGCTCAGTTGGTAGTGAACCTAACTTCTGTGCTTGGGGGCGTGGGTTCGATTCCCATCTAGGACAAACATTTGTGTGATGAACATTTGTGTTTGTTCTATGTCTGGGTGTTAATATCTATTTAAGTATGTATTTAAAAATATATATGTATGTATATCAGTCTCTGGCAGCCATATTACAAGCTTTGCTTAGTTTGGGGTCAGATGACCGTGTGTGCAATAATGTCCTAGATATTTATTTATTTATTTATTTATTTATTTACATATAGATTATATGGCAACAGCCGCTTCAGTCTTCCTACCTACCATGTCTGCGAGTAGAAGTCTGTCATTACGACAACATTACTATAAAATAAGCTAGATGGCGTTATAAATAATTATTAAAAAAAAAAAAATTCACTATTTATTATCATAAATTAATATAGCCTATGTTTCAATCAGGTATTTTATAAGCATATTCATGGACACTGCTTTGAAATCCTTCTAGTAGTTTAAAAGATGTTCGCGGACAAACAAACAAACTGACAGCCGTCAGATTTGTAGTTCCATAGTTTGAAAATAGATTGCGTACTAAAACGATGTTTTGCGAAAAAATTGAAAATTTGCTTTAACTTTACGAATAATATTATTAAAAACGTAATAAGGTATTCAATAATTCCTAAAATAATGAGTGTAAATGGATCGTAGTTTCACAAATATGAAAAGTGCGTCTATTATAGGTAAATACGACACTTTACCTGAATCACGCAAACGGGATTTTTTTTGCAAGTTAAACCGATATCTGGTATTGCTTCTACTTAGTTAGAAGTCATGTGTGAAGGTATTTGATCTACACATTTATAATATGGTAGGGATAGGGATGATTGGTCTTTTTTAGTAACCCGTTTTCACCTTTTTTACTATTCAATGTTAGTCGACTGTTTCTTTAACTTTTCGCAAAAATAATGAAATACTGCCCAAGTAGTATTTATTACACGATCTCATTTTAAGTTGGCAAGTAATTTTTTTGCTTGGTTAATATAATTTATGTTTTTTTAAACTTAAAAAGTAATTCTCGCGCGAGTTTTGATGAATTGATTGAAATTTCTGTTTAAATATCTGCCAGGAATTGAACTCCAGACCTTCCGAACATTCGGAGTTATTCCGGTCTCTGGCATATTTAGTGACAAAATTTGGATTACATAATTAATGATTGTTGTTTTTTTTTTTGCTTATTTTTGCAAAAAATAATATTGAATTTACGGGACGTTCAATACTCGATATTCTTTGTCTAATTTATCCATAGTTTAATTGAGAATTTCAGTTTTTGAATTAAGTATGTTGTTACTCCATTTCGAGGTCTACTTAGTTGCTAGGTAATGAGATAAGTACTACCAGGGTACCACCGCAAGCGACGCTGCGTAGGTAGGCCTCCCACTAGATGGATCGACGACATTGTGAGAGTCGCGGGCATCTAGTGGATGCAGATGGCAGGATGTCGTTCAGTGTGAAGATTAAAGGGGGAGGTCTATGTTCAGCAGTGGACGTCTTCTGTCTGATGGTGATGATGATAAAAGTACCACCAGTTTGTTCCAATGGAGATCCAGGTACTCACCGCTTAGTATAGAGGTAGACGAGAAGGTTTTAGTAGGTACAATCCTACCTGGCTGTACATCAATACAGTCTGATATCATTAGGAGATTTTCGTTACAAAAATAAAAGGAACCTACTATTTCTTTCAGTCATGGCCCTATTTCTTCATGTTCATGGTTCTGGAGCACATAGTGCTCAAGTTGGAAGGCAAGAAAGGCATCAGACTGAACGACGGCATCACCAGTGTATCTAATGGAATATTCCTTGAAGGTGGCAGGTGAGAATACTAAATAATTTATTGCGTATTACGAAATTCACATACAGATCTTAGGTAGCATGTTTAAGTTAGGTACCTATCACATAATATCCCCAATTGGGTATGGCAACTGAGTTCAGAGCGGATCAAATTATCCCTAATTAATTTGTCTTATAAATACTCGTTTAGACTATAGTAACATTTAGCAACCAATAATAATGCCTTTTAGGCTTTTGGCAAATTTCGTTTCTTTTTCTTTGTTTTTACTTGTACTGGTAGTTTCTTAGGTATATATTTTGATGGTATTTATATATTTGGGCCGGAGTAATGCATTGCTAATTTAGAGGGTGGTAAGATTAACATATTATGTTTATAGCTACACTTTATTCGATAGATTCGGTTATCAGCTATTTTCCTAAATAGATATACATTAGCAGTGGCAAAACTCTTAATGTTGAAGACCACTTGGGAAATACCTTTAAGAGGTTCACCTGCCAGTGTCCCGGATTGGAGAACAATGTAACCATTCACATGAAAGTGGGGTATTTAAGAATTAAACATATACTTTTGGGTTACGTATGCAGGCATTTAGAAATTAAACTGATATTTTTGGATCACTAGTGCAGGCTGCAGTGAAATGTAATAAGGGCTTGAACGGTTGAACTTCAAAACGTTGTGTCGCACAGAACAGTTATGAGCAAGCGCTTACCGTCACACGTGCAAATGTTTTCTCTTGTAAAAAAGGCGGACTTATTAGTAGGAACGGCTATATTATATTCTGTTTCTATAAGTTTCGACAGCCCGTTAGCTTAGTTGGTAGTGAAACTGCTTTCTACGTTTGGGGGCGTGGGTTCGATTTCCACCTAGGACAAACATTTGTGTTTGTTCTAAGTCTGGGTGTTAATATCTATTTAAGTATGTATTTAAATATATATATATGTATGTATAATCAGTTTCTGGCAGCCATATTACAAGCTTTGCTTGATTTGGGGTCAGATGAGCAATAATGTCCCAGTTTTATTTTTCTTTTTTTTCTATAATATTGGGTGTAAGGGAAACGCTCCCGAATTCAAAATCTGGTGATAGCTAATACGATACCACAAAAATGTTTTTTTTTTTTAATGTTCTCAATGTAATGCAAATAAAATATAAGCTTGCGCTAAAGGTCAACGAACGACTTGCGTTGCGCGCACGCTTGTACGCTTTACACTGCTGGTTTGCAATACTCAAAACCACAAAAACAACAAGTTGAATGTAAATGATTATTGGTATTAATATATTAGTAGCGTTTTCGCTTTCCTTTACACCTAGTACATAATTATATAAACTCTTTATTGTTCACACCACAATTTACATAATACACGATAAGACAGCTTTGAAAAAACTAGCGTAACAATCGGCGGCCTTATCGCTAAGAGCGATCTCTATAGTAGTCGTGTCGTGTAGTCTGGTATAGTTATATCAAGCTATACAATAGTTAATCTATCTATACTTGCAGGTTGATATGGCGCGGTGCAGAGTCGTACTTCTACACCTGGATATTCTCCAACTGGAGACTGGTAGACCTTCCCTGGGACAGAACGTCCACCTGGCTACTGGCTGCTGTTGGCGTAGACTTCTGCTACTACTGGATGCATAGAGCGTGCCACGAGATCCACGTACTCTGGGCGCAGCACCAAGTGCACCACACATCTGAGGACTTCAACATGGGAGTGGGGATCAGGCAGTCGATCCTACAAGGATGGTGCGGCTTTGTAAGTAACATTTTTTAACCTTTTAGCCATATTGTACTTTTTTGAACAATTTAGAAAGTACCGTAACATACTTTACTTCTCCTATATTGCAATCCATAAATTATTCTGTAAAAACCGATCGAGTATATTGTATGATATTGTTTCTTCCTGTGGTAGGTTACATTAGGTCTAAACCGATTCTTTTTGCTTTATAATATTCTTTATTTGTTATTAATGGTATACAAAGTGTTAAAAGCTAGTGTACGTAATTAATCCTAGTTTAAAACAATATGATAATTTTTATTTTGTTTCCAAGTATATAACTTTTATAAAAACTTACAAGTTGCGAATCACTAAATAAATAAACTTGTCTTTACGGCAGTAAGAAAAAGAAAACATTTGGGAGGGAGACCTAAACCGATTGGACCATAATAAAAACGTAGAGATTAAAAAAATCTCTAATAGCGAGATATAAAAAACACACACAGGGCGTCTTATAATAAGCAGCTGAACACGTTTAGACAGTTTTTAGAATTTTTGTCTTTTTGTCTGTTTGGTTGTTTGTCCACGCACATCTCCTAAACCGATTTAAATGCGATTTTCACGAATATGCTTAGCTAAGATCAAATTGAAGTAGGCTAGGCATAGGCTATATTATTTTGCACAAGGGCCGAATTAAGAGAAGAAAAAAGGGTTGAAAGTTTATATGAAAATCTACGCGTACGACGTCGCGGGCAACAACATTAGTCAAATAATAAATAACCTACCCTTCAATTACAAACCACAAAACACCAAATTCGAAATGCGAGGATAAACAGATTGTTTCCGCCATTAATGGGTAATCCACTGAAACTTCCCGTTTTATGCTTCATGTCTCATTTTCCGGACATGGATATTAATTTATGAAATTAATTGCTTTTGTATGTTCAACTAAAATGAGATAATGCAATTAAAGTTACGTAAATGTTCTGATATTTTTGTATTATGTGATAATAAACGCGTGATATCGGTATAAGGCACACATATTTAGTATTAAAGCGATGGTGATCGAGCGATAGTATGTGCGCTTTATAATTTGACGACACCCGGTTCAATCCTCGGCCCTGCCCTGCACCGATGACTTATTTAATATTTCTATAAATCATATGCAGTTTTGATGCCATCACTCAAAAACGGTGAAGGAAAATATAGTGAGGAAACCGGTACCTAGTTGATTGAATCAGGCGTTACTTTACGGAACTCCAATTACGGAATTCTATGTCTAGTTATAGAAAGTCTATGATGTCAATGCATGAATGATAATAATGTCATTCGTGTATTGACCGGTTGTCACATCACTATATCATATATGTGACTTAAATAATTATCAATATAAAAAAACCAACTTCAAAAAAATGACAACTGAACCAAATTAAAATGGAGACACACGGGAAGCACCAGCTTTAAAAAAAAAGAATCAATAAATCGGTTCACCCATTCAAGAATTCTGATGTAACAAAAATTTTTAAAATAATACAGTCGAATTGAGTACCTCCTCCTTTTTTGGAAGTCGGTTAAAATTCGCGAGTTTGTCTAATGAGATCTTGTATACTTGGCCCTACGGCTACCTGTTTTAAGCGATTCTGCTTAGGTGATGAGAAAAGTTACGCAACCGCGAACCGTATCTCAGCTCGTTCAGGTTCAAGTTCGCGTAATTTTCCGAATTATAGCGCTAATTCGAGCCCGCGTTAAGAGTTATCCTTCAGACCCCCTGTGCTACTGTGAATCCTATAATTTTTCGATAGGTTGTTATGACGATATAAAAAACATGAGTAAAATAAGTTTTTACAAAGGTCTAAAAAAAAATTTCCTGCGTCATTGTCTCATTACAAAACAATGACAACGTCAGTATATTATGATGGTATAAGAATAAAACAATATTTAAATATGCGTCAAAAATTAAGGAAAAATAGCGCACTATACTTACGAATGACGTCACGTGTAAGTACGCTATACCATCGACAAAATATAGCATCTATCATTGGCCATACTAACTTCATATTGACGCTCACTTTGCTAGTAAGGGAGGAGGAGGAAAAAATCGATTATCAAACAATGCCGAAAAACGATCATCGATTTACATTAGACTTTTATAATCGATTTAATGCACATGATCCTTATGTCACGTATGTCAATGTCACAGGACGTGTCGTTCTGTATAAAATTTGTCGTACTGTTTTTATTTATAAGTAGCACTGCTTTTTCGAGCCTTTCGTGACTTCACTGAGTGGCTTCAACGGAAGATCAGCGCTGTTTGGTAAACAGCATTATGCTGAGTTGAGGCCATTTTTGTGACACAACTTCACTAGGTACCTAAGGACCATATTTACAAAATAAATCTTTCTTTCTTTCTTTCTAGAAAGGGACAGAGCATCTCTCCGTTATCCGACCAAAAACTGTAAAAGCTTATAATCTCCCAACTATATTAGCCGATTTAAATAGTTTCTTCGGTATATGTATTACATCTTCTTCTTATATATAAAAGGCGATGTGTTTGTATGTATGTATGTCCCTATTGACTCAAAAACGGCTGGACCGATTTTGACGGGACTTTCACTGGCATATAGCCGATGATATAAGGAGTAACTCACGCGGGTAAAACCGCGAGGCGAAGCTAATTTAATTTAAAAAAAACACTAGGTCTGATGTAAACATATCAAACGCCTGTCCTGTCTGCCTGTCCAGTGTGATCCGATTTCAATGCGTCTTGTTTTGTTCTACTTTCAACGTAACTGGTCTCATTCAAAGTCATAATTTTATCAAAATGCAACAAAGATTTACGAGGATTGGCTTTTTCTTGATATGCCTACTCGAACACATCTACAACTATAAGGCACAAATGCAGGGTTATACATACATATAGACTGTACTAAGCCTAAAGGAGGTCATGTAATCATCGTTATGAACAATTTTTACTGTGGGACCAACTCTGAAAGCGCGAAAAAATATCAGTTGGTTGTACCATAGAAAACGGTCATTGACACTCGACAAAATGTCATCATCTGATTTTTTTGAGCGTCATGTCAACGAGCGACATAATATTCTAAATTGTATTGTTATATATGTTAGGAGAAAAAAAAATAAGGTACACAACCACTAACTTACAATCATTTGACCTTTTTCTAGGTAGGTAACTAAGAAAGAAGAAAGAAAGAAAGAAAGAAAAAAAGTTTATTTGTGACCTACTACGTTAAAAAAACGGTGATTTGATGGCCCTCCATTATTCTTTTCAGATATTCTACCTGCCTTTAGCTGTGGTGATTCCACCCGCTCAGTTTGTAATGCATCATCAGTTCAGCTATCTATACATGTGCTGGATCCACACTGAATCCATCAAGAGTCTTGGACCTCTGGAGTACATCTTGAACACTCCTAGTCATCACAGGATTCATCATGGTAAAACTGGAAGAGCATTTGGACTAAAGCTCCACAATATAAAGTTATTTTTCTTTTTTAAATTTAATGCTTGCGTTTGACTGCCAACTCACCTGCGATGATGCGGTCTACGATGGAGCACGCTTGCTTAGAGAAACCTAGTTTTTAAGCTTTTGGCCTGTTAAAAACCTGTCGCCTAGAAACTAACCATATGTTTCAGTAGCCTCATTTGAAAGCCAGTTGCCAGTCCAGGTGGTACTTAACATCGGGTGAGCTGTGGTCAAGCGCCTGTCCGAACCATAACAATACATCACTATCAAAAAAACATACTATGTTTCCTTGAGGACCCAAAATGTGTCTTGACCCCCGTCAAGTAATTAAATTATTATATCTTGTGCAAATTACTTCTAGCAGACTTAGCACGGGCTGTGGACAAATTATTTTTCATCCCCCCATCTCGGAAAAAGTATTTTTGTTCTTCGATATCTGAGTGCAAAAGCCATTTTTATCCGCTAGAGGATAAAGTAAATTGAATTTAGAACATCGTGTGCACTAAGTTTGTGAATTCAAAACATCATTAAACCTATTTACTTCTACCTCCATGGTACCGAATTTATCATACAACCTTTTTTAATTTGCTAAAAACTCACACTCAGAACCTTCTTGGTGTACTTTTTTTTTAATTTGCTTTGCGCGCGCCATTTTCATTGCATTTAGTAATTTCCTCGTTGAGGTGGGATGAAAAGTTACGTGTTGCACTCGAGTGCAAAGATTTTTCACCTCGTGCTCTTTTGATTCCCTCGCTAACGCTCAGAATTCTATTTTTTTAATCTCTCGACGATTCAATTTTAGAATCCTTCGCTTGCTCGGTCATCAAAATTGAGCACGCGGTTAAAAAACAACTTTACACTCTTGTATAACAAATAACTATTTCCACCTTTTTTAACCCGCGAGAAAGAGACAAATATATCCATAGTCTAGCTTTGTCGCGTTTACGCGGATAAAAATGCTTGAAAGAAAATTTGTCCACCGCCATGCCAGAATTGCAGGTATTAACTTCGAATTTCCAAAGATATTTTTTCCCACTGTTTTAAACTGTCCCGGTTTTTCACTAAAGTTATATGATTATTTACGGGATATTTACCGTGGTAAGGTTATGGTCACGGGAATACCCGTGAACATGGTGCATGTAACTGCGCCGAAATATCGGGAGCTCCTTCCACAACCTTACCATGGTAAATATCCCGTAAATAATCATATATCTTTTTTCCCTATCTGTTTTTCCCCCAAAAACATTGGCACGAACAATTGTTCCTCCAAATGGGGTACTTCAAACCGCTGTAACGTTTTCCCCTTAGAAAATGTGAAGCGAACAGATCTTCGGAACCAAAGCTGTTTTTAAGCCGTTTCCAAGGAGCCATAGAGTTTTATGCATCGATTTACGACTTCCCATGAGAAAGGAAACGACGCAGGAAAGTCATTAACTTAATGATGAACTGGACTATGTGATACTAGCTGCGCCCCGCGGTGTCACCCGCGTTATTTACCTCCTTGAAGCAACTTCCTTGGTAGCGACAGCAACCTTTAAATTATGTTATATCATGTTATATTAGGTTGTATTAGGTTATATAAGTTTTTTTGTGACTGCCCCGGTGGCTCAGTTGGTAGTGAACCTGCTTACTGCGCTTGGGGGCGTGGGTTCGATTCCCACCTAGGGCAAACATTTATATGACGAACATTGGGTGTTAATATCTATTTAAGAATGTATTTAAAAATATAGATCTACGTATATCAGTCTCTGGCAGCCATATTACAAGCTTTGCTTAGTTTGGGGTCAGACGACCGTGTGTGCAAAAATGTCCCAGATACTTATTTATTTTTATATTAGGTAGTACAATTTCTTTTTTTTTCTATGGTGTAACATGTGAATGTATAGACTTCAATTCTTACCGTTCCATACAAAATGTATGGGAAAATAAATTTTCTTCATATATTTTTTTATCGTGCATTTTAATACTTATTCTGCTATTCGGGGCGGGGAGGAAACCAACAAATCAAACATCATGAAAATCGGTCCAGCCGTTCTTGAGTTAGAAATGGTGTAACTAACACGGGTTTGTTTTTTATATATAGATTACACGATTGAGGAAAATTATTTCAAATTGATGACTAATAGGATATTATGGAAAATTAATTGCCAGGCTCATTACGCAGCTATTTATCAAAAGCATCTGGCGCTTGAACACGTAGGTAGGGTGCGGTTTTGCGGCGCCAGCAATCTAACTACCACGCTATAATATAACCACAAAGGCTATAACAATAAAAGCATCTGTGACAAGAAGATTTTTTAACTGCATTTGTTAACTAGTTATACTAGTTAGTTATGTTAACAAATCGTATAATCGATTTTAACCTACGTCTAACTGTTAGTATTATCGATTTGATACTTTGCTAGTATTTTGAACTTACAATTCGGTAGCATCGAACTGGTCTGATGATGGAGCTAGGACAGTAGTAGTTACATAGCACCACCAGCACCATGTTTTTATAAGTAGCTAGTGCTGTTTCCCGCGACTTCGTACGCGTAGATTTTCATATAAACTTTCAATCATTTTCCTCCCTTAATCCGGCCCTTGCGCACAATAACATAGCCTATGCCTCAATCTGGTCATATTCGTGAAAACCGAATATAAATCTGTCCAGTGGTTTAGGAGATGTGCGTGGACAAACAAACAAACAGACAAAAATTCTAAAAACAGTCTTAACGTGTTCAACTGTTTATTTTAAGACGCCCTGTGTGTGTATTTTTTTATTTCTCGCAAAAATAGATTTTTTTATTTTTACGTTTATAAGGTTCCGTACCCAAAGGGTAAACGGGACCCTATTATTAAGACTCCGCTATCCGGCTGTCTGTTCGTCTGTCAGCAGGCTGTATCTCATGAACCGTGATAGTTAGACATTTGGAATTTTCACAGATGAATTCAATGATGTATTTCTGTTGCCGTTATAACAGTAAATACAAAAAACTGAATAAAATAAATATTTAAGGGGACTCCCATACAACACACGTGACTTTTTTGTTCGTTTTTTGCTCGATATTTTGAAATGGCAGCAGGTAGACGCTTGAAATACTCACAGAATATTTCGTCATCTATTCACTTTAAAAATAAATAGTTAAATTAAAATAAAACACATATTTAACGGGGGCTCCCAACAAACTGAATTTTTGGCCTCTTTTATAGGTATTTGTTCGGAACCCGTCGTGCGCGAGTCTGACTCGCACTTGGCCGGTTTTATTTATATTATTATATGTATAGATGTATAGAAAACCTATGTTGACCTAGGTGTTTTTATTATTTCTATTTTTATGTGTAAGAAAGCTGCTGGCTACCCTATTATAAATAAAATATAGATTGTATACTAAGTTACAAAGCAAGGCTTTACTAAGCCGAAAGGGGTGCGTAGTACCACATTATGTACCACTTTTATTATGTAAGCAACTCTAAAATCGTTAAGAAAATATCAGCTATTCCATAGAAAACGGTCATTCTCACTCGACAAAGTATGGAACAACTGACACCTAGTTCAATCGCGATTTCAGGTTTGGTCTCAAGGTAAAAACTGTTCATGATTAAGGATACTTTGGATCCCTATCGGCTTATTACACACTTTCCGCGTAACCTTGAATGCATATTCTAGAAATACCCACAAACTAATTTAAACTCATGCACAGATTACGCGAATAGTTAGTTTAATGCGCAGACCCAATATCTATAATTCTATAGTATTACATTTCTTTACAGGTAGCAACCCCTACTGTATTGACGTCAACTATGGAGGCGTGCTCATCATCTGGGACAAGCTGTTCGGCACCTTCAGGCCTGAGATGGAAGGAGACAGGATCGTCTATGGTCTGATCTATCAGCAACCTTCCTTCAACCCTCTACACTTGCAGGTATTTTGCTTAATATTTCACTCGTTACCTTTTCAACATATGGTTTTATGTTCAGATGTAATTTTTATAACACTTTATCCAAAATAATAGAACTTGAAATTTTACCTTTTTGTTATATTATTAGTTTGACATATTTAAATAAAAGTACGCCAAATTCACGAAAACATACTTCATCATGATGTGAATGTCGAGCCAACACAAACATTGTTAGAAGATCTCTTAAGAACACGTTAACAAAGTGTCTTCCTCATAATAGAAACAATAAGAAACGAGTTATTGGACACATTCTTTCTTAGTTTTTTATAATTACATACATAAAATTTAAAGTTGGATTTAAATAACTTATTAACCTACCATTAGGCTATATTGTAATTAAATTAAACAGCGCCTGTACAAAGGCACGCTACAAAAAAATAAAATAAAATTCAGTAGTAACAAGAACGATACTCTAGTAGTATGATCCTTGGTGTCAACAAGTTTCATTGTGCTTTGATAGCTGCTATAGGATTGTATAAAACTGAATGAAAACATTTTCTTTTCATATTTAACTAAAGGGTTTTCCAATAAGAGGTGTTATTTTGAATAGCCCGCTATTTCGGTAGATGTCACTTTTGAAGCTGTCATTTCTTGGCATTTGACAAGTAGAAACTACGCCATTAATAAAAATGGTACGATACCACGGAACACTATTACTCGCGGAGAAGAAAGCCAACCTCACAGAAAAAAGGCGGTATCAAAATATGACTACTAGAGCCGCTGGTGGGACCCTTTGGAACTTTTATGTGCTTGACATATATATACCTAGGTATTCATAGGTAGGCTGTACTGAAATGTAAACATTTATAATTTATTTTGTAACCTTTATTAAATTCCAGTTGTGCACAGAGTTGTTATTTATAACAAAAAACGTCACATTATATTTGACTCTTCTACATATTCTTTGTGGAATAATAAGGTTACATAAATTATAAAATGTTTACATCTCAGTATATCTGTTATTATAAATAATAGTAGCCTAGCGCCTTACGCCTATCTGTTATAAGCGATTCAGATTAGGTGATTGCGAAAAGTTGCGCGATCCCAAACCGTTTCTCGGCACGTTAATGTTCGTTGCGTGATTTTGCAAACTGCGCGTATTCGAGCCCGAGGTTAGAGTTAGGCGTAAGGTCCCTGTACATGCTATGGCTATAAGCTAAATATAACACTTAAATAAAACGACTGTTTAAATAATCTAATTTTATTTTAACCCATATTGTTAAAACAACTCGTAACATTTATAGAACAAAAACTGGTTGCAAGTGAACTCAGTTAATAGTTTCAAATTAACGGCTTAGCCTTACCCTATATTCTCATCTTTGCTAACATTAAAGCTCAAGATATCACCAAAGTACAATTCCATAAATACCGTAATTTGTTACATATAAAATCCTAACCGTCGCGTTAACTTTGCCATTTTCAATTTTATAAAAAATACCCTGAATATTCAAAAAGTTTCAGAAATACCACGTAAATATCCTAAATTAGCAATTCCAAAATCGAGACTAGAAATGCATAGTAGTGGTACTCATGCAACGGCTATAAAAATACTTAATAAATTACCTGACGACTTATAGAGACGAAAACAAACAAACGAAATTTTGCAAAGAATCTGAAATACTTATATAATTGAAAAGTGTAATTAGGTATTCGGTGATAATTTTCTAAACGATATAACAGATCGGGCCGCTTCATACATAAATTGTCATAGGTACCCCATTTGGGTCATTGTGTTAATGTAAGTGTTAAAAATATACTTCGCATAATAATAGTATATATATACTAGCTGACCCGGCTAACGTTGTTTTGCCTTATAAAAATATAAAAACAAAAAATTTCGTCAAAAATTAAAATAAATAAATAAGGGTGAACAACCCTTATCACTTAGAGGTATGGAAAATAGATAGTAGCCGATTCTCAGACCTACTGAATACGCATATAAAATTTGGTAAAAATCGGTAAAGCCGTTTCGGAGGAGTACGGTAACTAACATTGTGACATGGAAATTTTATATATATAGTGATGATATACTTATATAATTATAATAATAAAACTGTAACAGGTCCAATTCTGTACATTGAAGATATTTTGAAAAAAAAAAAGTATTTGGACGGCATTCTATAATCGATACTGAAGCCAAAACTATTTTTTTTTTCATTTTTGTCCATGTATCATGGCCGCGCATCACGCCGAAACTACCTACTAAATGGGTTCAAATAAAACTGAGCATGGTTTGAGTTAATAGTACGAGGTAGGTTATTGCATACTTTTTATCCCGAAATTCACCATGGTTCCCTTGGGAGAGGGGATGAAAGTCAAAATGTGTAATTCTTTTTTTGTTAGAAATGAGGCACATTAAAGATCGTCCCGTATATATTTCAAGGTCATCGGTTTCGTGGTTCAGAAATTACAGACATCACAACCGTTAGTATTATGTCCAAATTACTTGACCCCCGGAATGAATAGGAAGCTTTGAATGTACGGCTCATCTTAAGCTGGCATTTGCATTTTATCGTATATGCCTATTGTCAAAGTTAGACCAGTCCAAAGGAGGCATAGAGATATTGCCAAACGAACAATAAATAAATTAAAAATAAACAATTTAAATCGGTCAATTAGCTCAAGGGTTGCGCACATAGGCTACACTACGCCGAAAGGAGGTCATTATAAAACAGGATTGCCCACATAGGCTACACTGCGCGAAAAGAAGTCATTATTAAACAGGGTTACGCACATAGGCTACAGTGGTCATAGTCCGTCTTGGTTCCAACCACACTGGTAAAACACCAGCGCGCCCAAAGACAAGTGCGCCTACGTGCCCCACCATTGCCCATAGGGTGCATGCCCATCTCTTAAGGACTGGTTCCGCTTCCATATTGCCATCGTGTCCAACCGTGCCACTGGTGTAGTGTTTTAACAAACGCATAGAAGAATGGTGAGGCCGGAGCACAAGACCCGCCGGCCCAAGCATACCGCGCAGTGCTAGGTAGCAACATTGTATAGTGGCGCTTAGATGGAAACCGCTGTTATCGTGTTTGGTGTAGGTATTGAGTGATATTATTGGTTATATTCATGTTATATTAGTTAGTAGGTTTTCGTTATCGTTAAGTTCAGTGAATTGTTGAGTTTTGTTAATTCGTTGTTAATAGCAAATATTGGTCTGATGTTTTGCGTTATGTGATGTTTTACATTATGATAAACAACTAATAAAAGCTCCTGTAAACAATATTGTTAGTAACATATTACTGCAATTTCCGGTGATTCCATCTGCAGGGACAATATTAATGTTCACGAAAACGAAGTTGCGGGTACAGCTAGTGTGCAATAAATGATTTGACTTTGACTTTACTACTCTTTCAAAGATTATTTTGGTAGTATACAATAACAAATTAACAGTAAGCATTGTACAGTACCTTATATTATATTCAACTGTGAAGTGTGATATTGTATATAGTTCACCAATAAGTTATCTTTATCTGTATATGGTTTCATTGTACATTAAGTCTTTATAAACTAGGCCTGGCCTACCTACGCTGCGTCTTCCAATTCGTGGTCTCCAGTCAAGAACCTTTCTTCCCCATCGATTGTCGGTTCTTCGATCGATGTGGCCTGCCCATTACCACTTCATCTTGGATAGCACGTTCCGGATTCAATCGCGAAAAGAAATTCTAAGCCTAGCTCTCTCCATTTCTCGTTGTGTGACTCCGAGTGTGACCATTTCCTGAATATATTACAAATGGGGGCTTCGGTCTGAGAGATTTCTTGAAAATTTCTTCCCCCTTTTCAGGTATAGAGTGTTCGCATTTAGACTATCGAAGAGCTGGTCAATTTTATTTATGAGATTGACAATAGCTAGCGCTTCTGTTGGTAGCTCTCCTAAAAACAGACAACATTTTGAGTTAGGATTGAGTTGCAATAGCAATTAATTTAAAAAAAAAACATCCAGGTGCTCTCTGTATAACAGTAAAAAATAACTGGCCAAGACCGTGTCTAGACTCAAAACACACATATGGTAGAATTCTTTTTCGTAGCCAAAGTCATATAGGTAATTGTGGGCACGAGGCTTTTATTATAACCTATCAGCTTATAAGTTTCTATGTAAGTATGTCTAATAGTTTAGAAATGCAGGGGGCAACTTTTTGCTACTCTGACGGACCATATTTCGCAAAATATACTTTTGATAAAAAAATTATGTATGAAACCTTCCTTTCATTTTAAAAGACCTATTCAACGATACTACGTACGAGAAGGTGCAGCGAAAAAATATATTTCATCACCAATTCACATACGAGAAACGCCACTTAATAGAAAAATTATATTCTTATTATACTTTTAGGGCCTTACTTAAAAACGTTACTCAAGTTGATCTATGTTTTAAAATGCTCTCTCAACTTCTCACTGACGGCATTCGTCACACGCGAAAACAAGACGGAGCATATTTAAGCGTATGTCAACTTGAGTAACGTTTTTAAGTAAGGCCCTGTAAATTGAGATCTATACTCAAACTGTAATTGTACAAAGTTACAAGCACTTGCCTTAATAACTATACTAACTAACTACGTTAGAAGGTTCTAAAAAATTTGGTCAGACGGACGTATTTTTATACAAAACTAGTCGACCGCCCCGGCTTCGCACGGGTGTAAGCTCGGCCTTCGGCCTCGCTACTATGACCCGCTCCAGGAACACAAAATTTCATCAAAATCGGTCCATCCGTTTTTAGAGTATCCTATGTCCGTCTCCTGGTTCTAAGCTACCTCCCCACCAATTTTCAGCCAAATCGGTTCAGCCGTTCTTGAGTTATAAATAGTGTAACTAACACGACTTTCTTTTATATATATAGATAGATGTATGTTATAAAACGTCATTTATTACCTTGAGTAATTTTGGCATACATCCCAGCTGCTACATACATACATCTAAACCATAAAATTCCTGGATATGACGCCACTTTGCAATATCTGAAAAATAGTTTTTAATATTGGTTAGTCAATAATCTTACAATTAGGTATACACCATACCGTCCAATAGCCATTCTAAGCGCGCCCGCTAAAGTTTTGGAGTACATCCTACATAAGGAAATATATAAGCAGGTGAAACAACAAATAGGTGAAGAGCAGCACGGTTTCAGACATGGTCGATCCGTAAATACGAACTTGTTAGGCTTAGTTGATTATATATCCGATGCCATGGATCGTGGTTCTCAGGTCGACGTCATATATTTTGATTTTCAAAAAACTTTTGATAAAATTGATAACGGTATATTGTTAAAAAAGCTATGTGACCTCGGCTTTTCTCCCAGCCTCCTAAATTTATTTGCGGACTTTATGAGAGACCGGCGGCAGTATGTTAAGCATGGTATCCACGTTTCGGGACCATATCACACAAGATCTGGTGTAAGCCGGTCTGGTGTAATAATAACGGTCCATCACTGGTACGTTATTATTTAAAATGATGGTGCACGACCTACCTAAAGTGCTGACTTCTGCCAAATGTCTCTTGTATGCCGACGACCTTATAAGCTTTTTCTCGAAATAAAATCACCCTGTGACTGCCTTACCTTACAAGAGGACATAGATGGAATCTGTGCATGGGGCTTGAAAAACAAAATGACATTTAATGTGACCAAGTGTAATGTAATGACGTTTGACCGCAAAAGAAATCCCATCAATTATAATTATCATCTTGACAATCTATGTATAAATCGGGTAAATAGCATTAAGGATCTGGGAGTGACCCTGAATTTCCATGATCACATCTCTGATCTCGCCAAAGAGGCCTATCGTCGTCTGGGCTTCGTATTACGAAATGGCAAAGATTTTAAAAATCCGTTAGTTATTAGAACATTGTACAACTCGTTAGTCAGAAGCAAGCTGGAGTCGAGCGCATGTGTCTGGAACCCGCACCACGTCACCTATGTGCGGATGCTTGAAAAGGTTCAAAAAGCTTTCTTAAGATCGCTGTATAAGAAGCTTCACGGTTATTACCCGTTCATGTACCCAACTAAATTCTTGGTCGGCCAGCTCGGCTACAACTCACTAGAAGTGAGAAGGGTGTTGGATCAGCTTGCTACTTGCTGCAAGGTGCTTAGACGATCGGTTGACTCCTTGCATCTGCACAATTTATTGTGCACTTTGTTTGTGCCAGATAAACTCGGGGTTCCGGCTAATAGGCGTGGAAAATTGCCCAAGTTTTTTCACGTGGCTCACAGCCACACCGTGGCGCGCTCCATGCGCATAATGCGAGATAAATTAATGTACCGTAATGCATTGTAGAACAATAATATATAATGAATACATTGAAATAATTTGAAACGTAAACAACATACCTCTTTAGTTCAAACTGATATAATCTATCTGCTGTGAAATGATCACCTGACAAATAGTATGCCACAGGCTGTTTGATATTTTTTTCTTATCCCTGCAATCATAAATACGAGTGCATGGCTTGCTATTTGAGGATCTCGTCCTTGCTGTTCTCCATGGTCTTGAAAGCCATCTATTTGATCCGGATTTCGTGTTATAGTTTCAATTTTTCCGGGTGGACATTTCATCAAACAACAGACTGTACTCATTATATAGTGGACAGGATGCTTCTGTTATCTTTTTTACAGCATCAAAAAGATGTTTATTGATGTCAGGTTTAAGAGGCAGCTTATTTAATATATTTTTTAGTGTCGTCTGGCATGGTAAGGAAAAAAGTCGTCGCAGAAGTCGATAACATGCAAGTGATCGCTTGTATAGCCTTAAAGCTACTATTTTCTGTCGTAAATTCCATCTTTTTCCTTTTGCAGTTAAGCAGTAGACCTTGCAATAAAACAGCAAAACAATCAGTCAGGTTGGTTGACAACTCTTTTACAGTATCTTCATCCATGAGTATTTCTAAAATACGTGTAGTTTTTAATTTTCTAATCTTTTTCTGAAGACTACAAATTTTGCGCAAATTTCTTCGACATTGATTTTGTAATCGCTTTTCTTTATAAGATTTAATCTGAAAACAGATGTAAAACTCAAATTAAAATATGGAGTAAAAGTATCCGTTATCAATATCGAGCAAAAACGAGCTTAAAAATCACGTTTGTTGTATGGAAGTATTCTTAAATTTTTTTTTCTTCTGTTTTTAAATATTTGTTGTTATAGCGGCAACAGAAATACATCATCTGTGAAAATTTCAAGTATCTAACTATCACGGTTCATGAGATACAGCCTGGTGACAGACGGACAGACAGTAAACCTATACGATAAAGTGAACACCAGCTAAAGATGAGCCATACGTTCAAAGGCTCCTGAAAATTTCGGGCCTCAAGTTATTTGGACATAATACTGATAGTTGTGATGTCTGTAACTTCTGAACAACAAAACCTCTGCCAATAATTACGGGACAATAATATTGAAATATTAACGGGACTGTGCATTAAGTCCCACCTTACAAAAAAAAATATATTGAATGAAATCGGACTACGCGTTAACGAATTACAACTACCTACATAGGGCGCACTATGTTTCCGGAACTGGCCGCATGTATCATCCCGATATAACATATACTTTTTATGGTTTAGTCAATAAGAAAACCACTAGGGAAACATTCTTTGTTGAGATCATTTCACAAAAATGTCAATGACCTTTGAGCTAGAACATCTTTTTAATATAACCTATGAGCATGGTAAGTTACAAGTTTCCACTGGCGAACCATATTTCACAACATATCCACTTGATTAAAAAGTGATGTGTGCAACCTTGCCTTCATTTTAATACCTCACACGATGGGAAGCAGAGAAAAAATATTTTCATCTCCATTTCTATGTACCAGAGTCACCTCCAACCAAACAAATACGCAAAATTATATCCTTTTTATACTTTTAAAATTGAGGCCTATACTTATACAGTAGTTGTGCAAAGTTACATGTACTTGCCTTAATAACTATAGGAGATAGAAGGTTCTAAAAAATTTGGACAGACCGATAAACAGACAGACAGACGAACTTATAAGGGTTCCTTGTCGGGCTACGGAACCAGGGGAAGCAAATAATAAAATTAACACGTACACCACATGATTTCGAAATCCCGAGCTGTGAGGTTTTAGTGAGCTGTGCATGTGCACTGTTGATCTTCACCTGAGCATTGACAATATCGGTATCCATCTCATACTGTAAAAGCACAAAAAATACATGTTAATTATCAAAAGGCTTTTGAACCTCTACATATTATTTACACAATATAGTGTCCATCAGTAAAGGTTACATAATTTTTAGGGTTCCGTACTCAAAGGGTAAAAATGGGACCCTATTATTGAGCCTACGCTGTCTGACTGTCCGTCCGTCCTACTTTTAAACGGCTGTATCTTTGGAACCGTAATAGATACCCAGTTGAAATTTTCACAGAATACGGTAATGTTACGCCGGATTAACTAATAAATAGTCAAAAAGTAAAAAACAAAAGTTTCCCACATATGAATTTCTTGTAGTTCTACGGAACCCTAAGAAGGTCTTCTTTGAATATGTCTATCTATCTTCTCTATACATATAAAAGGTGATTTGTGTGTATGTATGGTTCCTCTGGACTTCAAAACGGCTGGACCGATTACTGGCAGATAGCGGGTGTTATAAGGAGAAAAGACTAGGCTACTTTTTATCTTCATCACTATTTTTCATCACAACGCGGGTGAAACCGCGAGGTGCAGCTAGTCTACTATAAAAGTTAGAAAGTTCTAAAAAACTTGGGACGGACAGATAGACAGACGTATGGACCCAATGAACTTATATGGATTCCTTGTAGTTCTACGGAATAGGGCATGCAAAACTCGGGTAGTTTAAAAACCCGGTTTTTTCGAGTTTTCAATTTCAAAAACCGGTTTTTTCGAGTTTTTCGGGTTTTTCGAGTTTTTATTTATTTGAGCCTTAAAAATATTGTATTCGTGTGTGCAAGTAAAGAAAATACTGAAATGTAGTTAAATATGTATTTGCCAGCCGGGCCAGGTAACGGTGGAGCAAGGGGTGCTAAGAATCTCCGGCAGTTGCCCCGCTACCACCCCCAACGTAATTTGGCCCTGGCAACACATAATATTAGAACATTGAGGACTGACGAGAAGATTGTTAAGCTGGAGGAAGAATTGAGCAAAATACGATGGGACATCATAGGACTATCTGAAATCCGACGAGAGGGACAGGATACGATAGTTCTAGATTCCGGTAACATGCTCTTCTTCCGGGAAGGAGAACGAAAGTCCCAGGGTGGTGTAGGTTTTCTCGTCCACAGGTCACTCATCAACAACGTGGTTAAGGTCGATAGTGTGTCGAGCAGGGTAGCATACCTTATACTCAGAATAACCGATCGTTATTCGCTGAAGGTCATACAGGTATATGCGCCGACCTCGACATACCCTGACAATGAAGTAGAGGCATTGTATGAGGAGATATCTGAAGCCATACATACCTCCGAAACATACTTCTCCGTTGTTATAGGTGACTTTAACGCTAAGGTGGGCACACGGAATGTCGATGAGTTAAGAGTGGGGTCATATGGGTATGGACAGCAGAATCCGAGAGGCCAACGGCTGGTCGACTTCATGGAGAAGGAGGAACTCTATTTGATGAACTCCTTCTTTCAGAAGCGACCATCCAGGAAGTGGACATGGATGAGCCCCGATGGTTCGACCAAAAATGTTACACTTGTTATTAAGGTGCAATCTGGTTGCGCTCGGACGTAACTTCTGAACGTAACTTACCTGTATACATCTGTCACCGTCAGCCAGCCCAGCCGGCGCATCATCCGGAAATGCCTTGTTTTTGATAAATATTTGTAATTATTTCGTTGAAATACTTGAAATGGATCGTAAAAGTTATTGTTGGTGTGTAGTGCCTCAGTGTACCAATACGTCGAAAACTACACCTGAGAAATTGTTTATAATTGTACCGCCTAAAGCTGAAATACGAAGAAATTGGTTGCGGCTTGCAGGAAGATACGATGCAACTCAAATATCATATTGGGCAAATTTGCACTATCAGCTTTCGCGTACCCTCCTTCCATGGTTGCAAAGGAAATAAATATTTAGTAGATAGAAAGAAATAGGTCTTCGTTCAAATAATTTCAAGATTATTAAGTATTTCAACTATTTTTAGCTGTTTCTGTTTGCTTTGTTTTGTTTTGGTTGTGCTGTCATCACCATATTGACGTCACGCACTGTCATTGGATTTTCAAGTCACGTGACAAATAGATTAAAAATCGTGATTTTTTAATCTAAATAATTAAATTTAGGGGTTATTATTAATATAAAAAAAATATTTAAAATATCTCTTAAAATAAAACCTTTCAATATATCTAAGTTTCATATTTTATTTCCACCAGTGTCAAATACCCTATTATAGATTGTGGTCTTACTGTTAAATTTATTCGATCAGTAGAGATGAAATAGAGAAACAGTAAGTTTTTGTGATGCTTGATGGTTTATTAATGCTCTGGTGGTAATATTCTACATAAACCATTGTAAATAAAAAACCTCGAAAAACCCGAAAAATCCCGGTTTTTCAATCCTAAAAAAAAACGGGGTTTCAAATCACTTACATTCAATTTTGGTTACTAAGATGACATTTTTTTTCAGTTATTTGGTTTAAAAACTAAATTGGTAAACCGATTTTGATGAAATTTACAAAGAACCACTGCTGAAACATGGCCTACCAAAAAAAAGAATCGTCAAAATCAATTCATAATTGGCGGAGAAATTGGTGAACATATATTAAAAAAAACAGTCGGAACCTCCGCCTTTTTAGAAGTCAGTCAAAAAAAAACTGGATTCAGGGATAAACTTAACTTTGCACCACATAATTTTG
Organism: Agriopis leucophaearia; assembly: GCA_949125355.1. Lineage (NCBI taxonomy): Eukaryota > Metazoa > Arthropoda > Insecta > Lepidoptera > Geometridae > Agriopis > Agriopis leucophaearia. The sequence continues at coordinate 783,670 of OX421270.1, forward strand.
AAGTCCCAGGCTGTGAACTTTTAGTCAGCTGTGCACTGGCAAGGATCCAGTATTCGTTCTTGACACTGGTCATCGCCTGAGAAGATTGTGCATCAATATTGATCATTGCAATGGAGGATTCACATGGAATGGCATAACGATGAAGCTTTTTCTTTTTTTAAATAAATGGTCTTCAACAAAAGCACTTTGAGGAAAATGCTTGTCACAAAGCATTTTGTGGCTTGTATAAAGCATTTTTTGAAATTCTGGAGATTTTGCCCTGGGTAACAAAACTTGGCGCATTCTTCCACGCTGAAAACACAATAAGGATTAATCTCTCATGGAAAGAAAAGTGCGGAACTGATCAAAAATAAATTCAAACCTTGATTTAGAATAATCACACTTCACACGAATATCATATATGTGAAAGTTTAGATGGATGGAGGATGGATGTTTGTTACTCAATCGCGCAGAAACTTCCAAATTTCATCCAAATCCATCCAGATTTGGATGAAATTTGGAATATACATTGCTTATGTCCTGGATTGACACATAGGCTACTTTTCATCATCATTATCACCGATTTTCATCACAACGCGGGTGAAACCGTGGGGCGCAGCTAGTATCATATATGTGAAAGTTTGGATGGATGGATGGATGGATGGATGTTTGTTACTCAATCAGGCTGAAACGGCTGAATGGATTTGGATGAAATTTGGAACATACATTGCTTATGCCCTGGATTAACTTATAGGCTACTTTTCATCATCATAATCATCATCACCAATTTTCATCACCACGCGGGTGAAACAGCGGGGCGCAGCTAGTATCATACTCGTATATATGTGGAAGTTTGGATGGATGAATGTTTGTTACTCAATCACGCAGAAACGGCTGAATGGATTTGAATGAAATTTGGAATATACATTGCTTATGTCCTGTATTAACACATAGGCTACTTTTCATCATCGTCACTAATTTTAATCACCATCGGGTGAAACCGCGGGGTGCAGCAGTTATTCATAAAATTACTCAAAATTATACTGAAATACCGGTTCATGTTGGAAGATGTTGGTTTTGGGAATCGGTGCAAGGCCAGATTCGGCTGCTCCTGACTCCTGGCTGGCTGGTTTTGGATCTTCCGTTGCTGTTGCCTTGCATTTCACACATTTACGGTTATTATCTTTCATTTTTACAAAATAAACAGCTGGAATTAATTTATTTCTCAGCTCGCAACGTTTTTTTTTTGTTTTTTTTTCAGGTTTTTTTTAAATTGTCAAATATGACAAATTCTGTGATACCATATCATATATATTACGTAGTATTACATTCTCTTTGTTATTTTCTTTTTGTTCTGGTATCTCTTTATCTAACCCACTTACTACCATTGTATTCTGTGCTACTACGCCAACCAATGTGAGAACAGTTGACGGGGCCTGTACGATACACGCTTCAACAACGCATTGAAATTATTAAAATTCACTATAAAAATGGTGAAAATTTGGCAGAGACGGTTCGTAAAACTCGAACATTTTTGGGTCGTCGTGAAGCACCTTGTCGGACCGCAATACAGAAATTGGTGGAAAAATTCGAGCTGTTGGGACAAGTTAGTGATGAGAAGAATAAAACCCGTGCACGTCGCTCAAGAACAGCCGAGAATATTGCTGCTGTAGCCGAAAGTGTTGAAGAAAACCCAGGTTTGTCCATTCCTCGTCGTTCTTTGGAATTAGGTATTCCACAAACGTCATTACACCGTATTTTGCATAAAGATTTGGGTCTTAAGGCTTATAAAGTCCAGTTAACACAAGAACTCAAGCCGGCCGATCATCAACAACGTCGTGACTTTGCTGATTGGGTCGTTGAAATGCATGAAAATGATCCGGAATTCCATCGAAAAATCATCTTCAGTGATGAGGCCCATTTCCACCTCGGTGGCTTCGTCAACAAGCAAAATTGTCGCATCTGGGGCTCAGAAAACCCAAGAGTTATTGTTGAAAAGCCTCTCTATCCTCAACGTGTGACTGTTTGGTGCGGTTTATGGTCCGGCGGAGTCATTGGACCTTACTTTTTCGAAAATGAGGCTGGCGCAACAGTTACGGTGAATGGATTGCGCTATCAAGAGATGATTAACGATTTTTTATGGCCGGAATTGGATGGTATTGATCTGGACAACGTTCACTTTCAACAAGACGGCGCTACGTGCCACACAAGCAACGAAACCATTGATCTTTTAAGGGAAAAGTTTCCGGACCGTGTTATCTCTCGAAGAGGTGATCACAATTGGCCACCGAGATCTTGTGATTTAACACCTTGCGACTTCTTTCTTTGGGGCCACGTGAAGGAGAAGGTCTACGCCAACAGCCCAGTATCGATTCAAGACCTCAAAGATGGAATTCGTGAGGCTATCGAGGACATAGAGCAGCCACTTTGCGATTTAGTTATGGAAAATTTCATGAAAAGGATTTTGTCCTGTAAGCGTGGCCGTGGTGGTCATTTGCCTGATGTTATTTTCCACTATTAACGGCATACCTTCCTCTTTGTAATGAAATAAACATCTGATGATTTATAATAAAAAATGGCATTTTTCTTTGAATATCAAAATAACACCTCTTATTGGAAAACCCTTTATTTTCAGTATATATTGAGTTTAGTCTATCGGCTTCCAGAAAATATTGTACTTACTTTCAGAGATCAGAAACAATATTTCAATTCAGTTTTTTTTATCTATTACCGCTATCGGATCACAATAAAACTTAGACTGAGTATAACAAAAAAAAAATGCAGCTAATCTAATCGTATTTCTTAATTTTCAGACCTTCTATACCAAATACGTAGTGACAAGGTATAAGAGCTATGACAACTGGGTGCACAAGTTGCGAGCAGTTCTCGACAGACCGAGCTGGAAGCCAGGGTTCTCTGTCCGCTTCAAGGACATGAAAGAAGATGTAAGACTATTATCTAGTTACAGTAATTTTTTTTATATGCTTGACCGCCGCCTAGCCTGATGTTAAGCGATGATGCGGCCTACGATGGAATAAGCTTGCCTAGCAGAAATCAATTCAATCTTGATTTGAAGATACCCAGATTGTAACTATCGGGGAACACCCATTCAGGCAGTGCATTCAAATTCAATTCAAATTATTTATTTCAGGCTAAAACACCCATTCCTTGTCAATAATAAAAATCACAAATAGAGTACAAAATGAAAATACAAAAAGAAATAGAAATAATGTCACAAAAAGAATAATAATAATAATATCGCATGTCAAATTAAATAAAACATTGCAGCGCAGGAAGACAGTTCGTACAGTAAAATTAGAAACAAAACGCTTCGTACGTCGACATAAACAAAATTTAGGTATTTATTTTATAACTATCCCCAATATACAAATTAATTTTGATGGTACTTCCCCTGTTCCCGTACACTCAATGATCTTCGTCTTGCTTTGGTCAATAATATTTTTATTTCCACAGCCTGCAATCCACCTGAGACCGAAGTACAACGTAGTCCTACCAAGTTGGTGCACTGTTTATCTTCTACTGCACTACGGGCTAGTGCTGATTGGATTTTATCAGCTGTTCTTGATGCATCTGGTAAGGATTATGTTTTATAGGTTTTGAGATTGCTTCGAGACTATTAATTACCGCTATAAGGAACTCTAAACTACAGCTTATGGCTAATTTTGACAGGTTTTATACTTTTTTATTTAACTTGTTTGTTGGTTTGATCACATCGAAATACAATACCTATAGAGCCACAATCTGGAAGTGAAAATAGTCAAAAAACGTCCGAGCGTCGTTGTACATACCTGGGGATCAATTATATAGTTCACAATGCCACATTTACTTCAATTTTGAGCGTTTGTCGCTTGCAAAGTATTCAACGTCACTTGTCTGATAGAAAATCGTAGCACAGTGGATGCAGATGGCAGACTGTCTTTCAGTGTGATGTTCTAAGAAGGAGGCCTATGTTCAGCAGTGTACGTCTTCTGGCTGATGATGATAAATGGATTTTAATGTGCAATAATCGCAAAAAACTAAGAATCGTAGTTTATTTTAACCGATTTCCAAAAAAGAAGAGGTTATTAATTCGGTTGTATTTTTTTAATGTTTCTTACCTCAGAACTTTTGACTGGGTGAACCGATTTTGATGACTTTTTTATTTATTTGAAAGCTGGTGCTTCCCACTTGGTTCCATTTCAATTTGGTCCAGTTCTAATGAAGCTGGTTTTTTATATTGATAATTATTATATTTCAGGTACTGCCTCAAAGCACAGTGGCCATTTTCGTAGTGTACATCCTGCTGTCCCTCTCTGTGTTCGGAATGATCCTCGATGCTTCTCCGAAGGCTCCTCTCTACGAGTCCCTCCGCTGCACGGCAGCCCTCATCCTCACCAGGTCGTTCTCTCCCGTCCTCACCCTGAACTATTATGTGGAGACGTTCTACATACTGTCAGGGCTGTTCTGGTTGCTGTTCGTTTGTAAGACTAATGTGATCAAGGCTGTGAAGCAAGGCGGGAACTGAATATAATATACAGGGTTATTGGTAACCTCTCGCAGACATCTTTTCTACAAAAACAACTTTAGTTTCATAACTTTCAAATTATTTATTTTTACGTCGATTTTTACGCTAGTTTTTTAAAGCTGTTTTATCGTGTATTATGTAGTTTTTAGTGTAAACAATAAAGAATTTATCTATCTATCTAAATAGTTAAACTAGGGCACTACACTCGGTCCAAATAATTATGTGCTCTGACAACTACAATATAATTGTAAAAATCTGAATGAAAAACAAGTATTCTGATCGCTTTTGCTAGTTTTTTCATCGTAAGACTGTTGCAGGTACCCGATATGTTTTGGAAACATTAAAATAATTTTTTTTACTAGTCAGTTGTTGTAGCTGTCAGAGTTGGAAAGAATGGAAACGTTTAACTGGCTATAACTTTACGCGGTGTCAAATGAAAAAGAACCACCGGGCCAAAGCTTAAAAGCCAACTTTTGCACCTACAAAAAAAACTGACGTGGTAACTTTATTCTAAATAACCAGCTCAATCATACGAGCAATGTCCGTCTACTAGTAATACACACAAAAAAGAAATGTTGCATGTGAAAGGTTGTGTAAAAGTTAACAAAACCCTGTGTAAGCTTAGGCTTAGAGTGACTCTACGCCTGGTTACCAATAAAATAAATCGAAAATTAAATTTATGCTGTTTTTTTTATCTTTTTTACGATTTTAACGCAAGATCTTGACGAGGAAACCCTACGAATAATGTTATTCGTAGGTTTTCCTCGTCGGATGAAACTTGTATGATAACAAAATAAACGTAAAAGTACACGCTAATAAACTTGTATGTAAATTAGACGCTGGGTCAATCTTAAATTACTGTATATCTTGATACTAATAAAATCAGGATTTTGTTATTAAATTGATAAACTTGCTAAAAATATTGCAGACTTTTTTATTTCAGGCTAGGAAATAAAGACAGCAAAAGTTTTACAACTAAACCTTCAATTAATCCAATTAATCCCCAGTGCATGCAAATATTATATGTCTTTGAACTTTAGGTTTTTGGATTATACTGGTTTCCTCACGATGTTCGATGTATCCTTCGTCTTTTTAAGGTTCCGTAGTATTTACAAGGAACCCTTCTAACTTATAAATTCTGTCCGTCCATCCTAACTCTTTAAAATCTTTTCTTCTATATAAGTTATGAAGATAAATGCATAAAACTTTACAGTTTTAGTACAGATTTCTAATTTAAAAGTATAAAAATCGTAATTTGGCATTTTTGGGGTGGCTCAGGTACCACCTACATGTGAAATGGGGTGAAAAAATTTTCCTCACTGCACTCTTTCGTGTAAAAAAAGCTCTTGAAGGTATTTAAGTTTTCATACATAGGTTTTTTTAATCAAATGTATTTTTAGCGAAATATGTCCATATTGCATATTGTTGCCTAAACTAAACAACTGCATTTCTACACCATTAGACATAGAAAATTATAATTTGCCATGCTGTTAGGTCATAATTAAAAATCTTTGTTCAAATTTATTTTGAACATTTACTGAATATAACTTTTTGAGTTATAGCGATAAGACTTCCAATATATTCAAAACGTATTAACTTTAATTGTATTTTTTGTAAAATTGTCTCAACTACGAATGTTTTCCAAACGTTTTTCTTTTTGGCTAAACCATAAAAAGTATTATGTTATGTCGAGATGATACATCTCTGGAATTTGGCCAAGCCCACAGTGCTTCCTGCGTTCAATTATTTCTATAATCACACAATTTCTGAACTATTAATGTGACCACAGTTATATAGCTTTGACTAGGGAACCCTACCATATGCGTGTCTTGACACGCTCTTGGTTATTTATTGAACGTTGACATCGATACTGCTTAATTTATTTAATTATGATCAGATTTATTTAAGTGTGATTAGTGCAGGGCTGAGGATGTACGTAAGACGGCTGGCTGTGGCTGGAAGATAAAAGCCGAAGATCGGGCTGAGTGGCGTGCTGCGGGAGAGGCCTATGTCCAGCAGTGGACTAGTAGGTACAGGCTGATTATGATGATGATGAGGATCGAACCGTGTGCTGTCAGATTTTAAAGCGTACATACTACCGCACAGCCACCATCGCTCTCAAGTAGGTACACCGACTAATATAATATAATACTTTTATCCTGAACTGAATTCAAAACTAACGACTGCGTCCTCAAAAAATTAAAATTATACTTATAACTATTATGTAGCGTAATTTTACGTTCGTTTATACAAGGTTATAAGGAAAGAGTATGCTTAGCCTAAAGAAGGTCTTTGTACTCATAATTATGAACGACTTTTACTATGGAAGCAACACTGAAATCGCAAAAAAAAAAAAACAACTGTTCCTTAGAAAACGGTAATTACCCTCTACAAAATGTATGAAATAGATGGTTTTTTTTCGCGATTGCAGCTTTGGTCCAATAGTACAAGTTGTTCATACAAGGAACCCCTTTCAGCTTACCATACCCTATCCATATAACCCTGTTTTATTTACCCACGAGTTTATTTATTTTAGAAACAAAATAAGAAGAATCATTTATTTAGCAGTCGATAGGAAGGCCTAAATGTTGATGATACTGAATAAAAAAAACCCCAGGACACGTTTCGAAGTCAAAGGGCGTTTTCTTGACCTTGCACTTTTACTGACACTATTATAGGTTATGTCACAAAATAATAACAAAGTGATTAATATTTATTCAAATAGATTCAAATAAAAAGTGATTAGATTTTTTAATTGCCAATAAAACATTGACCACTCTATTAATAGAAAAGTACCTACATTTGGAATTAGTGCAAAAACAGATGAATCAATTATCTTTAGTGACGGGACAAACCTGACTGCGGTCGTTTACTTAATGAACTGGTTTTCAACCAGCTCAATGAGCAAACGAGCTGCAACCCAACCATTTTATATGATCTTTAGAATATAATGTAGGTACCATGACCAAAACATAAGGTCTGGCATTCTGGGACTTGACACATACCTACGTCACTGTTTAGTTACCAACTTTATTGCAACAAACACAGATGATGATGAGAAACCAATTTGTTAATAATGTATTAAATAAAATACAAAAAGCAATGTATTTTTTTAATGCCATAGGTGGCAAACAGGCAGACAGGCCGCTTGATGGTGAGCGTAGATCTATTAAAACAGCGTCGATAATGTAGATTTGTGTCACCCACGTAACATTTGTGTCTCAAGATGCCACACCTGGTGGAGTATATTATGTATATACAGCTTTAAATTTAAAATTTGGTGGTCAAAGAAGACAAGAAATCCAAACAATTGCATAACATAACGACTTCAAAATTTGTAAATACGCAATTTTATTTACTTGGATGACATGTTTTTTTAGTTATTTTTATTTAAAACCCAAACTACTAAACCGACTTTGATGAAATTATAATGGACCACCTCTGAAGTATCGTCTACCAAACAAAAAAAGAATCATCAATATCAATTCATAATTGGCGGAGAAGTCTGTGAAGATACAATAATAATAATAAAAACTGTAGAACATAGAACCCCACCTTTTTTGGAGTCGGTTAATAAACAATACTTTGTTTGCTGGCTAGTCAAAGAGCCAAATTTTGAGACATTTTTGGCTACTAATGTAACTGTGTGCACACGAGCGGATGAAATTTTCTGTGCGAAAGGTTAATTTCAAAGACCAATACCAGGTATTAAGTTATAATTATACGTTTGTCTTATATGGTTTTATTATCATTTGGCCCGCGGGTAGAATAGGAATGCGGGTTGAAACGAGTCCGAAGTCAATAAATTAATGAATCCGGTTCCCGTTTCAATTCAGTTTTATAGATGGTACTGATTGAGATGTCATATTTAATTGATGACATCATTTAACACAATTTAGGTGTCATTCACACTAAAATTGAAGCAGTTATTATTTACTCTCATAAAATTGACTTATTCAGTTGACGTAATTTATTGTTTAGTCTTTTTTAATTATGATCCATATATATTACATGTGCACTCAAAATACCCTTTAGCTTACTTATAAACCAAACTAATGTACCTACTAATGAAATTGAATTTTTCGTTTATTAGCTAAGTTAAAGTGGCCCGACATTTTGTAGATTTAACCCGAACGCCTCAAAAAGAGTTGATGTTTTTTTTAGATGTTCGATTTGTGTGTGTTCCTGGGTGTCGTTAAAATCTTATTTATGTACGGAGTATCTTACAATTAGCAATCTGTTTTTATTTAGGTTGTAAGATTTTTTGTTTGATTTTTTACACGTTCTTTATTAGTTTCACTTTTAACTAAGACTTTTGAAAGTCGAATTAATACTACTTTAAGTTGTCTTATTAATTCAAAACTTTGCAAGTAGGTACATTTCGGATGACAATACAATAATTTGGTACAATCGAATTGATATGATGATGGACTTCATATCAATAGAAGTGGATAGTAGAATTCTTCAAAGACTAACCAAAATAAAGCCCTCGAATTTGTGAAAATTTGGTATGTTTTAATGAGTCAATAACAATAATTCCTCTATACACTTCCTGGCTCTATCATCAGACCTCCGTCACCATATGTAATTACCTCTCAAGGTTGGGATCCTTAAGTTTGTTTTAACGAGTCATTAAAGCGTGTTTTAACCCCCGACGTTAATAGAGGGGTGTTTATAAGTTTGACGAGTGTGTCTGTCTGTAGCATTACAGCAACTGATTTTGGTTTGGTGTTCTTTTGTTGTTGTTTGAAAAGTGTCTTGATCGCGAGTATTCTGAGCTTTGATTTAAGAAAATCTGTTCTGTTGTTTGAAGATCCTCAGCTCTATGTCATGGGTTTATTTGTAATTTATATTTAGTTAGAAACTCTTTATTATTTACCAGAAATAAAATTTACAGATATAGAAACTTAAGAGCTAGTGCTAAAAGTCGGGGCCTTTGTTTGTTAGTTTTATAAATAACTAGTGCTGTAGCCCGCGACTTCGTACGCGTATATTTTTATATAAGCTTTCAACCTTTTCCCTCCCTTAATCAGGCCCTAGCACAAATTAACATAGCCTATACTTCAATCTGGCCATAGCTAAGCATATTCGTGAAAACCGCATTTAAATCCGTCCAGTGGTTTAGGAGATGTGCGTGGACAAACAAACAAACAAATATAAATTCTGAAAACTGCCTTATCGTGGTCAGCTGCTTATTTTAAGACGCCTTGTGTATTTTTTTTATATCTCGCTATTACAGATTTTTTATCTCTACGTTTTTATTATATTTATTTTATCGATATAGATATTAATGATTTGAGCTGCAATGGTTTTATTCTCGTTTGAGCTGTACTCTCGATGCACCTCTAGTCAAGTAACAGAACTAGAATTAATGCAACAATCGACTAGATTGAGGCTGATTACCATTTAATGATGCAACAGTTTTCAACAGTTACTCTATAGTGTTATGACACAAGCAAACAGTTAATCACAATAGAATTGTAACTATTTAATATCCAGCAACCGATTATCGATTTACGTGGGCTTTAACTGTTGGCCTTTTAGAAAAACTCACACAACGAGCAATGGAGTTTCTTAGCGCGATAAAATCCGATAGATATATTCGCCAAAGAACCAGAGTCACCGACGTTGCTGTTAAAATTTCCAAGTTGAAGGGGCAATGGGCAAGCCACATCGCTAGAAGAACTGATGACCGATTGGGAAGAAACGTTTTTGAGTGGAGATCACGAATTGGAAGATGCTGTGTAGGTAGGCCTCCCACTAGATGGACCGACGACATTGTGGGAGTCGCGGGCATCCAGTGAATGCAGATGGCAGGATGTCGTTGTTATTCGCTGGATGCAGGATCTACCTGCATCCATTACGAATGCTAAAGTTGTTCTGTACGTGTGTACAGAAGTGCCGTGGAGAATCTGCGGCTGAATAAAATTGCTTGAAATTTAATATGAAGAAAGCTGATACCTACTCAGGTAATCCTGTACTACTAAGACATGAGTTTTTCATAACTTTAAATATTCTATTCCAGGTAATCGAGTAATAATTTACTCGATTACATAATTATTACTTGTTTTGACTTCATAATACTTACTTTGATCAAGCTAGTTTCATTATTCAATGTTGTTGCCAAACTAACACTAAAGTGACTTACATATTTATATTAAACAAACTAATTAGCTTTGAACGTAGCACGTGTAATGCTAAGAGCTAAGTAAGTACGTAGGTTAACTTTTTGCGTATCAAATTGCAAGATTTCTTAGAAAAAACCCTTTACTTAATAATATTTTGAATGCAAATTTGTTTGGTCTCAATATGTTATGGCAATGAACTATAGTCAAGGATGTTTTTTGCGCGTTGTTTATTTTACAAAAGCATCAAAACATTAATTATTGGTAAGTAAAAAAATAACATACCTAATTAATATTATGTTTTGGATAAAATAATAAAACAAATTTATAGAAATAACAACAGAAGTCATAAATCAATATTGGACCAGGAAATCATAAGTTCACTGGAATATTTCTCTTGCAAAGTCTATTTAAAAGAACCTAAGATGTACAAAAAAACATAATTATTATTATGACAAATTAATCAATCGGTATTTATAACTCTCCATCAAAATGTTCGTTAATCAAAAATAGTTTTTGAGTCACGTTTATTAAGGCAAGAATTATTATAAAATGTCACATAATTTACATTCACGTGTGACATGGACGCCATTATTATTAACTTATTTATTATCAAAACATAGGCAATACAATTTACGCCAGCAATTTAAATATTTACCTACCTATTCAATCTGTACAAACGATAAATGTCTTGGATGTTGTGTTGGTTTTTAATATAAAGTGAGATAATATTTTATTTATATCCTACTCAATAAATAATAAATACGTATTGTTAAATTCAATTTATTGATGAACGGAGATATTTATGTACCAGCTGATATTTCATTCTAGCTGCGCCCAGCGGTTTCATCCACGCGGATTACTCCTTATACCATCTGCCAGTGAAAGTCCTGTCAAAATCAGTCGAGCTGTTTTGGAGTCCATAGGGTAGAGTACATATTTTTCATATAGATATTCAAATTATTTATCCCTACCATATTATAAATGTGTAGATCAAATACCTTCACACATGACTTCTAACGAAGTAGAAGCAATACCAGATATCGGTTTAACTTGCAAAAAAAATCCCGTTTGCGTGATTCAGGTAAAGTGTCGTATTTACCTATAATAGACGCACTTTTCATATTTGTGAAACTACGATCCATTTACACTCATTATTTTAGGAATTATTGAATACCTTATTACGTTTTTAATAATATTATTCGTACAGTTTAAGCAAATTTACAATTTTTTCGCAAAACATCGTTTTGGTACGCAATCTATTTTCAAACTATGGAACTACAAATCTGACGGCTGTCAGTTTGTTTGTTTGTCCGCGCACATCTTTTAAACTACTAGAAGGATTTCAAAGCAGTTTCCATGAATATGCTTATAAAATACCTGATTGAAACATAGGCTATATTAATTTATGATAATAAATAGTAAAAAAAATTTTTTTTATTAATTATTTATAACGCCATCTAGCTTATTTTATAGTAATGTTGTCGTAATGACAGACTTCTACTCGCAGACATGGTAGGTAGGAAGACTGAAGCGGCTGTTACCATATAATCTATATGTAAATAAAAATATAGATATTCGCCAAAGAACCAGAGTCACCGACATAGCTATTAAAATCTGCAAGTTGAAGTGGCAATGGGCAGGCCACATCGCTCGAAGAACTGTTAACCGATGGGGAAGTAGGTAAGGTTCTTGAGTGGAGACCGCGAACCGGAAGACGCAGCGTAGGTAGGCCTCCCACTAGATGGACCGACGACATTGTGAGAGTCGCGGGCATCCAGTGGATGCAGATGGCAGGATGTCGTTCAGTGTGGAGGTCAAAGGGGGAGGCCTATGTTCAGCAGTGGACGTCTTCTGGCTGATGATGATGATGAAATAAAAACGAATAGCCGAAATGTATGTACCCGCATAACTTCCGATAGACTGCACCAAATAGTTTTTTTTGTGTTTGTTATTTTCAGGACAGCCAACTGCTTTTGAAGAGGTTTTACAGTTTATTATGGCGTAATTTAAAGTACGTTTATTTTTGTATTGACTTCTGACGTGCTAATATACCAAGTCGACGGAGATTAAAATGAATACATTTTTTTGCCAGGATCAAACTTAACACCAATAACAGACACGCAAAGTAGGTGAACTCGCGGCATCTAATCTGTTACTGGTCTATGATTAGCAGCTATTTTGGATGTTATGGTGGTGAACGAAAGCGGTTTAGTTGTTGGAAGGGTCGAGGCGCAGAAGGCGGGCAAAAATTATTTAGACATCATTGATTGGCAGTCTTTACGCGGAGTAATGTTAAATAACAGCGATTAATTATAGATACCGCTCCATGCTTCCTACTTACTATTTACTAATAATTCAATAATAACGTTTGTCATGCATGACATTTCGCTTGACTTATACCAATTTTTTTTCCTTATTGGCTCCATGGCTCCACACTTCCAACGTATTTAACCAGTGAAAGTAATATATTATTTGCTTGAAATATATTTGAAACTATGGACATGTCGGGATACCTGTATCGAGTCAGATTAAAACTAGACTAAAATCATACTATGACGATAGTATGACAATCCGCATTAAAATGGAGAGCAATAAATCTACAATCATGTCATATGTGTAGGTATTATCTATAAAATATTCAGTATAAATAATCCGATGGATTTGTGCCTATTTAAAGTTCCATTCGTGTTCGTTAGTGTAACATTTATATTTGGATATGTCAGTCTAATCGTCCACCCACTAATTACTTTGCGCTACGCGTACGAAGTCGCGGGCATTAGCTAGTTGAGAATAAAAACGGACAATTCCACTAACATTTATCTCACAAACTGTTAAACTAAAATAAATTTCGTAATAAAACAAAAAACCTAGCATAATAAGAACAAAATTTGCTGTAAAAATATGTCAACATCAAATGTGTATGTCACTAAATTCTCATCATAGTCATCGGCTTTTTTGCCCCTGTCTCTTTGGTCAGTTATTTTTTTACAATAAGTCAAAAAAACTTTCGTTAAAGTTTTCCAAGTAGGTAAGTATAATATAGATAGATTAGATGGACGCAGCTACCCAAAGCCGGTCCTGGGCATTCGATACTTGGAACCTCGTCACCTCGGAACGATCTGTAACTGACGCAGTTCTCTCGTGTGGTATCTCTAATAACATCACTATGGCTGCAAAACTGGCCGAGAATAATTCGGTTTTTTACTAGAGAAAAGTCACAGGACTTATATTTATTATCTACTGGCTCCGCCCCGCGGTTTCATCCGGGTGGTGATGAAAATCGGTTATGATGATGATATGAAAAGTAGCCTATGTGTTAATCCAGGACATAAGCAATGTAGTATATTCCAAATTTCATCCAAATCCATCCAGCCGTTTCTGCGCGATTGAGTAACAAACATCCATCCATCCATCTAAACTTTCATATTTATACCATTAGTGGGATTTATTAATATATCTATTTATTAATGAATTTGTCAACATCCCGCGGGATAAGTATGGGGTGGGACCAGTTAACGTGAGAGCATTAAGCCGAGTCTTTCACGATAAGGCATCGTAGCACTGGCATTGCGCGGCGTTGTCGGATCGCGGTTGCCTTACAACTAACTAAAAAGACGGCAGAGTTTTGGTTCGGATATTTTTTTGGCACGATTGTGACTCTATAATTATTTTTTCTCGATGGTATATATATTATATATCTGTTTTTTTGTGATACTTATTGTTCTCCATGAATGACTATCATAATCATGGTGGTATTATTATATTTTACATTATTTTTCCCTTTTAATTCATATGCGTAATAAAAACTTGTACCCATTTTGTTTGTACTGTTTTACTAGATTAAGATGTTAATGAACTTGTCCACATATGATGCAACTCGGTCCATGACTTTCAGTAGAAACCGGTTTAGGTTTGATGGCACTTGACTATTATATATTACTTAAATCTCAGAAATTAAATAACGATTATTAAGATATTTGAGGATTTATAATATTGCAATCGTCCTATTTGCTTTACAGCTCGATATCAAGTGCCAGTCTTAAATTCAACTGACAATTATCTATTGGTGATCAGCATCTGTCAAAGTCAATGTTACCGTATGAAACGTCATTACTATTATATCAGTCAACAGTCAACAGATGCTCGTCACCACAGAACATAAATACTTTTACATTATGGTTCATATTAATATTGGATACAAAATGATTACATACTCGTAATTATGGTAATAGTCTTACAATCGGACAAGCGACGTTGAAAACTATGCAAGTAACATAACATCTTAATTGAAGTAAATATGGCATTGTGAACTATTTAATTGATGTTTAGGTATTAGGTATTGTATCTCGATGATATAATTATATACCAAAAACTTCTCGCAGGCAAGTACTCTACATAAAGCGTGCTTCACGAATTCTTTTTTGTCATACAAAAATAAAATAATTAATTTAGAGCTCGAAATAGCAATAACTTTAGACGGTCGTAAATGTAAAGGAACACGGGGCCGAAGGAAGGTTGAGCAGACTCTTGGACATACAGAATACAAAGCAACATATTTTTTTTATACTTACAATCTTTAAATAATGTTTTGATGAAAGTATTTTTATGAAAATTTCAGTGACAAAAAATATTAAGTACGATTTTGTGAAGATGCCTGTTAGAGGTTTTTGGTAAATATAATGAGCAATAAAAAAAACTGACTTCATAAAAATGTCAGAACTGGACCATATTGAAACCACACGGGAAGCATCAGCTTTCAAATAAAAAATCATCAAAATCTGTTCACCCAGTAGAAAGTTATGAGTCAACAAACATTAATAAAAAATATATTTAAAAAACAATCGAATTGATAACCTCCTCCTTTTTGGAAGTCGGTTAAAAATACCTTGTATATCTACAGATAATACATAAATAAGTAATTTATTGTTTTTTTATATATTTTATAAAGTGGCTTAGTATTGGGATATCTTGTGTTTTCCCTCCGTCAACGAATTTTCTATACAAGCACAATAAATATTTTTTAATTAAATGGTTCTTAACTCACTGCGTCTATTAAGTTGAAGTGTGTTCTTGATATGTTCATCTGGTAGGACTTGAAGACGGACGCCTAAAAGTCAAAATGCTTTGTGGTGGACGGCACAGCATGGCACCACACTACGAAGTGAATAAGTATTTATAGAAACAACATGCGAGTAAGGAAAAAATTCGATATAGAAATATTAATTTAATTATAATGTCCCAGATATTTATTTAATTTTATTGTACACACCTGTTCAACTGTTCACTTCACGATACCTACTACTTCTACATAAAACAAGCCGCTGAAAATCTACTTTGAAGCGTAAATTAAGTTAGGGAATCATTTTGAGAGTAGGCACGGCTTGTTTTTTTAATTGGGTCTGGTTTTAAAATTCGGCACGCTACTTTAGCAAGATTGTTCACCAAGGTGTATAATTGGCAGTTTACTAACGAGTGTAAATTTGGGATTTAAATAAGGCGTTATTAAGGAAAGAAAAAAAAGTGTCTGAATTGTATGTGTGCCCCAAAGAGATCGGTTCTTAGTTTGGTAAGAAATTCTGCATAAAGTAACATGATCTTTTTTTTTCATTTAATTGTTGCTGTCCTAATAGATAGTTACCTATTATTTTCGTTTTGGAATAAATTATGATTTTGACTTTGTCAGATACACAATAAAAACTAAAACAATAAAAACCTCCTTGTTTCCTTAGAACTAGAATCTGGGCATCTTCAAGGCTAGAGTGAATAGATTTCTTCTAGATCAACGTGTCCCATCCTCGGCCACACCGTCGCTTACCATCAGGCGAGTTAGTGGCTAAACGTAGATCTATTCTATATAAAAAAATAAAAATAAAAACTTTGTGATGACTAGGACAGTAAAATAAAATATGGCAACTTCTAACAATAATATAACACTTAATATATGCATTCATTTTGACAAGGCCAATTGTACTTTAGAACAACAAGCTACGTATGCACGTATGCAGTCCGTACAGTACAGGCTATATACTAGCTTAAAGTTTTTTACTCGTTTATTTTTTTATGATGAGCGAAGTCGCTCGCCTCATGGAACTTCACGCTTGCCCATAACAGCTCAACGCCACTCAGAATTTTGAATTTCAGCAGTTCCAAACCCTGGATGTCAATGCATTGCGCTCGTCACCCCGCGATATAAGATGTCAAATCTCTGTGTGCCCTGTAATTTCGCTGGAAACATTGCCCTTCAATCCGGAACACAGCAACACTGCTGTGCAACAGTGCAACAGTAGTGTGCACTTGCACTTGCACATTACTGCTTGGCGGTTGAATAACTGGCAAAGGTGTGGTACTTCTCCAGGACTCCGCAAAAGAGTTCTACCACTACAAAATATAATAGTTGGATAGTTGGAATAAGATTGTAAAGATTTAATGAAAACATTTTCTTTACATTTAAATGTGATTCATCTTCATAATTTCAGCCTATATTTTACCACTGCTGGGACATAGGCCTTCTCTTAGAGAGAGAGAGAGCAGATGGGTAGGGCCCATCCACACTGAGAAAAACAGCTACTTAAATGAACTACTTACCACGGGTGCAGCCTACGTAACAATGGTGCCGCATACTTAGTAATGGTGCAACATACTGTTGCGTTTAGGAGCAACACCATGTTCCATAAGGACGTTGTAAAATTTGTACTTATAATGTAGTCGCATACTTAAAAAGTATGTCCTACCATTACATTAAGTAGTCATGTCAGAAATACGTACGTAAGTAGACAACAACATTACACTTACTTGATCGGATTTCTTAATTACGTACTTTACACGTACGTCTCCTACTTTTTTAATGTCTCCCGACACATGATATCCGTGGTTATACGAAATATATTTATGAAGATATGCCGCAACATTATACGTAAAAAAACACCATGCAACCTACGTATGAATAGAAAAACTTGTAACTGTACTGTATCTATACAGGATTTATACTAACTAGCTAGCAACCTCTTAAGGGCGGCTTAAAAAACAACAGCTGTTCTGTACATTTTGTAGATGGTGAATGTCATTTTTCTATGGAACAGCTGATTTGACAGCTGAACTTTCACTGCAATTTTAATAGGTAGTTCCTAAACTGCCCTTTGACTGCCCCGGTGGCTCAGTTGGTAGTGAACCTAACTTCTGTGCTTGGGGGCGTGGGTTCGATTCCCATCTAGGACAAACATTTGTGTGATGAACATTTGTGTTTGTTCTATGTCTGGGTGTTAATATCTATCTAAGTATGTATTTAAAAATATATATGTATGTATATCAGTCTCTGGCAGCCATATTACAAGCTTTGCTTAGTTTGGGGTCAGATGAGCATGTGTGCAATAATGTCCCAGATTTATATTATTTATAAACTACAAGTTCAAATCGAATGTAATTCGAAATAAGTATTTCTATTTATATTATGCTCTCTTGGATATTGAAATTTTAGGGTTCTAGCATTATACATAAGGAACTTAATAATAGTAGTATAGTATAGGGTTAATTGATAACTTATTAATTGATTCGGTAATGAAGGAGTTGCGTGGGTTAGGAGGAGGTAAATACCCACACGTGACAGGCCAAACACTGTTAATGGTGATGAGATAAGTATAATCCAAATCACGTCACGGGCACATTAAAGACGAAAACCTTTGAAATATTTGATATAAAATAAATAAATAAAAGTATGAGAAATGTTGCAGACCACGATGTTGTGTTGCACGATGTGTGTTTTCAGTTCATAGGTACATAGTCTGTAGTTACTCTGTGATGCGTGTTGTGTCGCGAATAATCCGGCAGCTCCTATATAAACGCGTTTTACGTAACCAAGCTACTTTTGTAAGTAGTGGACAAACATTTGTGTGATGAACATTTGTGTTTGTTCTATGTCTGGGTGTTAATATCTATTTAAGTATGTATTTAAAAATATATATGTATGTATATCCGTCTCTGGCAGCCATATTACAAGCTTTGCTTAGTTTGGGGTCAGATGACCATGTGTGCAATAATGTCCCAGATATTTTTACTAGACCCGAGCCAGTAAGGCACCTATGCGACATACCTACATACGTAGGATGCCCATGCTTTGACTAGACCCGAGCCAGTACGGTACCTATGCGACACGTACCTGGTATGTACTGACAGCTACTTATGTACGTAGTAACGTCAGGTAAATTACGTAGCTAGACACAAGTATGCCGGCTACTTAAAGAAAGCTACGTACACAGCATGGTGCCGGCTATAAGCGTAATAGTGTCCTGTTTTGCTACTTAAAATAAGTATAGCGGTCCAGAAATGTTTTCTCAGTGCACTCTCTCTCTGATCACACCTTGCCGGAGCACCTCACCAGAGCATGTTGGTGAATGTCACATGTCTGTGAACTTTTCAAGTTCTCGGACATACCGGTTTTCTCATGATGTTTTCCTTCACCGTATTTGAGCGATGCCATCTAAACTGCACATAATTTATTTAGGTACTAAATAAGTATTGGTTTGGCCGGGAATCGAATCAGGTATCATCAGATTGTAAAGCGCACATGCTACTGCTCGCTCCTCCATGTGATTAAAAGTGCTCAATATTTATTCGTATTTTTTGGTTATTGGCTAAGTGACACAGAAATAGTTTTTTATATGAGCCCACGTTTGGTGAGTTGAATGCCAAACGTAAATATATATGACTAGCCGTCCGCCCCGGCTTCGCACGAGTGTAAGCTCGGCCTTTGGCCTCGCTACAAAATATAATATAGCCTATGTCACCCGGGGATAGTGTAGCTTCCCAACAGTGAAAGAATTTTTCAAATCGGTTCAGTAGTTTCGGAGCCTATTCATTACAAACATACAAACATACAAAAATAGGTACAAATCTTTCCTCTTTATAATATTAGTGTAGATTATAGTGTAGATGATAATGAAAACAAAAAACTTTTAATTCCTTATTGTACTCTATGCGATGATAGAACGGAAATAAACTAGAGATTCGTAAAAGAAATGTTTTTTAACCAACTTCCAAAAAGGAGAAGGTTATCAATTCGCCTGTTTTTTTATGTTTGTTACCTCAGAACATTCGATTGGGTGAACCGATTTCGATGATTCTTTTTTTAATTGAAAACTGGTGCTTCCCGTGTTCCCATTTCAATTTGGTCCAGATCTGTCATTTTTATGAAGTCAGAGTTTTGTATTGCTAATTATTAAAACATATTTTGTTGCGTATAATTTAGTACATGAGTAGTAGGTACATGAGTTTTTCTGCATGTAATGATAAAACAGTACTTTCAGTCGAATCATGGAGACATTGGCCTACTTCGTAAACTTCCTCGTCGAACAGGTTCAACATGCAAGTCATCGGCTCCACTAGGTACATGTTTGTGACAATCTTTTGTAACAAATCAAAATCTGATTTAATGATCAATAAATTATACGTAATAGTTGCCAGCCGGCGACGGTTTTTTTGCTGTCTAAGAATTATAGTACACACTACACAGGTCTAACTACTCGTGATATGTAAATAGGTATTTAAAATGATAAAAAACCTAAATTTTCCTACGCAGGTAAAATAATATACCTTTAGTGCATGTAACTAAACTCAGTCATGTTGTCAGCATGTGCTCGAAGAGTTTGGAGCACATCATCGTTGCCATAGAAGTCACAAACTTATGGCCAGGATACTGGCTAAGTCCAGTAGGATGTCCGTGTACGTCGTCCGGTAACATAGTAAGTGCAGCTTCCACCGCTATATTTAAAATCAAATTAAAACTGTGGTTGTGGGAACACCCGTCTTACGTATACATTGGACGAATATGAAAAATATAATCTATAAACTAATTAAAACATAGTGTCTTACTAACAATGTGTTAGTTTTTCTAATTTAAAATTGATTACGCATAATTAATTTATAAATGTATATATAATTAAATTTACTTTATAATTAATTGACAAACATACATACATTTAAAATGAGTTTAAATAAAATACCGATGCTGTAGCTTTGCTATCAATAAATATATTTCATTTCATTTCAGTCATAAATTGTAATAATTACTCATCATCATACCTCATCATATTATACTAATATTATAAATACGTAACTATGTTTTCTTATAAATGGTTTGTGTTTCTTGTTCACGCAGCATCATGCTACCCCTACATAGTCGACATGCCACCGACTGGAACTAGCTGGTTTGCCTCCACCTTCTTAATACGAACCGCTAGGGACTAGAATGCTTTGCCAACATCCTTGTTTCCTGAAAACTATAATCTCAAATTCAAAATTCAAATTCAAATTCAAATTATTTATTTCTCAGAACATGGTAGGTACACATACAACTAAAGTAACTTACATCTACATAAATTTCTACATACATTTTGTCTCTCAGATGCCTATGCTAGGTTAGAAACCTGTGATATAGGCATCTGCATTTTATATTACCTGTTTTGAGTTTATACTAGCTAAGACAGTCAAAATATTATGCTATATTATAATAGGTATCTTACAGAAAGAAATGGCAGAATATAATAAAATTTACTATTTACTACCTACTTAACAAATTTGATGAAAATAATGAAAATAAATAATAATAATATTCGAATAAGTATTAAGTTATTAGTAAAATTTAAATTAGTTAATGTTTTAAAAATTAAAATTGTACATTTACGTAAGAGTTAATCAATCGGATTGGCTATATAATAAATAATCATTGGTATGCATATGTTCAAATTGTTCATTATTTATGTTATTTGTGGCTTGATGGACAGGGAAAGGAAATGGGACGAGGGGGGGGGGGGGGGGAGAGGATGAAAGGAAAGGATTTACAACCCTAGGTTGGTACAGTCAAAAGGTCTTCTGTTTCATTGTAGTCGTACGACTTTAATAGAGCCGTCAACGTATTTTTTAAGTCATGAGAATTTAAGTCTTTTAAGTTAGTGTTAGAAGATATTTTGTTGTACAGGTAATTGCCGAGGAAACATGGAAATCTATTGCTGAATTGGGTTCTTAGTGACCGGGTACGAAAGACTTTATCAACCCGACGTCGGTGAGGTAGCGTACGGTCATGATTAGTTAGTGGACGGAGTTTATGTTGTCTCAATATAAGCCTCAAAACAAAAAGTTGTCGTACTGTCAGGACGTTACATATATTGTATAGTGTTTTCGTAGGAAACCTGAAAGGCAACGATTTCATTACCTTTAAAACTCCGCGCTGAGCAATTTCTAGAGGTTTAATATGGGTCCGTGCGCAGCCTCCCCAACTTTCGATGCAGTAACCTAAGAGTGATTGGCAAAGGGCAAAATAGACAGTTTTCAATACATCATCACTTGCAGTATACCGAATGTTTTTGAAGATAGCCATTAGTTTGCGGATTCTGCTAGTTAGGGCTTTGATGTGGGGCTGAAATGTTAGGGCACTGTCTAGCGTTACACCAAGGTATTTAATCGTGTCAGCTCTTTCAAGTCTGGGACAGCTGCAAGTGTTATTTGAGCAAAGATTTGAGGAAGAATTTGAATGAAATTGATGATATCTTATGTTGAACTGGGAGTCAGGTTGTGTTCTTTTTACCATCGAAAAACAAACATATTTTGTTTTTGAAGCATTTAAACTTAGCAAATTGTTTTGTAGCAATTTGGAAACTTTATTTAACCCGGCTTGAGCATCACAAAACACACTATCCCAACTCTCTCCCTGGAAAACGAGAGCAGTATCATCCGCAAATGAGAGTACCTTACCGTTGTGTAATTGGATATTGCATAGATCGTTTATGTAACCTAAGAAGAGAGTTGGGCCAGTTATGCTGCCCTGTGGCACGCCATAAGTAACGGGCTTTGCGTTACTGATCTCAGACCCCACTTTAACACATTGAGATCTGTTGCTCAGATATTCTTTGAACAGATGAAGTTGAAGGTCACGTACGCCCAAAGCCTCGAGCTTGTGAAGAAGTAACGGTACTGACACAGTATCAAAAGCCTTTGCAAGGTCCAGAAATATTACGAGGCATTTGTTTTGAGCATCTAATCTCTCTGCAATATGATTAGTCAGGTCAGCGACTGCATCTGCTGTTGAACGATTTTTGCGGAACCCATATTGGTTATTTGATAGGAGATTAAATTTTTCAAGATAGGTCACGAGTCGTTTGTTGATAACTCGTTCTAAGATTTTTGAGATGGATGGCAGAATAGAAATAGGTCTGTAATTACTCATAATGTTCTTAGGACCACTTTTATGTACTGGTATAACTAGGGATTTTTTAAAAGCAGAAGGAAAGGAACCTGTCTTCTGGGTGTCTTCAAGCCCAAAATGAACAAGTACTTTCTAGGTCTACGTGCACCATCTTCGGCCACAACATCGTTTTCCATCAGGTGAGCTGGTGGCTAAACGTAGACCTAATCGGTTTCTTCTAGGCAAGCGTGCTCCATCATAGACCGCATCATCGCTTAACATCGGTCGAGCTGGTGGTCAAACGCAAGCCTATGTTTTATATTAAAAAAAAAAAAAAACATTTAAAAAAATAACTCCCGTTAAAATTGTTGATACTTCAAACGACTGAACCAACTTTCGTGAATCATAGCTAATAACACTCTTGATCAAGTCATCATTAAAACTAAATCAAAATTGGTTCAGCCATTTGGGCGCTACGATGCCACAGCCACATATATACATAAATACATAGACATAGCTACACAGATACATAATTTAAAACACCGTCGGAGGTTGAAAAAACAGAGTTGAACAAAATTATAAAGAAACTCCCTGCCGTCCTTGTTTCCTGAGAACTACAATCTAGGCATCTTCAAGGCTAGAGTGAATACATTTCTTCTAGATCAACGTGTTCCATCCTCGGCCACATCGTCGCTTACCATCAGGCGAGTTGGTGGCCAAATGTAGATCTATTATATCTAAATAAAAAACGATTCCTGAGACAATGTTCATTCGAGTGACATCGCGGAGCGCAGCTAGTCATAAATCTAACAGGTGTCAGAGCCAGTTAGTTAACTTCTCAGGCAAGTGTTATATTATAATTTTGCATTAAGTTTAAACCGTTGACATGACTGGTTTATTTTTTAGAGTTAGATTTAATTTAGCAACAGTTAAATATCGTTACTGGATCACAGTCCAAGAAATTCAGGTAAATTGTCAGTTTTGGGACATTATTATTGCACACACGGTCATCTGACCCCAAACTAATCAAAGCTTGTAATATGGCTGCCAGAGACTGATATACATACATATATATTTTAAATACATATTTAAATATATATTAACACCCAGACATAGAACAAACACAAATGTTCATCACACAAATCACCCTAGGTGGGAATCGAACCCACGCCCCCAAGCGCAGAAGGCAGGTTTGGACGGGGCAGTCAGTTCAATCAGCTACGTAGCAAGCTAAGATGACATACGAAGTATTAGACGGATGAAATCTTTGGTTTGCTACCATAGATTTCGTATGACATCTGAAAAAATATATTTTCAAATGCTCTGCCTAAAGGGATGGTGCCGTTTACGATGGAGCACACTTGTCTAGAAGAAAACGATTCACTCGTGGTTTGAAGACTTGATTGTAACTAAAGTTAAATGATTATTTACGGGATATTTACCGTGGTAAGGTTGTGGAAGGAGCTCCCGATATTTCGGCGCAGTTACATGCACCATGTTCATTGATTGTAACTATCGGAGAACACCATTCAGGCAGCGCATTCCACAGTCTAGCAGTTCGCACAATAAAAGTGAAATCAAAGCGCTTCGTACGGGTTTTTAAAATGAAGCTATGTACAGTTTTCGTGCCTGTTTCACCGATTCTACAAGAGATGGCGTTGTTTTAAAATACATGGTACTGTGTGTTATGTATCACTGTTATAATTTTAACATGATTTCCAATGTAAGTGTTCCGTGCAACATTTTTAAAAACGCACTTAAAATAAAGATTTTTGTCTTTGTATTTCTTGTCTAACAATAGTTTTTTAAGTTTTGTTTTTTACTAACCCAATGGATTTTTAATTGTCCTAAATAAAAGATTTTGAATTTGAAAGTTTTGAAAAAAAAAGGGAAATGTTGACTCCACTGGGTTTACTCGACGCTTCCACGACGTCCTTGTCTGTGAAGTGTGAACCTAATAAATATTAATAGCCACAATGTTTGTGTCAATGACTTTAAAGAAAAACATAAAGGAATGTAAAGACTTCGGAATGGAACAAAAAATGTCGTTACTTTTACTTGGCGTTTTTACAATTAAGGGCCTTACTTAAAAATGTTACTCAAGTTGACATACGCTTAAATATGCTCCGTCTTGTTTTCGCGTGTGACGATTGCCGTCAGCGAGAAGTTGAGAGAGCATTTTAAAATATAGATCAACTTGAGTAACGTTTTTAAGTAAGGCCTTAAGTATTAAATAGCCTCAGTATTATTTTGTACACATTGCGGTTGAAACTATGGGCAGTTGGGACACTGAGGCCAAGAGCTCGGTTTCGGAAATTGGACGCAGAGTACAACTGTGGTGACTCCCGCTCTGGCTCGTTCTTGGTGTAATGACCATTGCTCTTCAGCGTGGATATGGTGCCCGTGTTATGGCACCAGGAACAATGTGGGGCGGAGTATTTGATTTGTGGTTAATTTGCATATTTTTAATTAGTTTGTGACATTTTTGTAATTGTGTTTTTTGATTGAAAATTTAATTAAAGTATTAATGATATAATAATAAGCCTATTATTTCCTTAATAATAATATCTATAGTACTTACATTTCGTTTTAAAACTAACTCAATAAATCTTAGCATAAAATATATTAAAAGTTAAAATATTTTTGTTTTGTTTATTATTTCTTTCTTCGTCTAATTAATAAGGACTACCTATAGGCCTCCTCCATCTCTCTCCATATTTTCCTGTCTTGGGCTGTTTTCATCATGTTTTTATAAATGATTTATAAAATAAAATAAATCGTTTGTATTACCTATACCTAATGTACTTACCTAAGTTACACTTTTATGTGCAAGATACATATTAGCCAATAATAAAAAAATATACTAATCGGTTTTGTCTTCTGTATATCACATCTGGTGTGAACAAAAGTTGTCTGTATATTTTTTAGCAAAAATACCTTTAATTCAGTTAAAATCTAAAAAATCAAACTGAAAAAAAATAAGGAATTTTATTCGTCACTTTGAAAATTAGAGCTTCGATTTATTAGTAAAAGTGATTAAAATGTTGCCCCCCCCCTCCTACATTTCTAAACT
This sequence comes from Agriopis leucophaearia, assembly GCA_949125355.1. Taxonomy (NCBI): domain Eukaryota; kingdom Metazoa; phylum Arthropoda; class Insecta; order Lepidoptera; family Geometridae; genus Agriopis; species Agriopis leucophaearia. The sequence continues at coordinate 809,547 of OX421270.1, forward strand.
ATAAGACCTAAAACCTTATAACTTGGCATGCTGATAGGTATATTAAAGACGTGCTAGCTGAAAAGTCATTAACCTTTTCGCAAAATTGTCTTAACAAAGATGGTTTCTCAAGTCGTTTCCTTATTTACTAAAACATAAAAAGTATAATATTATTTTGGTATAATCCTACTAATATTATAAAAGCGAAAGTTTGCGTGTGAGTGTGTGTGTGTGTATGTATGTTTGTTGCTCCTTCACGCTGAAACGGCTAAACGGATTTGAATGAAATTTGGTATGGAGGTAGCTTATATCTTGGAATAACACATAGGCTACTTTTTATCCCGAAAAAATATTTCGTTCCTGTAGGATAACTTCAATAAATCAACTTCGTAAGTTTTAGACGGATTTCGATGAAATTTGATATGAAGGTAGCTTATCCTAGCATTATCACATAGCATACTTTATATCCCGAAAAAATAAAAGATTCCTGTAGGATAATTTCAATCAAAACTCCGTTACTGTTTAACGGATTTCGATGAAATTTTGTACGGAGGCTTTTTATGTTCTGGATTAAAACATAGGCTATTTAATACTACTAACTACTTTTTATTGAGACTGTTCAAGGACTATAGTAGATATAGACTACTTTGTATCACAAAAAAAAAGACTATTCCTGTAGGATACCGTAACCAATGACGGCTGGGTAAAATTTAGTATAACTTTATACTAACCATATTTTTTTTATTTTTTTTTACTTTTCTTCTATGTTTTTCCACGGGAACTACTAAATGATCTGAATGATGATGAATGATAAATGAAATGATGATCTAAAGATAAGCAATGGGCCATATTAAAATACACAATACTTTTGACCCCGTAACAAATTATGGTTCCCGGTTCCCGTGGAAAAACATAGGAGAAAAGTAAAAAAAAAACTTTCGATGTAGTTATTAGTAGTTTTCTGGGCGGCTAGCGGCCTGCGAGTTCGAGTGTAAAGAAAGCGTGACGTACAAACAAGTAAAAAAAAACTTTCGATATCGCGCGTTTCGCTGGGCTGCAAGCGGCCCGCGTTCAAGTTCGAGTGCCAATAAAAGGTGACGTAAAAACAAGTAAAAAAAAAAACTTTACATATCGCGCGGTTCACTGGGCCGCAAGCGGCCCGCGAGTTCGAGTATCAAGAAAAGGTGACATACAAACAAGTAAAAAAAAATTGGTGCCGCTCGGTTCGCTAGGCTGCAAGCGGCCCGCGAATTCAAGTGTCAAGAAAAGGTGAGGTACAAACAAGTAAAAAAAAACTTTCGATATCGCGTGGTTTGCTGGGCCGAAAGCGGCCCACGAGTTCGAGTGTCAAAATAAGGTGACATACAAACAAGTAAAAAAAAAACTTTCGATATCGCGCGGTTCGCTGGGCCGCAAGCGGCCCGCGAGTTTGAGTGTCAAGGAAAGATGACGTACAAACAAGTAAAAAAAAAAATTTCAAAGTCGCGCGGTTCGCTGGGCCGCAAGCGGACCGCGAGTTCGAGTGTCAAGAAAAGGTGACGTACAAACAAGTAAAAAAAAACTTTCGATATCGCGCGGTTCGCTGGGCCGCAAGCAGCCCGCGAGTTCGAGTGTCAAGAAAAGGTGACGTACAAACAAGTAAAAAAAAAACTTTCGATATCGCACGGTTCGCTGGGCCGCAAGCGGCCCGCGAGTTCGAGTGTCAAGAAAAGGTGACGTACAAACAAGTAAAAAAAAAACTTTCGATATCGCACGGTTCGCTGGGCCGCTTGCGGCCCGCGAGTTCGAGTGTCAAGAAAAGGTGACGTACAAACAAGTAAAAAATAAAAAACAGAGATAACTAGCACTGAGACCCAAAGCATGTAAATATTTAATAAAATTTACCATTTAAACATCTGCCAGGCCGGGATCAAACCAGAAACCTCCTGCTCATAAGGCACATGGGTTAGTACTTAGCCATACCGGTCGTCAATAGCCAGGCTGAAATATTTATATCGTCCTAAAATATAAGTACTTTACCTACTTACCTACTTTGTAGAGAACTCGATTATATTTCTCTCAAACAACGCGGGCGAAGCCGCGGGCGGAAGCTAGTGTTTCTATAAAATTTGGTCAAGTCAACAGAGCTTTGTTATTTCCAAGCTTGGAAGGACTTAGGCTACGGAAAACGGAACCCTACCAAATGCGTGTCTTGACACGCTCTTGGCCTATTATTTTTCCTGGAATGTTCTTTATCAAACTTTGACTGCGTGCGACCGGGACCGATAGGAATATTTTTTATCGGAGGCCAAGATTAATTTCGGGTCGCTGCGCCAGCGCAGTAGATAAGTAACATTTAATACAATTTTTATTTTGATAATAATCATTTACCTCAAAGATTACTGAGATCAGATAACCCTTTGAGGTTTAACATCTCCGAGAAATAAAAAGCAAACGTATTCTTGTGCTTCAGATGGTCACGATCGTGAGTGGCATGACGTGCTAGTGAATGCATTCTTAGTAATTATACCTTATTTTTTGTAAATATCTGTTGTACTATCTCATAATAAGGATACATGAATAAGGATGTGGTTAAAACTTTTTTACTAAAAAAAATTCGAACTGAATTTTTCTATTGGAACGAAGTTCCTTTTCGCGCGTTGAGAAAAGAGGCTAGACCACTGAAGTGAGAATTTTTTTCGTTTAGATTAGAAGGGCTGTCAAGGCATTTTTGTAAGAATTCCGTTGTAGCCAGTTGAACACATGCAAACGATACGTCAAAATATAACTATATGGGAAGGAATGCAGTAATTCGTCAAGATTAGTATTATTTCAAAAGGTTATGAACGCCATTTTGATAAAGTTTAAAATTGACCTTCTCGTGGTGCAATACGGTTCAGTTCCCCTTGAATTTTGTGCAATAATTTTGGTAAATGTTGCTAGTGCAAAAAAACTGCACGATTATTGTGCGGTTTATAAAACTAGTAGAGAAATATAGACTGTATCGTAAATTAACGTACGACATTATTAAAACAGTTCTACCTTAAACTGCACGAAAAGTGGTTGGTAAAAAATTTGAGTTAAAGAGTTTTTCAACAATTTTGTTTATTTTAATTAACAAAAGTTGTGTATTAACGCATGTGATTGTGTTATACTAGTGAATTATTATCCTTTAAATACTATTAAGATAAGTTCGTAGGTTTGCATGAGTGTGTGCAAACAATAGGAAGTAAAAAAACAAATTTTCGGTTTTGCCCCAAAACTCCGCACAAACTTAGCTAGATAAGTTTCCATGACCTTAATAGGTTATGCTTTGACCATGATATCGATTTATGCTATGTTTAGAGCTCGTTTTATGGGACTTTAAATGGGTAGAAAAATAAATATTAATTGATAAGGTTAAATGCATTTTCCATGCGAAGCCATTGAAAATAAAAATATATTATAAAATTTAGAATGTGGTATCACAGCTAGTGATGGGACAGTTTTGTGTGCAGTTTTGATTTTATCGATAACCTGTTTATTGTATACCTTATAAAATATTTTATGGTAAAACTTGCCCTAGTCGTTTAAAAAAATTACAAACTCTTATTTAACTTGCATCGTTGGCGTGTCTGTCAGCTTCCCGATTCAAAATTTGTAATCCATTTTTCTAAGCACGTTTCAGTTGCACTAAGTAAATTTGATGTTTGTAAAATAATATGGTGGTACTTAACTGGCCTGATGATGGAGCCAGAAAGGTAAGCCATAGTAACCTCTCTACTACATACTTTTACTTATTACTCCGTCGTGTTTGGACTCGTTGAATTCATTTTGATAAGATAACTATTAGACCAAAAAGACAAAAACAATATTTATTGTCTGTCTAATAATTCATAGATTTACTGACGACTTGCAGCGCCCCGTGGTTTCACCCGCTATCCTATAGGAACTGCCATTTTTTCAGGGTAAAAACTATGAGTCAATCGAGAATATAAGCTACCTCCGTACCAAATTTTATTTTAATCCATTCACTTATTACAGAATTCAGTGAAAACAAACATATTAATACGCAGACTTTCTTATTTATAATAATAGTGTGATAATGTTATTGTCTACATCTACATAATAAGACAAATGAATAATAACACAATAAAGTTTAATCTCCAAAAAATACTCCTAAAGTAGGTATTGTAGGAAATGTTGTAAGAAAAATCAAAAAATATCGATATCGATAAAATTATGGTAACCACTATTATTGTCAACGGCTTGTCAAGGGCTTATAATTAAAACACGGTGAAATCACAAAATTATCAACAATTTAGACTTTACCGGTGATAGCAAATTCCTCCTTTTTTAAAAATTAAAATCCATTCTAACTCTACCACACGTAATTACAGCGCAAGACGGCATTGTGGATAAATCCGATGGAGCAGCATACGAATTCGAATTCAGTTAGCAACTGCGATGCGGAGTTTGACGCGTTGACGTGCATACTAATGTTCACTCGTATGCCCCGTAACAAATGTTCCATCTCTCTTCCGTTCTATACCCTTCTCTTTTCTGTGGGCTAGACGGTAAAAATTAGAACCAAAAGTTGTAACGACACTTTTTGCTAAGCCGTGCGGCGTGCGCGTTTTTCTCTGTCTGTCTCTCTCTCTCTCTCTCTCATAGAAAGAAACTTCGTTCCTTCCGGGTGTCCCTTGACACCTCTCAAGTTTTTTTTATTTTCTATATATTTATCCTTCCATCCGAATTTTTCAAGTTTTTAAAGTCAAGACGGACAGACAGACAGTCAAATGGACGGATAGACAGTCATACAGACAGACGGACGGACAGAAAGAATTTATAAGGGTCCCTATCAGGCTACAGAACCCTAAAAATGGCGGGATCTACACATATATAATTTATGTAGTGATAAATAAACACGTCGGTAGGTACAAGCACGCTACGATGCGACGTAATTAAGTAATAGAGATTTCAATAGATGACGTACACATACATTATACAAGTCTAAACACATGGGGGACGCAATGATTGCAACAAATTTAAGTAATACGTGTACAATAAATACGATCACATCAATTCGAATTGAATAAAATTATCATGTAGCAATTGCTTTTCGTTTTGGTCCTACTATACTTTGGTTTAAACCTGCCATTAGCGATAGCTCAAAGTTTTGTCATCTGAAAATAAGTTTTTACTAAATATTGTCGAAATAGCTGATATGTCTTACTTTCCTTACGCTATTATCTATAACTTAAGCTGGTATCTGTGTTATTTAGTTCACACAACACTATCTAAAAGTAAACATTATTCTTTACGTTAACCGTACCACTGCCACTACCGTACCTACCGTACCGTACCGTACCACTGAACCGTATTTATATCCTAATTTTAACCCTGAAATGACGAGGAGATGGGTAATTATATTTGAAAAGTTTTTTTAATGTACATTTTTTTTAATATTACTTGTTACTACGTATATTTAATTGACACTAAACGAATAAAATTACAAAAAATCTAGTAAGTTTGGACTTACCAATCACCTTAGGTGTTTAAAAAATTACGAGTGAGGTCCTACAATTCGCAGCATTATAATTTTTATTTTTCGTTATATTTTCAGGACAAGCCCGGACTTTTAAACGGCATCAATGGTGTCAAAACCAAAACTAAGAGGCCTTTTCTGCATAATTGTGGATTGGGATGATTTTGGTAAATAGACAATTGATACCTACAGACTATGAGGTTATAAGTAAACTGGGCTATTTAGGTGAACAACTTGTAGATAGGAGAACAGATCTATAGGATGAAAAAGGCACCTTATTTTCTCTCATCTCAATATATATTTGGGCAGGAGCGATGACTCGCCACCCACTACTTGGACCCCAATAAAGGATGTCTTATATTGGCGCCGGAGGGGCAAAATTGGATTGATAGGCTAAGGTGTCGAGAGATGTGCTGCATTTGTATGTATTTAAAAAATATATATGTATGTATATCAGTCTCTGGCAGCCATATTACAAGCTTTGCTTAGTTTGGGGTCAGATGACCGTGTGTGCAATAATTTACCAGATATTTATTATTATTATTTAATGAAATTCTCGGGTCTAGCCCGGACATTTGGTGGGCATTGGTGGAGCCGAAGCCAACACAAAGAGGCCCTTTTGAATATAAAATACATGCAACTATGAAATATGTATAAAAAGGAATATGAAACTATTGTACAGTATAGGATTAAAAAAGACTGGGCTATTGAGGTGAACAACTTGTGAATGGAATAACAGATCTATAGAATGAGAAACGGCACCTGCCTTATCCTGTCTCATCTCAAAATATATTTAGGCAGGTGATGACTTGCCACCCACTGAATGGGCCCCCCATAAAGGCTGCCGTATCTTGGCACCGGAGGGGCAACATCGGCGTAGGTGGCTTAGGGTGTGGAGAGGTGTGCTGCACTTTCACTAAGAGCTACTCGCGGCGTTATGCTCTTTAACACTTCCACCCTGGAGCTTAGGTTCTTAGTTCTTGCGGTTTCCACCCCTGGACGGCCGGTTAAGGCAAGCCAGGGGTCAGGGATCTCATTTAGCCCCATGGAATCGGGGTACGCGGTGTCGCCACTCAACGACGCCGACGGCTCACCATAAAGCCGCGGCGGAGTTTTCATTTTTGTTATTATTGATCGATAAATGACAAAAAAATACACTGAATGACTGCGAAAAATAATAACGCTTCTTCTTCTCTCGAGTCGATGTTTCGTGAATAATGATTTTTATATTAAATTTCTGGACTAGGATTCGGCATCCTCAATAGCATCCATTCAGGTCGTCCAGGCACGCTACCAGTCCACCAATTGTGACATTGTTTGAGGGTTCACACCACAGAGGCATTTGGTCACGAAGTCTTTTAAAAAACCCTATTTTGCCATGTTATTCCGACTTCGGACCACTTGGGACTGAAGTAGTTCAGGGTGTTTTATTAGGTCATGATAGTCTAGCCCCTCTTTATTGTTTCTGCCTAATGAAGATCCGACAGAAACAATATAATTGGGGGGTGGAAAGAGCAGTTTTTGCCACATGGCAAGTTGACCGTCTGTGACGTAGAATTCCAACGCCATTATGTGATAACGACATCAACTTTAACATACCATTCGCTAAACAAACTAAATTTGACAGCTCCAAAATTGTAGCTATCTTTTTGTGAGGTATTGAAATTAACGGAGACGCCCCCATAATAATTTTATTCCTGTCAAATTAGTTTAGTTTAGAGAATGGGACATCGGAACCGACGTGAATAAAAAAATATAGTGTATGTAATAATTACACTGGTCCAGGATTAGATCTACTTTTTACTCGTTCAGTTAATAATACATTAAATTTGAAACGGTTTTAGTTTCAATCAAAATTTCAGTTAAATCGATACAAAAAATTGCATATATTAGATTATTATCATATATTAAAATAAACTCCATTCAATAAAACCGTCTCATTAATAAAACATACGGTCAAATCGTATCGAACCGCGAGCGCAAGGTGTCAACATATTATTATAGTTGCTTGGCGTTGTGCTTTGCTATTTATACAATCGCGACCCACTCGAACCGACTGTTTGCACTTGATATCTCTACTCAGTGCACGCTTCGATCGCGGTTGATTACATCCTATGATCATTGAAAAATTGTTTTAACAATAAGTACTTTTAGTGGCAATATTATTTTTATGCGTATTTTTCTGGAGACATTTTTGACCGGTGATTCAATTAAGGGTTACGCGTTCGTGTATTGTCCGCGTGATTTCGGGAACTGAACTGTCAGTTACAATGTATCAAGAGTTCATTGAGAAAAGACGCTGAAGTTTTTTTATCCTGCTGAGTTTGTAAGTTTTTGTTTACATTTTTGCCTGTTATTACATAATATTCATTTTTGACAGAGATGTTTCCTTTCGTTGCTACCATAATTATGTTTGGATATTTCTTAATCTTTCTAAATCCATAGCGCGTGCTATTTATGACAGTGATTGAAAGCAGTAAATAATTATTAATAAAAACAACAATATCTTAAAATAAAATAGTAGTTTTTCTAGACTATAGTAATAATACCTATAACATTCACGGTCCCTTACAACACGGATTGTTCTTCCGGAAATACTATATCCGTCAATCCATTATAACACATATATATACACAAATTGTATAGCAATATGTATAATATTACTCATTTATTTTATTATTTTTTACTCATGAAATTTTTTACCAAACATGGTCTGTTTTATTTGTTCCTAACTGCTGTGATGTTTCCTGAACATGTAATTTATAAAAAAATATAATTATACCTGAGCCTTCGTACTATTAGGCATTGATGGAATTATTATGTGTGCCCTGGCTTCTCCTCGGCCAACATTATCTTTGTTGGCTTATCAATTGTTTATTGCTTTATCTATTTAGACAAAATGAGGTGTCTACAGATTCCTGTTAGTTTATCGATTATCTCAGGATATGCGGAATCATTATAAGTACAAGATGGCTACTAGTTAAATAATAATAATAATAATAAATATGTGGGACATTATTGCACACATGGTCATCTGACCCCAAACTAAGCAAAGCTTGTAATATGGCAGCCAGAAACTGATATACATACATATATATTTTTAAATACATACTTAAATAGATATTAACACCCAGACATAGAACAAACACAAATGTTCATCACACAAATGTTTGTCCTAGATGGGAATCGAACCCACACCCCCAAGCGCAGGAAGTAGTTTCACTACCAACTGAGCCACCGGGGCAGTCAAAGTTCTTATCCAGATAAAGTGGGAATGTCATCGATTTATTTACTGCACCCCCTCATCTGGAGTATCATAAAAGACGTCTTAAAATGAAAATGTGTCCTGAATATAAGGTACTTACATAAGACGTACCGCCGAAAATTCTTCTCATTTAAGAAATAAACTTGTTGCCTGCCCCGGTAGTGATATACCTATAAGAGTGATAATAAATACTCCTAAAAATAATTAAAATAAGTGTCATTTCATAATAATTGGAAGTAAACACCTTCATTATCACACAGCTTTTATAAAAACATTGATGAGCTAATAATAATATTGCGGTTTGTAGCACGTGTGACACATACACACCTATCGTATAATAATATAAGTATGTATCTATACTTAACTTAGTATTATATTTATAACAAAACACACTAATGATACAATTATGAATGCGAAGTTTTATGAATGATTGTGTGATTTTTAATTGTATTAAAGTGTTATTCTAAAACAATTTTGAATATACAAAAAAAAAATATCTTTTTTTGTATTGTTTAAATGAGTGTCTTTATATTCTTGTTCCCACTTCACTCTGCAGAGTTGAACATAATATTGATTAAATATAAGATAAAATATAAGCACTGGCCCGATGTCTACAGGTTCAAATACTTTTAACAGTTATCTTTAATAATAAGTCGACTGCAATAATTTGTATACGTTTCATTATTTTATTATTATGTCAAAGCATTACATTTCTACGTACTCAGCATAAAGTTTAAAATGTAATCATTAATTTGTGTCCAACTATCTATACATATTCGATAAAAAACGAAACTACAGTTAGATAAAAGTATGCAAGATAATATATATATATATATATATATATATATATATATATATATATATATATATATATATATATATATATATACAGTTATGTCTGCCTGCAACAGTAATAATGTATTCTTATACTTAGTTATGCCACAAATTGATTTTTTGAGTTTATGCTGAGTACATTTATTAGAAATTTCATGTTATGTAATTATTTTCAAAATATGAAATGTATACATATTATTCCAGGCGACTGTACTTTATTATTTCTCTTTTAAACTATTTATATTATTAAGATAACAATTCTTAATATAAGTACAAGAGTAATCTGCTGTTTGCACTCATATTCACAACTCATATTATCTTTATTTATGACCATCAGTACTTACGACGATTTACAAACTTGGCAGTATTGTTTGGCGCACTGACAAGAAGGGAGGTACTTTAGACAGGTATTTACTGTTATGTTAGGAAAGTCATACTAACATGTTTATAAAGAACTGCAATCTAATTATCGTTCAGTAAACTCTTTTTGTGGACAGTATCTAATATATATACACATGTATATAAAATAAAATTTGCAAGTTGAAGTGGCAACGGGCAGGCCACATCGCTCGAAGAACCGATAACCGATGGGGAAGAAAGTTTCTTGAGTGGAGACTACGAACCGAAAGACGCAGCGTAGGTAGGCCTCCCACTAGATGGACCGACGACATCGTGAGAGACGCGGGCATCCAGTGGATGCAGATGGCAGGATGTCGTTCAGTGTGGAGGTTAAAGGGGGAGGCCTATTTTCAGCAGTGGACGTCTTATAGCTGATGATGATGAAAATGATACAAATTAAAAGTAAAATACTTCTTCCCTGACTGACTGAATTATCGTGGCATCTCTAAAACTGCTTGACATACGAAGCTATAAAGGTCCGCTAAGAAAGTATTTTAAGACGTGGATGATTTAAGGGGGTCAGATGGGGGTTGAAAGTTTAAATGAAATCCTACGTGTACACTTTAGGAAGTTGCAGGCAACAGCTAATCTATTTATACAAGACTAGTGCATGTTGTTTATAAGGTTACTCATATACCCTGTACTAAAGCGAAAGGAGGCGATTTCCGGGTTCGTCCTATAGCAAATCATCATTATGATGAGTACAATGCCCTTCTTTCGGCTTAGTACAGTGTATAATGCATAACCCTATATGTATATTATTGCATATACAAGACGTTACAATATCATTACATACAGAGTGCGTAAATTATCAAACGGTGTCTGCGCATGACGCTTAAAAAAATCGACCGGCTTTAATATAGGCTTTTTAGTTTGCTAATAAATGCTTTCAGCGTAACAGAAAAATATATAATTATAAAACCGACTTTATAAAAATTTCAGAACTGGACCAAATTGAAATGGGACCACACGGAAAGCACCAGCTTTCAAATAAAAAAAGAATCATGTAAATCGGTTCACCCAGTCGAAAGTTATGAGATAACAAAAAAATATCTGTTGAATTGAGCACCTCCTCCTTTTTGGAAGTCAGTTAAAAATACATTAATTCGTATAGGTTATTACAGCACTAGTTCTGTCGAGTAATCATCTACTGCCACCATGACTTATCCGACTTCAAATCACGCTCTTACTCGTAAAAGATAACACATAACTCAGAAAAGTTAGCACACTTCTTAAACAGCCTTGATATCAGAGCATTGATCTGAGACTCCAGTAATTGATTGCACTAAGGTCAATGCAACAAATTAACTACATACAACATTAAATTTATCAGAATTGATAGCAACAAAGTACGGAGGGAAAGAGAAGGAAGTGTTGATGTGACAAACTTGCCTAGTTTTGTTTACATCGACGAAAATGTTTTACAAGTAACATAAGCTAGTGTTAAATAGTATATGTATTGATATTTATTTAAATAATAGTACTAAACTATTACATCGCCTTATTTTGACAATGATTAATGGTATTATGTCACTTTTACGAGTGATCTACTACTTCAGATATATTTTAACAATTAATATAATAATTGTAATTATTTATTTACTTGCAATGGCAATGTTATGCTCCAGTTATTATCTTAACCTTTATGTAATAAATAAAGATAACAATTATTACAATGTCAATATTAGATGTGTTATTCGAGTAGGTAAGTATATGTATAACAACTAATCTCAACTTCATTAATTTATTTACTGACAGCACAACGCACAGCCTAATACTCTAGGTCTAGAAACATGAAATGTTTTACAGGTGTTTCTTATTATGATAACGTAGCACTAAGGAAGGATTTTTGAAAATGCATACCTTTTAGGGTATGAATACCCTTAAAGTTAAATAGGGGAAGTAACATTTTATGGAATTTTGTAAATTTTTGAATTGTTGGTACTTAGACTTCTGTTTATAAGTAAAAGTTAGTTGGATTATCGTTTTTTGAAAATTGCTTCCCTGAGAGTGTAAAATAAGAAATGAAAATTTACATGTTTTTTTTTAGTTAGAAGCGTAGAGGTTGGTATTTAGGCTTCTGTATACAAATATAAATCAAAGTGTGTTTTCGAAAATGAGTCCTCTAAAGGAGATAAATAAGGAATTAAAGTGCCTATGAGGTTCGATATTTCCTATTTAATTGATGGCAAATTCCATCGATCACACGGCTCCGGCGTCTATTGATATTTTTTCTCATTTAGGTTAGGTAATCTTGCCCTAGCCGATAAAGTATTTTGCGATTGTGTCCCGATTTTCTGCCAGTTTCTCTCTTATAATTTGATTTGAGCGTCACAATGGAGATAGTTATGCTTGGAGTTTCTTTGCGCGATAGAATCCGGTACGTGGATATTAGCCGAAGAACCAGAGTCACCAACATAGCTAATAAAATTTACAAGTTAAAGTGGCAATTGGCAGGCTCCATTGCTCGAAGAAACGATTATGGATGGGGGTGGAAGGTTCCACAAGTGGATACCACAAACTGGAAGACGCAGCGTAGGTAGGCCTCCCACTGGATGAACCGACGACATTGTGAGAGTCGCGGGCATCCAGTGGTTGCAGATGGCAGGCTGTAGTAGTTCAGTGCGGAGTATTGTGGCTTAAGACGATAATGATTCTCGTCGAATTCTATAAGTACTAAGACGTTTTTATAAGACTATTGCTGAATACCAACTCAATTTAAACAACTCATAACGTGCCAATATTTTATCTACGACTTTTGACCTCAATGGATAAGATAAGAGACAGAAAAAAAAAATGAATAAAACGATTAAATTATTATTGTAATGTTTTAAAATCGGACTAAACGTTACTCTAAATATCGGGCAAATTCATTGACACCAATCTTATAATAATTACTTACTTACTTACTAAGTATATTTTTAAACACTTTGAACACGGTTTTATTTGCTTCACTTGTATCTAACTAACAATGTATATAATGTAGTCTTGGATATTAATTGAAAGATGTATTTCTTGAATAATGATTTAATAGTGCCACATGCGTGTCCATGAGATGGAGGTTGGATTAAAAAGGGTTGCCAGGCCTCGATTACAGAATCAGGCTAATGTTATAATGTTGCTACTTTCTAGAGATTTATATTCTAGAATACTACACAAATCTTGGACAGTGATTTGTCGATCGCTTTGAATATTTTATGTATTCGGGTGACAATACAATAATTTGGCACCATCGCACTGACCTGATGATGGTACCAGGAGGTGGGCAGAGGAACTCTTCAATGTAAAAGACTATTTCAACTAATATAACACGTCTCAGGCCTCTTCATATAACCATTTTTCTATCGGACTGCCAGAGCGGGCACGAAAAATCAACACCACTTCATGGTTGATATTCCGAAAACCCGTACGAAGCGCTTTGATTCCACTTTTATTGTGCGAAGTGCTAGTCTGTGGAATGCGCTGCCGGAATGGGTGTTCCCCGATGGTTAAAATCTGTGTGTCTTCAAATCTCGTGTGAATTGGTTTCTTCTGGGCAAGCGTGCTCCATCGTAGACCGCATCGCGCTTAACATCAGGCGAGTTGGCGGTCAAACGCAAGCCTATTTCTGAATTTAAAATAAAAATACATTGAAATTATACAGAAGCGTATAACAGTAATATAAGGGAATCTTAACACTCTAAATATATTATATTTAATTCCACAGTTAGCAAAAAAGCAGACGGGCTACCTGATGGTATACACAAATAAATTGCTGACCTTTTAAAAATATTGTTCTCCTTTAAATTACTGTTATTTCGCTTCTTTATAATATTTATATACATTGCCGTTAACATATATAATGATATATATTAACATATAATATATGTTAACGGCAATGTATATAATTCAGGTATTGTATACAATACGTTTATCATGAACAAAATCCCCCGCTACTGTATAGAACACCGAGCTATTCTAAAAAATATAGACATTGCCGCTAACATATAAAAAATAAAAACCTACCCAGCCGGAAAACCTAATTAAAGATCAGAAAAAAAGTATACAATGAAAAAAATGCATAGTTACAAGAAATTAAAGAGCAGATATTTCTATAGTACAAAATCATTTTTAGTACAAGACGGTAAGTGGTTGTTATTTATATGTAACACAGATATGAATATGTTTTTAATATATTTGGCATGTTATGACAAAAACTGCGGGCCTCAACTAGATCACATTGAGCTGAACATTTAGCTACTAATTAACAATTTTATCATTGTTTCTAATAGTTTAGATTAAACCTGACCCGCTCATAAAGTTATCTGAGTAACGTGAACGTTTGAGGAATATTTTGGCAAACATTAAGATGCTGTTGTCATGTAACTTTCAATTATGTTGAGCAATAACATTGTCGCTTATACATCATCATTATCCCAGCATCCGGTCAGCCACCACCGTTCACACGTACACATTTAGGTTATCTTTAATATATCAAACACCTCTTGCTGGGCAGGTTCCCTGCACAGTCAGCAAATTTTATTTCGTAACTTAAAATTTCATCTTTTTTCATTCATACTATAATATGTATGATGCAGAGAATCTCCTGCTGAGGCCTAAATATAAATAAGTCATTTGTTTTTCTAGAAACGTCTTTTCGACTGTGACGTTTACTTGCTGTGTTTTATTGAATAGCATTTTAGCTGTACCAAGCTACTTTTTAATCACCTACTTTGATATCATACAACATTTTGCACAGCTATATTATTATGTTCACCGTTGTGTATTGTTTTTTTTGTCATGAATTAAATGGTGTCTATGCATTGAGTTGGTGTGATTATTTATTTTCACAAATTATCACAGTAATCATATCACTTCATCGTCATCAGCATATCTTTGTCCTTTTATCTACTACTAGCTAATGCCCGCGACTTCGTACGCGTAGCGCAAAGTAATTAGTGGGTGGACGATTAGACTGACATATCCAAATATAAATGTTACACTAACGAACACGAACGGAACTTTAAATAGGCACAAATCCATCGGATTATTTATACTGAATATTTTATAGATAATACCTACACATATGACATGATTGTAGATTTATTGCTCTCCATTTTAATGCGGATAGTCATACTATCGTCATAGTATGATTTTAGTCTAGTTTTAATCTGACTCGATACAGGTATCCCGACATGTCCATAGTTTCAAATATATTTCAAGCAAATAATATATTACTTTCACTGGTTAAATACGTTGGAAGTGTGGAGCCATGGAGCCAATAAGGAAAAAAAATTGGTATAAGTCAAGCGAAATGTCATGCATGACAAACGTTATTATTGAATTATTAGTAAATAGTAAGTAGGAAGCATGGAGCGGTATCTATAATTAATCGCTGTTATTTAACATTACTCCGCGTAAAGATTGCCAATCAATGATGACTAAATAATTTTTGCCCGCCTTCTGCGCCCCTACCCTTCCAACAACTAAACCGCTTTCGTTCACCACCATAACATCCAAAATAGCTGCTAATCATAGATCAGTAACAGATTAGATGCCGCGAGTTCACCTACTTTGCGTGTCTGTTATTGGTCTTAAGTTTGATCCTGGCAAAAAAAAATATTCATTTTAATCTCCGTCGACTTGGTATATTAGCACGTCAGAAGTCAATACAAAAATAATCGTACTTTAAATTACGCCATAATAAACTGTAAAACCTCTTCAAAAGCAGTTGGCTGTCCTGAAAATAACAAAAACAAAAAAACTATTTGGTGCAGTCTATCGGAAGTTATGCGGGTACATACATTTCGGCGATTCGTTTTTATTTCATCATCATCATCAGCCAGAAGACGTCCACTGCTGAACATAGACCTCTCCCTTTAACCTCCACACTGAACGACATCCTGCCATCTGCATCCACTGGATGCCCGCGACTCTCACAATGTCGTCGGTTCATCTAGTGGGAGGCCTACCTACGCTGCGTCTTCCGATTCGTGGTCTCCACTCAGGAACCTTTCTTCCCCATCGGTTATCAGTTCTTCGAGTGATGTGTCCTGCCCATTGCCACTTCAACTTGCAGATTTTAATAGCTATGTCGGTGACTCTGGTTCTTGGCGAATATCTATATTTTTATTTACATATAGATTATATGGCAACAGCCGCTCCAGTCTTCCTACCTACCATGTCTGCGAGTAGAAGTCTGTCATTACGACAACATTACTATAAAATAAGCTAGATGGCGTTATAAATAATTATAAAAAAAAATTTTTTTTACTATTTATTATCATAAATTAATATAGCCTATGTTTCAATCAGGTATTTTATAAGCATATTCATGGAAACTGCTTTGAAATCCTTCTAGTAGTTTAAAAGATGTGCGCGGACAAACAAACAAACTGACAGCCGTCAGATTTGTAGTTCCATAGTTTGAAAATAGATTGCGTACTAAAACGATGCTTTGCGAAAAAAATTTAAATTTGCTTAAACTTTACGAATAATATTATTAAAAACGTAATAAGGTATTCAATAATTCCTAAAATAATAAGTGTAAATGGATCGTAGTTTCAAAAATATGAAAAGTGCGTCTATTATAGGTAAATACGACACTTTACCTGAATCACGCAAACGGGATTTTTTTTGCAAGTTAAACCGATATCAGGTATTGCTTCTACTTAGTTAGAAGTCATGTGTGAAGGTATTTGATCTACACATTTATAATATGGTAGGGATTATTATATTCTGTGCCCTTGGTAGACGTTGCTTCTTCTAATTTAAACCACTGAGCTTGGTTATCGTAAACTAAACACAGTTGCCCTTATGTTTTTCAGTTCGTTGCCTTTTCAGTAGACCAAAACAATCGTAATTAAATTTGATAACTTAATAGACTGCGTAATCAAGACAGACCTAAGTTACCTTTTATTTTTGAAAAGATGAAAACTTAATGAGATTGGGATGAAAAAAAAATGTAAGACATTTAATTGTTAGCTACGACAGATTAGATAAGGTTGTGGGGTATGGTATGGGGTATGAGCTGCACTGATTTAAATGTGTTTTTATTTTATTTTAAAGCAGGTTTCAATGTTCTTATTCTTGGCTACATTTGAACTGGCTTTTCAGCTGTTGAAAAGTTGTGAGCTCTTTTCTGAATTGATCGTAGGTCTTTTTGCGTCTTATTTATGGCAACAACATAGGTAGTTACGTTTTGTAAAAACAACTTCAATTTCATTGATATAAAGTAGATACTAACCTTGTATCAACATTTATAAATGTGTACGACAATAACAATCATTTAGTGGAGGTCAATTAGGAATAGAATTTCTCGTTGTCCTCGCTGGGGGTCAACAGGGAAAAAATCCTTTTTACCCTCATTGGGAGTAAATAGCTTGGAGAGGGAAGATATAAGCCAATATTTTTTGTATCATTTAGTTAGGTACAGACGTCACTGAAATTTTATAAATAAATATATTTGACATGAAAATTTTAATGCGTATTCTAGTAGACAGTCTTTAAAGGCATGTTATTGTAGTGAATCTGAAATGATATCAGCTCTCGACTCCACGTGAATGATAACAGATAATCTCTGTGTAGACTTAATTATTATTATCAGTTGTTGATCTACTTGAATCAGCATCATTACCTACATCATTCTTAGTCATCACTGCAGTGTGTGGACTCGGCTGACATTCATCTAAAGGCCGAGGATCGAACCGGGTGCCGTCATGTAGTAAAGCACACATGCTACGGCTTGACCACCATCGCTCATTTTTACAAGCTTTTATTTAACTTGCAATGTATGTTTGTTTGTTCGGGTGGAATCTTGCAACTCAATTTTAGACCAGTTATCTTGAACCGATTGAGTTAAAATTTGGCATACTTATGTAAATTCGGTGACAATGCAAAGTTATGGTACCATCGAGCTGGTCCGATGATGGACATAGAAGGTGGTCATAGGAACTTCTAAACAAAACGACGTAATCCCGTCGAGTTTGGGTTAGTTGGATTTGTCTTCCCAAGCATTTTAGTTCTAGGATGGCAGTTTTATTTTTCGCTAAAGCTATTTTTTTTTAAATATTACCTCATTATTTCTTACTTACTCTATTCCTTACCGACTTCAAAAACGAAACTTTCAAATCAATCCATATTTTATTATAAATACCAAAACAGGAAAAAAACGATTTCAACATATTTTTATTTGCTTTTAACAAGCTTATATTAACTTCACTATGTTTGTAAACAGCAAGGTGTGAAATGACCTTCCCCCGAAGGTCTTCCTGTCGATCTTCAACATTCTCCTCTTACTCTTTCTCCGGGCCTTCAAAGCATCGACAATGCCGCTAGTGTTGCAGATGTCTATAGGCGATTACCGTTTACCATCAAGCGGACCTCCAGCCTTTTTGCTGCTCTTTTCTACATTTTTATTTATTAGAAGTCGTTTTTAACCTTATTCTTATAAAATTGACATTCATTTGTTTTTTGTCATTTTTTTTTTTTGTCGATTTGAAACTTTGCAAGTAAGTAGATATAATGTAATTCGGATGACAATACAATAATTTGATACCACCGAACTAATTTAATGATGGAGGTGGATAGAAGAATGTTGAATGGCTGCTCTGGATGATACATTTCTCGAATTGAGCTCATTTGTCTTATTTTACATAACATTTTGGTGACGAAGGTCTAACGATGAAGCACTATTCAATTGGAACCTTTCAATAGTTCAGCATGTTTTTTGACAGCTATAGTAAATTTAACACATTATAATTTTATCACAAATTCAGCGAGCCATGAATCCTGTAAACTTATGCAATTAGTTTTTTTATTTTTTCTACCGAAAATTTGTAATCTGTATGTAAATTTTAGGGCAACACTCGTTTATTTGAAGAGCCATCACAATAAGTACTATTTTGTATTAGAAATGTAAAAATAAAATTAAATAAAACTGGACACTTGTCCAGTTTTATTTAATTTTAGAGTATAGAATTTAGAATTTTAGAGAGCGAGTTAGGCTCTCGCACTGAGGGTTCCGTATACCACATACATTGTTAACTACTAAAGTACAAAAAGTAGTAAATAAATAAATAATAAATAAATATGTGGGACATTATTGCACACACGGTCATCTGACCCCAAACTAAGCAAAGCTTGTAATATGGCTGAAGAAGAAGACATAAAGACATCTTGCCCAGATGGTCAACGACCACTGACCGCGCCCGACATTGATTAACTTCGGTGATCGTACGAGAACCGGTGGTAAACAGAAATGTGTCACCGACTCGCACTTGGCCAGTATTTATTATTTGTTGTTTTACTTTAGAGTGTGTACTATAGTACACACTCTAAAGCAAGCTCATCATGGCAAGTTTGACGCTTTCATATTACTGTTTTTATACTAGAGCAAATAAAAAATAACCTTAGATAACGTTTGTTGTATGGGGACTCCCTTTTAGTTTTTACTTTTTGACTTTATTATTATATTTCAATTAATCCGCCGTAACATTACATATTCTGTAAAATTTCAACTGGCATCTATTACGGTTCGAAAGATACAGCCGTTAAAAGGTAGGACGGACAAACATACAGCTTAGTAATAGGTTCTCGTTTACACCTTTCGGGTACGGAACCCTAAAAAGCCTTTATTTAAATACACTTTTAATTTGTAGTTATGCTTGTTTAATTAGATCTCAATTATTTTGTAATTATTATATAAAAATATACATTCCAGGTAATTCAATTTGTCACATTTTATTATAAGAATTCATTATAATATAGGTAGGAATATGTTAAACACTGTTTTAAACTATCACGGTTGTTCACTAAAGTTATATGATTATAAATAATCATATAACTTTAGGAATATGTTGTTGATTGCATGCGTCGCAAAACAACGCGACGACGCGTCATCGCGCTGTTTTCGACCATCAAACCAGTATGCGGAAAAACAACTATGGCAAAATATGATTAAACAAAAAAATAAATAGCCGAACATTTTATACTAATGTTAGGAATCAAAAAAATATTCCCTGTATTTTCGAGAAATTCGCTACACAAACTATCAACATTTTTTGCCCAATCTGTGTTCTTACGCTTTTATGACTGTACAATGCTACAAAGACTGTATTGGTCTGTAAATAATAAAGTTATTTTTTAGAAAGAAAAATCTAACTTCGAGACTATACCTACATACATGTACAAACTGGAAACTAAAAACTTAAAAAACTACAGTTACAACAGAGATTTGAAATCCTCATCATAACTTTTTTTTTTAAGGAAACCAACCAAAGTAGTCTAACGTCTAATTACTAGTCTATATAGACCTAACATTCCGGCGAAAGGGCCAAACTAAGGGAGGACATATAGTTGAAAGTTGATATAAAAGTCTACGCGTGTGAAGTCGTGGGCAACAGTTAATTAAAACGCAATTCAGAAAGGAATTGTTTGGTTTCAGACGACCAGCATCCATTATGGCAGTGGACTACACGTTCGTGAACGCTACTGTCGAAAATGGCTTCTCTGAGCTGCTGCGGGACCAGGCCAAAGGAGTGGGGAGGATGTTCTACCTCCACTCTCCTCAGGACACCATGTGGGAGAGGAAGGAAGATGTTCCCAACTTTTTTAAACAGGTATATTTTAACTTATATAACATGTTCGGATATTCGTTCATTACACTGTTTTATAAAGATCTATAATTTTGGTATTTCCGATAATATTCTCGATCAATATTTGAGAGAACAAACTTTGGCGACAATCATATAAGAAAAAGACAGAATTCTGATTGTTTAGATGCTTAGAGAAGATGTAATGCTTTGTTATTTAGCATAGGAACATTTGCACGTCTGCTTCCAGACTGCAGACAGCCTAGTGTATCAAAACTAATATTAAGAACTTCATGTAATGTATTCTAGCAAATTAAAGATGTGATAGATTGAATGTTTGAATATATTTCGTCTTACTACTAGTACAATCCGTATTGAACTAGAATTTTCTGAAGATAATAGATTATAAGTAGATCTGGGCGTTTTCAAGACGGGAGTAAATCGGTTTATTTTAGGCGATCCTACTCCATGGTAGATCGTATCAACGTTTAACATCTGACGAGATGGTGGGCAGGCGTAAGCGTATTATTCAATAAAAAAGATACCTTATTACCTACTTAGTGAAAACTAAGAACAGTCTAGACATCATGGTCATGTTTTGTTCAGAATTTTTCTCTGCGATATTTTAAACAAATAACCTAAAAATAAAGTACAAGGCCGTGAACACATAAACTCTAGGCAGTCTAACAGCTATCTAAAATATATTTTAGAGGACATGAACACTACTTATTACCTCATACTGTCTTATACTTTTTTTGCATTGACTGCTGCAATTACATTGTAAAAAAGGTGAACGAAAGCTGAAATTCTGATCAATTACTAAGTTTTGGACCGACTTCAAAAAATGTATTTTTTCGACTGTACTTTGGTGTAGGTTATGTTACGCAATATCTTAGCCAATTTTGTGAACCGATTTATTTATATATTTTTTTAATCGTAACTATTATTTTAAACGCGATAGTAACTCTGTCTTTCTGTCTGTCTTTCTGTCTGTTTGTTCACTTTTCACGATTAAACTGCTAAGGCGATCTTAACGAAATTTAGCAAGAAGATAGTGTGCATCATAAAATTAGAAGACGAATTATGTTTATTGAATTTCAACTACAAACCTTGAAATATTAGATTTTTTTTTTTCTTTATTGAACTTATGATTGCATATATCAACTAACATTCGCATAAAACGAATCAATATAAATAAAAATTAAATAAAACCTTTCAAATATTGCTTCATTTATATAGCCAATAATATTTGGCCTTTCGTAATTTCTAATGAGCTGTTGTACTCGTGAACAACCAAAACGTATTAATTACCAAGGCTGTGTTAGCCAATACATCGAAAACTATCATTTTGTATGCTTACTTCTTATAAATAGACTGAGAACGTAATTGTTTAACCCGTGACCTTTGTTACCTTCATGCTTTATTATTAGCTCTATTTGAGTGTAAGAATGACGTATGAAGTCGAAGGTACTTTGAAAAAAAAAACATTACTCATACTCGGAAAGTAGGTCTGAAGTTGCCTGAGGAGCGGGTTGAAAGTAATACATTTCAGCCCTAGGGACAATCACTTTCAACTGACAGTGACAGTTGACAAGTGACAGTCACGCAAGTTATTAAAAAGACTAGTTCTATTATCACATTTTTCTGTTCAGAGGATTATGGTCGCCGGACTTCTCGTGCATTTGCCAGTGTCAGTTCATGTTTTTATTTTTAGTTTCCTTGTATTCGTAATGAAAAGTACAGTGTTTGCCTCGGGGTTAAAGACTTTTACCCCTTGGATAACAATGTACTATTATATAACAGGAAAGAGGAAGTTTGTAGTAATTTC
The DNA here is from genome assembly GCA_949125355.1 of Agriopis leucophaearia. Classification (NCBI taxonomy): domain Eukaryota; kingdom Metazoa; phylum Arthropoda; class Insecta; order Lepidoptera; family Geometridae; genus Agriopis; species Agriopis leucophaearia. The sequence goes on from OX421270.1 coordinate 831,929, forward strand.
TCTATTTTTCGCAACTCACCATGTACCTAACTGAAATTGAAGAAAAAATACACTGGAAAAGTTAGCACTCCAGTATTTTGTGTGTGTGTCATCAAAATCAGTACCTGCACTAATGACTAATTAAGTACTAAAATTAATTATGTGCAGTTTCGATGTCATCATTCAAAAAACGGTGAAGGAAAACATCGCGAGGAAACTGTTATTTCCAAAAATATCAAAGTTCAAAGACATTCCTGAGACACAGGGTAGAGTTGGTGCAGCTGCCAATTTGGCAGAGCAGCACAGGCGGCGCAAATATGCTAGCCTCGGCAGTGGTTACATATTTGAGGCGTTTGGGGTCGAGACATTGGCCCCTTGGGGACCGGGAGCTCGCCTCATTTTCAAATATCTTTAAGAGCGCCTGGTTAACGCGACGCGTGACCAAAATGCTGGCGTGTATCTGGTTCAACGTATAAGCATTGCTATTCAACGTGGTAATGCCGCCAGAATACTGGGTACGCTGCCAACTCATAGTGGGCTTGAGCATTTGGATTGTCTTTAGACCTTCAAAGGTCTATGAACAGTCTGTTTTTTTAGTGTTAGTTAGCTTGTATTTTGTTTAGTTGATAAAGGCACTTGTCCATAAAAAAAGACATTATGATACTCACCAACATACACTGGGCCAGCATGATGGATTAGGGCCCATCCTCTTTCTCTCTCTGAGAGAATGCCTGTGTCCCAGCAGTGGGAACAGGATTGGCTGATAATGATAAAAGGCTACTTTTTATCCTGGAAACATGATTCCTATAGGATAGCGGGTGAAAACGCGGAGCGCAATATTTTTTACTTCTGTAATATACTGAAAGGTTGGTATCACGAGTGAACCCGCGGGCCCGACTTATTAATTAATAATTATATGCCAAGCATATAAATATTTCAAAAACCTAATACCAGTTGCCCAATTCGCCACACGAGTCGATTTACGTTCTCAGTCCGGTGTCGCGTGACCGCGGTTACCACATGTGGCGTGTGATACTAAACACGATACATACCTACAATGCTACTTTTACTTATTGATGTTTAATTTATCCAATGAATATGTTTAATTGTTTCTCGTGAGTTTACTCGCATTTGGATTTCAGTTTGCTAGCTATGTTGAATTTATGTTTGCTAGCAATTTTGAATTTAGGTTTTATAGCAAATTTTGGATTTCAGTTTGCCAACAAATTTGGATTTCTGTTTGTTAGCAATTTTGAATTTCAGTTTGCTAGCAATTGTGGATTTCAGATTGCTAGCAAATTCGTGGATCAGTCCGGTTTTTTTTCTTACGTTCCCACATTTCCTACGTTAGTTTTTGGCCTAAAAGGGAGGAATTATGTTACATTAATCTGTTAGGAGGAATTATGTGTGATAGTTTCCCCCACCATTTTACTTTGTTTTTCTTACCTTGTTAAGAAAACGGAAAAAGTTTCGGTGCAATGTTAAATGTTCGATTTCGAGTTACGTTTGAAAGAAAAATAAAGTATTTTCAGTATGTGTTTTTTAGGATGTTATACTAAAGTCTCCAAAGTTAGTTGAACCCCGGAATATAATAACTATTAACCGGGAAAAAAAATAACTTTTTTAATTTTAGCATATTTATCATCACATTGACTTCAATTCTGTTGTAGCATTTTCTAATCTAAACCAATTTGAAAGCAACTTTTTTTTTTATAAATAAATAAAATATTTGACAGCTTCAAAAAATGATGCCGTCGTTTTCTAACACACCAAAATGAATAGAAAATAATTAATTTTTAGTGGTCAAAAAAAACTCACGACTAATTTAGTACAACACAAGCGGATTACTTTAAAAAACGACTTAAAAAATATATGAAAGACGTAATAAGTGCCTATAAAATTAGAGGTTTGGCCTCTACTTCCCTGGGATCCCATCATCACACCTGACTGGTGACAATGGGACCAAATTAGAACTACGCCTTCCGAACATAATATTTTTTTGAGATCGGTCAGCAGTTGGCGGATAAATCGGTGAACATACACTAAAAATACAGTGGAACATAGAACCGTCCTCCTTTTTTGGAGTCGGTTAAATTGACTTCATTTTATATTATAAACTAGCTACGCTCCCCTGTTTCATCGCCGGCGATCAGCCAGTCAGTCAGTTCCTGCCAGTGAAAGTCCCGTCAAAATTGGTTCAGCCGTTTCGTAGTCCATATGGGAACATACATACATACATCGCTTTTTATGTATATATCTAGATTTTTAACATTTAAAATATAGGTAATAGAATGTCTAGCAATTTGCATAGTAAGTGGCATTTGACTTTTGTATCATCTCATTTTAAGTTCAAATATCACATAAAAAGACCAAGGATTTATTCAAATAACGCAGTCAGTCATAAAAATGACTGAATATTTAGTTTGATTCACGCGATGAGTTCACGCGAGTGTGATGTGAACCACTCAAATCTCTAATTTGAATGAATCTTTACCAACTGCACGTAGCAATAATTATTTTAGGTCTGTGTCTGCACCAATATTAGGTACAAAAGATCATGGTGGATGTTAAGTGTATCTACTCACCAATATCTCGTTTTCACTACCGCATCTTCGCCTAACATCAGGCGAGTTGGCGGTCAAACGCAAACATCATTATCCTAGTACATATAATAAAAACGTAAATATAAAAAAAACTGTGATAGCGAGATATCAACAAAAAACCACACATGGCGTCTTAAAATAAGCAGCTGAACATGTTGAAACAGTTTTTAGAATTTTTGTCCGTTTGTTTGTTTGTCCACGCACATCTCCTAAACCACTAGACGGATTTAAATGCGGTTTTCACGAATATGGTCAGCTATGACCAGATTGTAGCATAGGCTATGTTATTTTGCGCAAGGGCTGGATTAAGGGAGGAAAAAAAGGGTTGAAAGTTTATATGAAAATCTATGCGTACGAAGTCGCGGGCATCAGCACTAGTATAATAATAAAAAAAGTTGTAGTATAGGAAAATATCTATAGGTAGTACTTATAAATATAGATGTATTGGGGAAATATTTCCCATCAAAAGTTGCACTTACCAAATGAATCTTTTTCAAAATTTCAGTCATGGCCATACTTCTTCATATTCATGCTACTGGAACACATTGTGCTGAGGCTGGAGGGGAAACCAGGCATCAGATTGAACGACGGCATCACCAGCATATCACATGGCATCTTCCAGGAGTGCGGAAGGTAAAATCATCATGGATAATCAGCCTTAACCTCCAATACTAAGAGATGTTATTACTTCCTTCTTGCTACGAGAAGGCCTGGAACAATACATCTAGAAACACCTTTTAACACATGTAACATCAGACGTGAAATAGCAAGTACACAGTTAGGTACACGAAACGGAACGGTAGTAGGTACTAACCTGAAAGGAGGTCATAAAATCATCATTATCACAGAATATACATATAAATACGGAAGATTCACTCCGCAAAATCATTTAATTATATAGAGACTCTCGCTACTACACAATAAAGTGCAATTCAGGACGTGCGAGCGCTAACTACCTACAGCCATATTAGTCTAGAATTTGCCTCTCTGTCTATCGCGTAACTCTTGTGGCGTTATCTCTGTCTATCGCGTGCCTGCGGGCACGGCAAGTCCGACAAGACGACTACTTGTAGCCGGAGTGCGCCAGGCCTGTCATTACCAACAACTAATTTTTTACCATGACCACATCCATAAAATCGCGAAAACAATATCTGGAGAGATCTATAGAAAAACTGTTTATTTTTATTGTGAAATATATAACGATTTTATTAGGTTTTACTATTACGATCATATACATATTAAAATAATAATGAATAAATAATATTTCTTTCAGAGATGATACATTGATTAACATTTACAGGTTGTTTCATCTAGATATTGTAAAAACTAGAAAACGATAACCAGTACTCTCACGTTAAACATATAAAACGAAATGGTTATCTTCTGAAGACGCTAAAGCCATCTTACATTTAAAGCGCTTGATTTTCACACGTTTAGAAAAGAACAGTTACGGCGGGTGGAATAGAAACTCAATTATTCGTAACGTGGGTACTTTTCTTGAAATAGATCAAGGGTCAGATGGTACGTACTTAACAGATTTTTGTTTTTCAAACATATTTGGATATTTACTAAAGTCGTGATAAATTAATATTCACGCCTTGGAGATAGTTACGCATTGATACGCTCATGTAGGTTCTGGTGCTTAAGTTTAACTTTAGCCCATAATACCAATACTACTTCTTTCAATCTAATGACATATAAATGCCATCTCTTCCAGGATAATCTGGCGAGGAGCAGAGTCATACCTCTACACGTGGATCTACGTCAACTACAGACTTATAGACCTCCCCTGGGACAATACTTTCACCTGGTACGCAGCAGCGCTGGGGGTGGACTTTTGCTACTACTGGATGCACAGAGCCTGCCATGGTAAGTTTCATCTGGTCTTTCGAGCCAATACATATTATAATGGCAGCAGTCAGTAGATTTCTTCTAGCTAGATCAACGTGTTCCATCCTTGGCCACACCGTCGCTCACCACCAGATGATTTGGTGGCCAATTATATATCGGTTTAATATAAACAAGGGTGTACATTACAATAATAAATTTCTATATATTACACTCATAAAAAAGCTCACAGTGGCACAACGAGCTACGAAGAGCGCTACGCTCGGAGTTTCTCTACGAGATCGGATCAGATATGAGGAGATCCGTAGATCAACGCGAGTTACCGACATAGCCCACTGGATTAGTAAATTCAAGTGGCAGTGGGCAGGGCACATAGCACGCAGAACAAATGGCCGATGGGGCCGAAAGGTTCTCGAGTGGAGACCACTGACCAGTAAACGCAGCATAGGACGTCCGCCGGACGGCCAACCGGCCCTTTTGGAGAGTGATGGGGGAGGCCTATGTCCAGCAGTGGACGTCCTGTGGCTGAAATGGTGAAGAAGACGGTGATGATGATTACACTCGTTATTTCCCACTAAGTTTCCATGTGACAGGGATGTTACATTGTGAGACAAAAATCGAGTAGACATCGATCATGCACTTGAAATAAAATCGCAAAATACGCGTAAGTATTGCATACACTGTTTAAGTTTTTGGCAGGGAATCTTGGTTTCTGATTGGATCTTGAATGAAACTCGGTTTTCGTCACGCTAAATTAGTGCGCTGCCATCTTGATATGAATGAACCTCAATGGACTTCTCTTGTGAATCGTGCGGCCAGTATCTTGAGGAACTTGGTCGCTATAGTACTTTGTTTCTGCCGAATATCTTGCCCAATTAATACCACTAGGTTTACGAAATGAAAAGTAAAGTAAAGTAAAAAGAGTTTATTTCCAAAAAAAGTTTACGTTACCCCAATCTTAGCTAGGCCGGTCTCTTGGTGTCCCTGGCAAAATTTATATAAAATAGTAGATCGCGAAAGTACATAATTATGTGTTTTACTAATAATATTATTATAAGCATACTTTTATTATACACTAGCTTTTTTGCCCGCGACTTCGTACGCGTAGATTTTCATATAAACCTTCAATTCTTTTTTCTTCCCTTAACCCGGCCTTGCGCAAAATAACATAGCATATACTTCAATCTGGTCATAGCTAAGCATATTCGTGAAAACCGCATTTAAATCCGTCCGCATTTTCTTCCAGGGGTGTAGGAGATGTGCGTGAACAAACAAACAAAAATTCTAAAAACTGCCTTAACATGTTCAGCTGCTTATTTTAAGTCGCCCTGTATGAAGTATTGATAGAATCATAAAAGTAATAAATAACACCGTCAACAGTTTTCAAATCAAAAAGATAATGTGACCACAGTGCAGAGCATGTTTTGAAATTTTCTTTTTGTCTAAACCATTAAAAGTATATTTCCGGCCAGTTTCGCTGGCCACGGAACCCTGACATAATGCTTGTCTTAACACGCTTTTGGCTAGTTATTTCTTATTTCGCGTGCATTTGTATGTATACCTTGATTAAAAAGCCATGAAATGGAACTACTCTATTTATCTGTTAAAATATCACAGTAAAATAAAATTATTTCTATATTCTTATTCTTACTGCAAATAATATACACTGTATTCTTCTAAAAGCTAAGTTTATATACCTTGCATAAAGGGTGCAGCAATGACTTATGTAGTGGCTGTTCACAAAACCAGACCACAGACATAAACATATAAATTTAAGTATAGTTAAATCTATTACATAAATATTATATATACTATTCAAACTTAACCTAGGGTGAAGTAATTTTACAAAACAAAAAAAAAAAAACATACCTAGTGTGATAGGGTACTTAATTATATATGAGATGATACAAAACTTATGACGCTACTTTCTTAACTATTTATATATCGATATTTATTTTCTAATTATAATTTTCTAAAAATTATCGTCGAATAAATCTTTTATCTCGTAATAACATTTTTGGGTTAGAAACTTACGAAGTTGATTCTGGAAAAATGTTAATATTTATTTCTTTCTTTATTGCGTCCGGAATTTTGTTGTATAGGTTTATTTTCATGTACAAAGGGCCTTTTTTGAATATTTATATTCGCGGGACTGTATTAAAATAGGATGCGGTATATTTTGTGTTTTAAATGCTAACATAGAATAAAACCATGAGAATGTAATATGGAGCTTGGAGCTTCCCGCTGTGGTACTGGATGTAGATGCGACCCAGGGACAACGTCATGTATGCGGTCGGCTAGGTCTGCCAGCACATCGAGTGATGACGTCATCTGCTGCGAAGCAATGATGGTCTGCGTGCTGTTCGGTAGGCGGCTGGTCCAAATCATGCGTAAAAAGTCTTCTGGAACTCCGGGGCCTGCTAGGTGTCGTAGATGACGTAAGAATTGAGAAGGCTTACGATCACCTAGCTCCTCGTGTGTTAAAAGTTGCTGTACCTTTTTTCTCTTGATGCGGACAAACGTTTAATTAGCTCCAGCTTGAGTTTTTCGTACTTCTCGGTCACAGGCGGGTTGACGATGATGTCTTCGACTTCAGCTGCCTATTGCGGGTCAAGTTGTCCAATCACATAGTAGAACTTGGTGCTATCTGCAGTGATGTTGGAAATCGCGAATTGGCCTTCGATCTGGGCGAACCAAATCGCCGGCTTCTCGGGCCAAAACGGTGGAATTCGCACGCCAACTCGGAATACATTGTCATCATCTTTATTCTTCGTGTCAGCCGCAGTGCTATCAGAACGATCTAGCGGCATTCTGACCTTTGTTGGTGGTGTACGGTCCATTCAGTGGTCACCAATTATAGTGGATTTGTACTATTTATATAGAAGGAGAGGGTTAAGCTACCGACAATGGAAGAAAATAGCTGAGTCCGAAAGAAATTATAAACTTTAATGCAAAGAAAAATCTTAGACAAATCTTAGAAAAGCAAATGACAATTCCATTTGAAAATCGGTTTTCTTTTATTTTTTTCTTTTCGCGCCCCAGCGCCACACGTCGTGGAAAATTGGAAAGAAATTCACGAAGGTTGGCGCAAGGAGTACGAGTACGCCACACTCCTACTCCATGCACTGGAATGAATCACCAAAGAGCTTGTAAGGCCTATAACATGCTTGATCTACACGTTCATTCATCTAAGAAGGTTAAGGAACCTTCTTTAAATTTAAACTGATTAACCGAATGACCATGTTGACAGTTGACATAGTTGACAGTTTCAAAATTTTAATGGCTATTTCAATAACATTCTCTTTACTTTGGATCTCCTTGCTTGAGGCTATGTGACGATCCTCATATTACGTTTCGGGTAACGAAGAAATAAATCATTGATTTTTATTTTCGTTTATGTAAAAATAAAGAATTAAAATAAATTATATAAGATAGCCTATGTTTTAATCTGGTAATTTCTAAGCATATTCGTGAAAACCGCATTAAAATCCGTCCAGTGGTTTAGGAGATGTTCGCGGACAAACAAACAAACAAACAAACAAACAAACAAACAAACAAACAGACAAAAATTCTAAAAACTGTCCTATCGTGTTCAGCTGCTTATTTTAAGACGACCTGTGTGATTTTTTTTTTGTTATCTCGCAATTACAGATTTTTTAATCTCTACGTTTTTATTATATGTATAGATAGATAGATGAAGCTTTTAATGTCTCCATCAATTGTTTAAAAGCTTACAGACCCATATCACGTCACATAAAAGCCTCTTCGTGGCAGTTTTAACACAACACGTTCGCGCAAAAGTATGAAATTAACTAGTTCTGTGAATGTTCTGTACGTTTTCCTAAACAATTTAAATTATGTAGCAATATTGTCTGTAGAAATAATTCAAGCATGAATTTTAACTTCAATTATAATATGTAACTAGAACATTGAAATGTTGATGGCGATAAATTGTATGAACCATAGTTTATAGTAGGCAGTAGGTAATGTACCTTGTACCTAAGTACATTACCTACTGCCAAATTGTTAAGATCAATGTGACCCATAAACAGGCAAATAAATAATTGAATTGAATTGCCTACTATAAACTATGGTTCGTAGAATTTATCTTACAAGGTACATTACCTACTGCTTACTATAAACTATGGTTCGGTACTCCAGCGCCTGCAACAGAAAAGTCATTCGTTCGTAAATTCTTCTGTTGCCGCCGCGCCGAGGCTTGAATTGTACTTTTCAACCAAAAAAAAAATTGGAATCTAAGAAAATGTCTACATGGGTGAAATCGTGATGTGAAGTAGTTTATAATGTCTAAGTTATCAAAGGAATTTTTTTTTTTTAATTTACAGAGGTCCACATCTTATGGGCTCAGCATCAAGTCCATCATACTTCGGAGGACTTCAACATGGGAGTCGGAATCAGGCAGTCTGTGATGCAGGGGTGGTGTGGATTTGTAAGTACAAACCTACTATATCTTCTATAGACTTACCGTCTTTTAATCCCCGGCACTAACTGATGCACTGGGCTAGCTTGATGGATTATGGCCCATCCTATTTCCTTTTCTCTGAGTGAAAACCTGTATCCCAGCACTCGGAGCATGATAGGCTGATATTGTGAACTGGTAATATTTTATTAGTCTGTTAGAAGTAGAGAGGAAACGGATAGCAGATTAGCCGGATACCGAATATTCGGCCAACCTTGTAGCCGGATACTCGGCCGCTGGGTATCCGGCAGAAATTGGCCGTTTGGTGCATCTTAAGAAGCACGCTTGCCGGTAACCGGTAGGATTGCGTGGACTCGGTGCAATTCGGGTCTTTTCGTTGATAAGCGAAGTTACCAATCATTTCATTTATTGTCTAATTTTATTTATAATAAATCAATTCCCGGTATGTACACAACTTGTCTCGAACCTCATCATCACCATCATTAAGGACGTCCACTGCTGGACATAGGCCTCCCCCATCGATTTCCAAAAGGGCCGGTTGGAAGCGGCCTGCATCCAGCGTTTTCCTGCGGTCTCTTTCAAGTCGTCGGTCCATCTTGTGGGTGGACGTCCTACACTGCGCTTACGGGTCCGTGGTCTCCACTCGAGAACCTTTCATTTCATTTATTCAATAAACATACAAAACATAATGCAATAATAATAAAAAAAAATATTGAAGCCCCACCGGCCATCTGTTCTGCGTGCTATGTGCTCTGCCCACTGCTACTTCAACTTGCTGATCCGGTGGGCTATGTCGGTAACTTTCGTTCGTCTACGGATCTCCTCATCTCTAAAGCCTCGAACCTGAATCTACACATTTCACCCAAACGCGTATTATCCATTCAAAATATATAGACGTTAAACCTTCACAACCCTTGTTCATGAAATTATGAACACTGTCAGGCTATTCTTACCCAAATTTATTCGAGTACACGTCTCAGTTTACGAGTATCTTAAAGCCGTACGTTCATATTTAATGCAGGAGTGTTTTGGGTTGGAGTTATAAGCGCAGTCAGTGAGGCAGGCGTATCGATCTTTCAAGTGGTTTTGTAGGTATGGCGGTAAGTAAAGGTAACAATTTTTTTTGTCGACTCTTTTAAAATTTCTCTCTTCTTCTCTTTTACAATTTTACAATCTCTTATTACATGTTGTAATAACTCGCTAGGCTTATCGAAAGATTGCCTGAAAATTTCATCAAAAGCGGTCCAGACGTTTTGGGGCCCACAGAGAATCATACATACATCGATTTTTATCCCACTAATCCCTCTTCATCATCACTATATCATCATCATCATCACTATATATATAAAATTTCCATGTCACAATGTTAGTTACCGTAGGTACTCCTCCGAAACGGCTTTACCGATTTTTACCAAATTTTATATGCGTATTCAGTAGGTCTGAGAATCGGCTACTATCTATTTTCCATACCCCTTCACCGATTTTCATTACCACGCGGGTGAAACCGCGGGGCGCAGCTAGTAATATTATAAATGTGAAAGTTTGAGTGGATGGATGGATGTATGTTTGTTACTCAAGCACGCCATAACGGCTAAACGGATCTGGATGAAATTTGGCACAGAGATAGATTTTAGTCCGGAATAGCACATAGGCTAAAAACGGCTAGACCGATTTGGATGAAATTTTGTGCACCTGGAGCGGGTCATAGTAGCGAGGCCGAAGGCTGAGCTAACACCCGTGCGAAGCCGGGGCGGGTCGCTATATTACAAATGCGAAAGTTTGTGTATATATTTGTTACTACTTCACGCAGAAACGGCTGGACAGATTTGGATGACATTTGGAATATACATAGCTTATGTCCTGGATTGGATACATAGGCTACTTTTCATCATCACCATCACTACGCAGCTAGTATATAGATTATTTACCTGTCTAGATAGTCTTACAACACTTAAACAAAGCAATCTATCAGGTATCTAAACTCTCACATGTCCAATGTTCCTCAGATATTCTACCTTCCCCTGGCGATGGCCATCCCGCCGGCCCAGTTCGTGATGCACCACCAGTTCAGCTACCTCTACATGTTCTGGATCCACACAGAGGCTATCAAGAGTCTCGGACCTCTGGAGTACGTCCTGAACACGCCTAGTCATCATAGAGTTCACCATGGTAACTAATTTTTTATTTATGTACATGCTTAAGAAAACTAAATCTAAATAGGGCTTCATTAGGGTTCCGTGTCCAAAAGGTGTCAACAGAACCTTTTTAATAATCCTGCGCTGTCTGTTCCACGTTTATAACTGCTGTATCTTTTGAAACGTAAATAGGTAATCGGAAATATTCACAGAATAAAATGTTTCGGTGAATATCTTCGTTAATACGCCAAAACATTTGATTCTTAATATTATAAAATCGAGAAACAAAACAACTAACACACAACAAACGTTTTTTACCTTTGTTCTATTATAATATAATTATTCCTTGTCGGGCTACGGAACCCTAAAAACGGTAATACGTACAAGCATCAAACTTGGCAAGATCATAGTACACACTCTTAAGTCAAACAAAAAAGAATGAACATTGGCCAAATGTGAATCGTGCGCGTGTTATGGACGAAATAAAAGAAGACACATTTTGAATGCGGAACCCTCAATGCGTGATTTGCACTTGGCTGGTGTGTATTTAATTTGCCATTTGATGAACTTTAATTTAGATTTTATAATTTTTTCATTTTATTTACTTAAAAACCCTTTTTTCTGCGATAGATTCTTGATCTAAAGCTTGATTTGCCAATAGCCTATTATAGAAATAACCAATAGGTAGGTTATTCAAATTTTAGGGCGTAGAATTTTGCCCTTAATGCATGGGGTCAACGCACTTTTAAGCGTAAAAACATGATACTTTAGTAGGCCAGACACTGCTTCCGTCAACAGTAGCTTCCTAGTTTGCCCCAAACGTGCCAATTTAGTGACAAACAGGACTTTAGAGCATACGCACACATTGCTGCACAAGTGTGTGACCCTGTGTGCGAGTAATTACGTAACTTTTCTCATCCGAGGTAAGTAACGCATGAAATTTGGAGTCCGAATAAAATTAGGATGTAATTGTCACTGCAGGATCTATTGTCTAACCTGTGATGAAAACGAGTCCAATTAGTTCGTAAAATTAATTGTCACTGTCACCCTATACTTTTTTACTGGCAAGTGCCTTTAAAAATTAACCTTGTATACTTCATCCGTTTACTATAAAGATCAGGGGCCTTACGCCCAACTCTAAACGCGGGCTCGAATAGGTGCAGTTTGCAAAATCACGCCAACGCGAACCTTAACGCGCCGAGATATGGTATGCGGTCGCGTATTTTGCAAACTGCATCTATTTGGGCCCGCATTTAGGGCCGATTTCACCATCAAAGTGAACGCGATCAACGCAAAACTAAACAGTAACCTTAGTACAAGATTTTATAGTTTTCGAAAACTTTTTTCGTTTTCGTTTTGATGCATACATTGCTGGGCTGAAAGCTATACAAAAAATAGTTTCGAATAGCTTTCAGCCCAGCAATGTATGCATCAAAACGAAAACGAAAAAAGTTTTTCGTATTTGAGTGAAGCAACCTATACTGCCGATTACTACCGATTTTAGTTCATCCGCGTTTCCGCTAGAGGCGCTTTACTAAAATGTATGGGACAATACGGAAACGAAAAAAGCTTTCGAAAACTGTCAAATCTTGTACTAAGGGTACTGGTATAAAGTGGCTTATTGAGTTCAAAACGTCAATTTGGGTTTCACCAACATAAACTGATCGCAGTTAAGTTTATGTTGGTCAAACCCAAATTGACGTTTTGAACTCAATAAGCCACTTTATACCAGTTTAGTTTTGCGTTGATCGCGTTCACTTTGATGGTGAAATCGGCCCTTAGAGTTGGGCGTAAAGACCCTTTCTTTACGATAAATAATGAGGCGTAAATTCTGATCTCGCTGTCTGTCGCTCGATGTGAATAACGAAAATAACTTACTGAAACTGCTTTCGCTTTACTTTATTATTTACTTTTACGTCTTTCTTTAAGAAGACATATTACTGGAACATTAGATTTAATGTGACATCAATGAATGGGAAAATATCTATATTCTGCTCTACCAATAAAATGTAATTTTTGTTTTAATAAGAACATGAGCTACAATGTTAGTGATTTTTTCCTTTCTTTGCTTTTATTGAATAGGTACTCTTTCATCCGTGTGGATATTCCTTTATGAATCATACATTTTCTAGGATATTTTTATTATTATCCTGTGGCATGCTCAGGCCCTCCAATTATCTCTATGGAAATATATCGATCAGGTGCTCTGTTGCTGAGTGAAATAGGGACAAACAAACCCACTTTATTATTTATAACACAAAAAAGGCATATTTTTTTTGGGACTTTTATAGGTAAAGCAAGTGTCTTTATTAAACAAAATACAAGTTAAACACTGACACTACAAAAACAGTCAGACTACGGAGTGCCAATAGGCCGTAAAAAACCGTTACTAAAACCGTTAGCCGCGTTAACGGCGTTAGGCCGTTTAATAATTATTATTGCCAATAGGCCGTTGAAGGTCTAAAGACAACCTAAATCCTTACGCTCACAACTAGTTGGTAGCGTACCCAGCATGCTGGTGGCATTACCATGCTGAATAGCAATGCTTGTATTATGCGTTGAGCCAGAATCATGCCAGCATTTTCATCACGCTTCGCATTAATCATGCTCTCTGAAAGATTTTTTCAAATGTGGTGAGCAGTACAACTTAAATATTGTTATATTATGTTGCTTTGTAAATTAATCTACTTTAATATTATAAAGAGGAAAGGTTTGTATTTTTGGTTGTTTGTAACGAATTAACTCAAAAGCTACTAGACTAATTTTAAACTCTGTTTTAAACTATCACGGTTGTTCACTAAAGTTAAATGATTATTTACGGGATATTTACCGTGGTAACCACACACGTGGTTATCACGTGGTAAGGTTGTGGTCCTTCCACAACTTTACCACGGTAAATATCCCGTAAATAATCATTTAACTTTAATTTTAAACTTTCTTTTACCATTAGAATTGTACATTATACCTGGGTAACATAGGCTATATTTATTACTAGAATGTAAAAAAAAACTCCGCTAATGCGAAGCCGGGACTGGCGGCTAGTCTATAATAAACTCTGACGTAAGTACCAAAAGAAAACCAAAGTGTCAAAACAAAAGTTAACATCAACAACAGCATTATGATCAACAAGGAACATCCGGGAGGAAAATGTTCCGTTCAAGGGAGGAAAATGTTCCGAAACAATATTTTTCTTTTTGTTTATGTACGAACTTACAATTTCTTTGGATTTGTTTAAGCGTTATACGGAATAGGTATTAAAATACAAAGTATATTCGTGCTTAAAGTATATATATCAGATGCATATCTAGAAGATGTTGTACTCATACTAAAAAACTAATTTTACTTTAGGAACAAAACTGTAAAACTGTACTAGATAACTTTCCACGTGCCTCATAATGAATTCTCGGAATATCAATTCTCACAACAGTTCTCTACAAATCCACAAAAAGTATGCAAATAAAACAAAACCGCGTCTCTGCCAAGTCTCACCCCAAATCTCGAAACAAAACTAATCCAAAAGTCACTCGAGTACGAAAACGTGGAAAATCATATATTTCCTGGTTGAATACACCTGAACCATATCGAGGTTACTCAGGATAGTTGACACATGAACGGAACAGGAAATCAGCCTTTGTTAGGTTTATACTGAGCAGGTGTGTCGTTTCCGCATCTATTTGTTGAGGATGAAAACAGAAATCGTATTTAATAAGCAGTTGCTATTATTATTCATGCTCGGAAAAACCTCGAGGAAATTTTCTTTACAAACTATCGAAAATTGTTCGCATAAAATGCTTAAATATATTCTAAGCTAATTGAATAATGTTAAAGTAATACTAAGTAAATGTTATTTAGAGTTTGTGTAGGATTTGCTACAATAAATTATTTTTAGATAAGTTATTTATATGGTAGGTTTTTTTTAAATCGCAAAATAATCGCTTGCGCTTGGCCACCAACTCGCCGGATGTTAAGCGATAATGCGGCTTACGGTGGATCACGCTTGCCTAGAAGAAACCGATTCACTCTTGACTTGAAGACACCCAGATTGTAACTATCGGGGAACACCCATTCAGGATGTGCATTCCACAAACTAGCAGTTTGTTTTGTGTTGCAAATTTAACTATGACATTAGATTAGATTTGATTAGACATATGAACTGAAACTACTTAAAAATAAAAACATTAACCTAATCTATCAATAAAAGCCCCTTTCGATGCATATGCTTCTTACATTATATTTTAAAGTTTGTGAGAAGAGTGTTTTTAGAGTTACGTAGTACAAGATAATTATTTAACATGGTATCGACAATTTTTACCACAACAAGAAATAATTTTAGAAAAGTCTTTCATAGAAACAATTATAGATCCTATAATTATCATGTGGATAAAATACAAAAGTCTTTCTTGTATGGTTCTTAAAAGTTAGGCCCTTTCAGGTCCTTTTAGGATCCCTATTTTGCTAATAATAAAAAAGATCTTTGAAGATCTGATTTTATTAGAATCTCGTATTGAAATTGTCCTGAGTTAAGAATATTGGTTGCTACCCGAAATCTGGTGCCTCTTTCTTATAATAAACATACAATGGAGTGTAGTTCGTAGAAATTAAAACAGCTCAGTATCACAAAAGCCTACTGTGGGCGATGTACGAGTTTTCAATGCGTAAAATACGTTTCGAAAATTATACAAATTCCGAAAATGAATTTTTCTATAGAATGCGATGCGTATTTTTTGTCACTGTTGTATAAAAACTTAGCAAACAACGTGAACGAACACTACCGAATGAGTTGTGGACGTCTCAGCAAAAACAAGCACGCGCACAAACCAATAAAGGTTTAGCGCACTCGAATGAAAGATTTGCTCGCGTGCGTCAGTTCTCACCGAATGACGGCACGTTATACGAGAAATCAATCATATATGTGTGGCAACCACAGAAAAAAAAAAAAAAAGATTAAATTAGAATGGCTGTCAAGGTATTTTTATAAGAAATTTGTTGTAGCTACTTGCACCCATAGAAACCCATAGCAACTGTAACGCGGACTTCGACGCGTTGACATAAATAAGAATGAACATTCTTATTTTATTTATATTACTCGGGAATTACTCACGTAAGAAAGCCGGCCTAATCTTACGTGAGTAATTCCCGTGTAATATAAATAAAATGTGTGAAAACCACGTCAGTTTCCATAATAAAACATTCTTATTTATTCACTAGCTAATGCCCGCGACTTCGTACGCGTAGCGCAAAGTAATTAGTGGGTGGACGATTAGACTGACATATCCAAATATAAATGTTACACTAACGAACTCGAACGGAACTTTAAATAGGCACAAATCCATCGGATTATTTATACTGAATATTTTATAGTTAATACCTACACATATGACATGATTGTAGATTTATTGCTCTCCATTTTAATGCGGATTGTCATACTATCGTCATAGTATGATTTTAGTCTAGCTTTAATCTGACTCGATACAGATATCCCGACATGTCCATAGTTTCAAATATATTTCAAGCAAATAATATATTACTTTCACTGGTTAAATACGTTGGAAGTGTGGAGCCATGGAGCCAATAAGGAAAAAAAATTGGTATAAGTGAAGCGAAATGTCATGCATGACAAACGTTATTATTGAATTATTAGTAAATAGTAAGTAGGAAGCATGGAGCGGTATCTATAATTAATCGCTGTTATTTAACACTACTCCGCGTAAAGACTGCCAATCAATGATGTCTAAATAATTTTTGCCCGCCTTCTGCGCCTCGACCCTTCCAACAACTAAACCGATTTCGTTCACGACCATAACATTCAAAATAGCTGCTAATCATAGATCAGTATCAGATTAGATGCCGCGAGTTCACCTACTTTGCGTGTCTGTTATTGGTGTTAAGTTTGATCCTGGCAAAAAAATGTATTCATTTTAATCTCCGTCGACTTGGTATATTAGCACGTCAGAAGTCAATACAAAAATAAACGTACTTTAAATTACGCCATAATAAACTGTAAAACCTCTTCAAAAGCAGTTGGCTGTCCTGAAAATAACAAACACAAAAAAAACTATTTGGTGCAGTCTATCGGAAGTTATGCGGGTACATACATTTCGGCTATTCGTTTTTATTTCATCATCATCATCAGCCAGAAGACGTCCACTGCTGAACATAGGCCTCCCCCTTTAACCTCCACACTGAACGACATCCTGCCATCTGCATCCACTGGATGCCCGCGACTCTCACAATGTCGTCGGTCCATCTAGTGGGAGGCCTACCTACGCTGCGTCTTCCGGTTCGCGGTCTCCACTCAAGAACCTTACCTACTTCCCCATCGGTTCCAACAACAGTTCTTCGAGCGATGTGGCCTGCCCATTGCCACTTCAACTTGCAGATTTTAATAGCTATGTCGGTGACTCTGGTTCTTTGGCGAATATCTATATTTTTATTTACATATAGATTATATGGCAACAGCCGCTTCAGTCTTCCTACCTACCATGTCTGCGAGTAGAAGTCTGTCATTACGACAACATTACTATAAAATAAGCTAGATGGCGTTATAAATAATTATTAAAAAAATATTTTTTTACTATTTATTATCATAAATTAATATAGCCTATGTTTCAATCAGGTATTTTAAAAGCATATTCATGGAAACTGCTTTGAAATCCTTCTAGTAGTTTAAAAGATGTGCGCGGACAAACAAACAAACTGACAGCCGTCAGATTTGTAGTTCCATAGTTTGAAAATAGATTGCGTACTAAAACGATGTTTTGCGAAAAAAATGTAAATTTGCTTAAACTTTACGAATAATATTATTAAAAACGTAATAAGGTATTCAATAATTCCTAAAATAATGAGTGTAAATGGATCGTAGTTTCACAAATATGAAAAGTGCGTCTATTATAGGTAAATACGACACTTTACCTGAATCACGCAAACGGGATTTTTTTTGCAAGTTAAACCGATATCTGGTATTGCTTCTACTTAGTTAGAAGTCATGTGTGAAGGTATTTGATCTACACATTTATAATATGGTAGGGATGACAAATAATAATGTTCATTCTTATATATACACAATACCTGGCCACAGATTTTCCTTCTCATTTCCTTTCTATTTACTTCTCTTTTCTGTGGTGACAACTGCGATGGCGAACGATCTTGCGAGCGGCGCATGAACTTATGTTCTCTTGTTTTCGTTCACTTGCGTTCGTTCACTCACATTCGTTCGCTAGATTTGTACAAGGCATCTAATTCTGCTAGATTATATACATAGCTTACGAATTGAATTGAACGTTAAATGTTGCTATATAGTATGCAAAATAGGTTCACTTCATTATATTTTCATCTAAGAGCCGATCCAGTCGATCTGCCTTCGTAATCGGGTTCATGAATTATGGACGACGACTTCTGAGGCGATAACAAGGTCCTGAAATAAATTGAAAAGGAAACGAAAGTCGTTTTGGAGATTTGGGGTCGGGTTATGAATCAATTGCTTATTGATGGGAAGAATTGTTCGGATATTGCAGAATTGGTAGATTAAAACTCTCGCAGTCTACCAGTTATTCCAGAATTCTAGATTATAAAGTCATGGTTATATAATTTTTGAATTAAATATAAATATAGATGTTCCAAACTAAACCCGAGTCCCTTCTATACAGGATTATGCATATAAAATGTACTAAGCTGAAAGGAGGTCCATTGTACATTATGAACAACTTTTACTATGGCACCAAACCAGAAATCACGAAATAAATATTAGCAGTTCCATATATTTTGTCGAGTGTTATGACCGTTTTCTAAGGAACAGCTGAGTTTTCAGCGATTTCAGCGTTGGTTCTATAGTAAAGTTGTTCATAATTACGGGTACGATGACCTCGTTTCGGCTCAGCGTACCCTTTCTTTATAACCCTGTATATGCGAAACCCTTTATAGCATCTGATTTTATCTAACTTCTACGTTGTTTAGAGGATATTTCTGTCCAGCAGATAGACGGGATAGTTAAAAAGTTAACTTAATAATTGTTTCTTGTTTTTCAGGAAGCAACAAGTACTGCCTGGACGTGAACTACGGCGGAGTGCTCATTGTCTGGGACCGGCTGTTCGGCACCTTCCGCCCTGAGACTGACAAGGTCGAGATCGTGTACGGACTCATCTACAACCAGCCTTCCTTCAACCCGCTCTACCTGCAGGTGAGAATTCTATCAAACACAACATTATCATCATAAATCAACTATATACTTTTGTAGCTGTTAATCACTGATTTACTTCCACTTCTAACATAAAATGTTAACTTTCTTGTATACCTGCTGTATCGATACTCGGGACGTGAGTTTTTTTAAATCCTATCCCAAAAAATGGGATGTTTTATAATATGTTATAAATTTTACATGTGTATCTATCTTCGAGATACTATCCCAAACGGAAGCAATGACATTTGGTTTGCTTAAAATAAATGCCGCCAATTTCCGTTAAAATAAGCTTAACTTCTACTATTTTTCCCACCCCACTTGATGGAGTAGGAGGTCACTGAATGACCGAGATTGTGAGAAATTTAAGATATTTGTACACACATACCAACAAGCTTATGGTCGGTAATGCGGTCGATAGTGTGTTTTTGGTTTGATATTTGTTTGTGCAAGATCATTCACTAGTTACGGAATTGGACCGACCGACAATACCTCTCTCGGGTTTAGATGATTATATCTGTATATCTATGTATCTGTATATCTGTATAAATGTATATATGTATATCTATATATCTCTAAATCTGTGTACCTGTGTGTCTATCTGTAGCATCGTAGCTACCAACGGCTGAACCGACTTTGATATAGGTTTTTTGAAAGGGAGAAAGCGAGAATATTTTAGCTATGATTCAAGAAAATCTGTTCAACTCTTTGAAAATTATCAGTTCTTATATCTGTAATTTAAATAAATTTATAATATACACTTGTTCTTTGTACAATTTCTTTTAACTGATTAGTCATCGGCAATTAAGAATGATATTATTCAGTAGTTCCTAGCGGCACAGCCGGTGTACTGTGTGTTAGGTTAGGCAATCCATCTATGTGCTACATGCCTCGTGAGTGGCCCGTCCAGACGATGATTAATAATTATTTGCTGTAATTATTACTAAATGTCATACAAAAATTTAAAAACAGCGTTAAAAAAGTTGTTGGATTTGGCTAAACTCTGATTTAAATAAAATAAATAATTGAAAATAAAATAAAACTTCACATATTTCTGTTTCGCTTCCATTCAACCAAGATTGGGGCTGAGAGGTGTGCCTTGGAAGAGGCCTATATACAGCAGTGGATTAATTGGCTGATTATGATGATGAAATAAACTTGACAGACTAAAAACGCGATAAACTTTCATAAAGATGCAAGCATAATGTCCAAAAAACTAAAACTAATAATTATATTCAATGTACTTGTAAGAACTTACGTGGACATTTAAGTCGGTACTTTATTATTTTTATCGGCTCTGCGAGAATGATTTTCTTTATAGAAAGCTTTTAAAATAAACTAAGTACTTTTATGATTAAGTTTATAAAGATAAAAGAGAATATTTAATTACGTTCTGGAGGTTATTACTGAGTTTAAATATCTAATCCTTACCAGCTTCGTAAATATTTATAATGTTTCTTTTGACAGATTAAAAACTCGACACGTTTATAATGACAATATTTAATAGTTTTTTTTTTAAAGAACACACTTCACGAGAAATTTAATAAATAGGATTAATTCTTTGATTTTTCACCCTCAGAGGTCTTCGAATTTAAAGAGAGAGCTTTGAGATAGCTTATTTTGATAGGCTATCTCAAAGATCTCCCATTTTAAAGAAATATTAGAAAAAATAAATAGAAATAATAAAATGGGAGAGCCTTGAGATAGCCTATCAAATACAATAAATATTAAAGTTGGAGACCCTTGAGATAGCTTTGCAAATACAAGAAATATTAAAATGGGAGAGTTTTGAAATAGCCTATCACATACAAGAAATATTAAAATTGGAGATCCTTGAAATAGCTTATCAAATAGAAGAAACAAGTAGGAAATCCTTGAGATAGCCTATCAAATACAATAAATAAGTAGGAAATCCTTGAGATAGCCTATCAAATACAAAAAAAATTAAAATGGAAGAGCTTTGTGATAGCCTATCTAATATTTACAAGTAATATTAAAATCAATTCACAATTGACGAAGATATCACGTAACACACACGCACAAAACAAATTTAAATTGTGTTTTTCAAACCCTTGATTAAAGAACTAATATTTATAGTTATTTGACGATCATAAGTGTACTCATGTACCCATTTGAAGAAAAATATATGAACTGAACTAATAATCTTTAAGCCGCTGGACAGATTTTCTTGAATAATAGTTACGAACACTCCTGATCAATTCACTTTTCAAACAAAAAAATATATTAAGTCAAAATGAGAGCTATTATGCCACACACAGACATCACACGTTAAACTTATAACACCCCTCTGTTTACGTCGCGGGTTAAAAACATACAGTCGAATACAAAACCTCCTTTTTGACGTCATTTGAAGAGATAATTCAACCCAAAGCGAACTTTACCAACAAATCCTTTTAAGTCCACAATATACATCTTAATCTTAGCAGGCTTTTGGGTTCTCATTATAACCACGCTTTCTCCTAACTTAATTAAATTTACCCACAAAGTTTTCACATCTGTTTTAATGGTAATTCTAATGGATATATTTCAGTACGTATTCTGTTGTTTGTGTATTTAATTATCTGTGGGTAAAAGTCAAAATTGTTGGTTCGCCATCTGATATGGCTGTTACAGAAACATTATACCTACGAGAGTTTTATTAATTTTCTTAGTACGAGTATGTACTCTAGACTAAACAAGCACTAGAAGAGAGTTAGTTACAAAATAATGTGGTTAAACTGACTAATAGTATTCGTTTAAATGTTTGTGTGCATGCTTTAATTTTTTTATTTAATAATAAGCTTGCGTTCCACCGCCAACTCCAACCGCCAAATTTTAAGCGATGATGCGGTCTACGATGGAGCACACTTGCCTAAAATAAACCGATTTACTCGCGATTTGAATACACCCAGTTTGTAACACCCATTCAGGCAGCACATTCCTCAGTTCGCACAATAAAAGTGGAAGTAAAGCGCAAAATTAACATGTATAAATATAATGTATAAACTTGTGTTTAAAGAGCTGATAATCTTTACACGTCTGAACAACTTTTTTAAATCACATCTAAGAACAGATTCAATCAAGTCACCTTTCAAACAAAATTGAAATCAAAATCGGTTCAGCCGTTTGGGAGCTACGATGCTACAGATAGACATACAGATACACACGTAACTTGTAACTTGAAGCTTAGCTTGTAAACATTTAAACTACTTTGTACATATGGAATACATGACAATAGAAATTAAAAATAAGCAGCGCAGCTATTATTTTTATACACAAAAGCTTTTTACTCTACCGTTGTATGATTATTTACGGGATATTAAAATAAATAAAAAATAAATAAATATCTGGGACATTATTGCACACATGGTCATCTGACCCCAAACTAAGCAAAGCTTGTAATATGGCTGCCAGAGACTGATATACATACATATATATTTTTAAATACATACTTAAATAGATATTAACACCCAGACATAGAACAAACACAAATGTTCATCACACAAATGTTTGTCGTATATGGGAATCGAACCCACGCCCCCAAGCACAGAAAGTAGGATCACTACCAACTGAGCCACCGAGGCAGTCAACAATTATTGACCGTGATAAGGTTGTGGAAGGAGTAATTAATAATTATATACCTAACTGTAGTGAGCAACCGTGATAGTTTTAAACAGAGCTTTGTACTCATAGCTCTACCCAGAATTCCCCGTGGAAGAGCCAGTACACCATCTAACAATTTATTTGAAACTCAAAAATCCAAAATATTAAAAGTACTTTAGAACTGTACTCCATTACCGCTGCATAGATACAAATAAGTTTGATGTAGATTGAGGTATAAATCGTTACATTGTCTGGTAAATTTTAGTGTAGGTAGGTTGCGTAGTGTGCTGACTGTGCTACAATGTTTATCTTCTTTTTCAGGCATTCTACTCCGGGTACGTGGTAGAAAAGTACCGATCATTCGCGACCTGGGGTGACAAATTCAGAGCTGTGTTCTGGGGACCCAGCTGGGAGCCAGGCACCTCCAGGCTCGGCGAGGAGGAGCTCAAACTAGATGTAAATATGATTATAAATGAAGAGGTCAGGTTTATTTTTCAAGGGGTTTGCTTGGATGCTTTACATCGGATACTTTGGATTTTTGGTCTGTCATGGATGCTGCTGGAGACCAGTTTATTTTGGGAGTATCTACAATAGTGTAATTTTATATCATTTAAAACGCTATTTATAAATGGAAAGGGAAGCATTAAAACGTTTATTTATTTGTTGGCATGTAAACAAAATTATTTAAGGTTTGTTTTGTTTGCTTCAGGGTATTTTCCAACGCGTGTGGGAGTCACTGATTTGATATTTATTTTGTCATTACAGTAATTTACAAATGTTTCAGTTCACAAATGGCTATACTTTACTAAACACGTAGGATGTAAGGCAGCGTTTAAACGGAGTATGGATTATAATTATCGTGGGAGCTTTTCATTAATATCGTAAACACATTTTCGGCATTCTGCTTACGCACGACTACTTCTTGTTTTAGAGAAACCCTACTTCATCACTCAATTCATTGAATGGCTCAGATACTTTCGATGCTAGACTAAAGCCTATTCTCGTAGCAAGATTTATGAATCCGAGTATGGAACTCACAGAAATTTAGCTTCTAGAAACGTAAAACTTGCGCAGCGATGTGTCTGTGCAGCGCTTTTATTTTCAGTGATGGGCTTGCGTTTGACCGCTAACGCACCTAATGTTAAGCAATGATGCGGTCTACGATGGTGCACGCTTGCCTAGAAGAAACCGATTCACTCGAAATTTGAAGACACCTATATTTAAAGGGAACACCCATTCAGGCAGTGCATTCCACAGACTGCCAGTTCGCACTATAAAAATGAAATCAAAGCACTTAGTACAGGTTTTCGGAATATCAACCATAAAGCGGTGTCGATTTTTCGTGCCCGCTCTGGCAGTCTGATAGAAAAATGAGCAGAATGGAATTAGATCATGCAGATCATCTCATCGCCTCCCACAGTATAGCTAAGGAGTTCGTGGCATGAAGTTTATCAACTTAAAGTGGCTCATTAATTAAAGTTGTAGTACCACCACAATAGGCAGTTACAGATGTGCAAGCTGCTTAGGACTGCCCTCGAAGCATCAGCAATATTAAATGCGCAAACAAAGTTACACAGAACGTTTGTACTTAACTGAAGGGTGATTATTATTGATAACACTGTTTTGTACTCATTATTATGCAGGAGGTATATTATATGGTATCAATTTTGAAATTACGAAGGAGGTCGGGGAAAAAGTTTCTTCGTATTTTATAAACAAAATCAAGACATATTTTTTTCAAGTTTAATTACATTTCATTATAATATATATGTGCCATTTTGTTCGATAACTTGTTGCCATCTTGTAGATAGTGACATGATCCCGTTGCTGTAGAAATTTTGGGACTTCTGATCAAAAAAATGCAACAAGTCGTTTTGACAGTCGTCTCTTGATGTTAATCTAACACTACCCAAAGAATTCTGAAGAGATCGAAACAGGTGGAAATCTGAGGGTGCAAGGTCTGGGCTATATGGTGGATGTATTAACACTTCCCAACCAAGCTCTCTAAATGTTTGCTGAGTGGCCAAAGATGTGTGCGGTCTGGCGTTATCATGATGAAAGACCACACTCTTTCTGTTGATCAATTCCGGCCGTTTTTTCTCAATTTCTTGTTTGAGTCTCATCTGCTGTTGGCAGTAGAGATCCGAATCGATGGTCTTGCCCGGCGGTAAAAGCTCATAATGAACGATGCCCTGCCAATCCCACCATACACACAGCATCACCTTATTACGTGTTAATCCGGGTTTCGCTACAGTCTGTGGTGCTTCACTGCCCTTTTACCATGATCGTTTGCGCACATTCTTGTCGTAGGTGATCCGTTTTTCATCACCAGTGATCAATCATTTCAAAAACGGTTCGGTTTCGTTACGTTTCAATAGAGAATCGCAAATGAGTACACGATTCATTTGGTTTCTTTCAGTGAGCTCGTGTGGCACCCAAATATCGAGTTTTTTTGTATACCCAGTTTTTTTCAAATGGGTCAAAACTGTTTTGTGGTCAATCCCCAGTTCTTCAGCTACGTCGTAACTACTAATATGCCGATCTTGGTCCATTTTTTCAGAAATGGCATCGACTTTATCCGTAACAGGGCGACCAGAGCAAGCTGCATCTTTGACATCAAAATTCCCGGACTGAAAACATTGTGCTACTCTTGATGACACTGCATTAGGTCCATAAACGTCACAAATTTTATTCGCGGCTTGTGTCGCATTTTTCCGTTTTTTTGTAATAAAATTTCACAATATATCGAATTTCTTCGTTAGATTCACTCATTTTATCGAACAAAAAAACAATAGAAAAATGGCGGGAAATTGCTTTTTACTTTTTGTATTCCCTTTTTAAAAATGTCATATGTTTAATGATATCAAAACCAGCCAGATACAAACAGTGCAACCGATGAGATTTTTACTACAACTTTGTACATACAAAATACGAAAAGACTTTTTCCCCGACCTATTATATTTCTGTTCCATATATTTCTTTCCATACAAGTTTGATTGATATTGTTTATGGGATAGCTGATTTATTTGCAATTTTATGGTTGGCATTTATAGATGATAAAGTTTTACGTAATAAAGAGTGCAATGCTTTTTTATTTATTTAATACGACCGCACCGTTCTGTGAACTCCGTTCAAATATATGTTGTACATGTAGTGAATTACATACAGTTTTGTGTTAGTTTTAAATGTATAGCATAAACGTACAGTACGTACTCTTCACTGTACCCGTGCTGTAAATACATGCATACGTTCCTAAAAGCTATTATTCTGTTCATTTTCTACTCTTTTTTGATAGTAAGGAATCCTTTGAGCCATATATTAAGATTCCAATAGTCGTTGCCTTTGTATCATCGTTGATTTAATTTTGCTTGTGTCGAAGAATTCCTATCACGTCTGTCTACAAGAGGAAGCTAAAACCAAATGTTGTCTGACGACGTATTCGTGACTTGAAGCGGTGATTCTCCATGAAAATATATATCTAGAAGTATATGTTTTAAGCCTGTAAATATTGGATACAGAAATTGAAATAGTAGGAGTCAGAAGGCATAAAGCGTCAATAAATCTACTCTATCTGGTAGAGTTGCAGGTATTTAAAGACGGCGGTTACCACTTACCATCATACAAACCGTATATTACTGCCTCGGTGGCTCAGTTGGTAGTGAACCTAACTTCTGTGCGTGGGTTCGATTCCCATCTAGGACAAACATTTGTGTGATGAACATTTATGTTTGTTCTATGTCTGGGTGTTAATATATATTTAAGTATGTATTTAAAAAAAAAATTAACGTATATCAGTCTCTGACAGTCATATTACAAGCGTTGCTTAGTTTGAGGTCAGATGACCGTGTGTGCAATAATGTCCCAGATAAATTTATTTATTTATTTATTAGTCACAAAAAACAGGTTTAGAACAAAGATCTTCGATCTGTTAAATTCTTATTCCGTGATGCACTAAAGTATACACCTACCTAAAATTAAATGTATAAATAATTATTCAATTATTAAACCGTCAAGCAGTAGTGTGCAAACACTACTGTCTTCCGGATTGAAGGGCAATGTTTCCAGCGAAATTACAGGGCACACAGAGATTTGACATCTTATATCTCGGTGCATTGCCATCCAGGGTTTTGAACTGTTGAAGTTCAAAATTCTCAGTGGCGTTGAGTTGTTATGGGCAAGCGTGAAGACCCATCAGGTGAGCGACTTCGATCGTCTCGTCACTCAGTAACATAAAAAAAAGTTAATTTTTCGACAGTTTAGAATCAAACAAGCCATAGTAATCATTTCTTTTAACTATATTAAGTGCCTTTATTAACTTAACAAAATACAAGCGAAAACTAACAATACAATAATTTTCGCGGTAAAAAAGCGCTTTATTGCATTGTCATCGGTCCGGGATAAGTGTGCAATGTTTCAAATCAATCCGACGGTTTTAAAGGGGTAAAAATCACGTTTAAACATTCCGTTACATAAAGCTACATAGATGCATACCAAGTTAATAAAAGCATGTTAAAAACAGTTTATATTAACCGTTTGAAATATTTAAAATAACTTACTGGAAAATTTTAATAATGTAAAAAAATATCATTGATTTTCACAAACACCAGTATACTCAGTTCATGAAATATCTAATCATAATGAGGTAGAATCTAGAAAGTCAGTGGAAATGTTTATCGTAAGCCTAAAGAAGGTACATTTCCAGCTTGTGTAGGCAAAATTATTTTTCTATCAAAATAAGATAAAACTTGGAAAGAACTTTTGTGCGTCGTCGCGCTGTTTCTTTCTTTGGCAACATAAATCGTACTTTGTTTAAACTTCATTATATTGTGCTCTGAGATTTTTCTTACAGGCATTTCTGTCAAACTTTATATGCGACGAAACGGTCAAGATAGTGTGAAAATTAACTACTTGCGTCCGAGGTTTCACCCGCGTGAACATTCTTTCAGGAACCATACAACCCGGAAAATTCCTATAACTTCAATTATCTCTATGCGAAAATGCATCCGTTGCTGTATTTCTGTGTGAAAGAGAAACAAACAACTAGCCCATTTATAAAATTAGTTTTGTTTCTTGGGGATTTTGAGTCCGCCTGGGGAAGTACCACACCTTTTCCAGTTATTCAACCGCCAAGCAGTAGTGTGCAAACACTAATGTGTTCCGGATTGAAGGGCAATGTTTCTAGCAAAATTACAGGGCACACAGAGATTTGACATCTTATATCTCGGGGTGACGAGCGCAGTGCATTGCCATCCAAGGCTTTGAACTGTTGAAGTTCAAAATTCTGAGTGGCGTTGAGCTGTTATGGGCAAGAGCCATCAGGCGAGCGACTTCACTCGTCTTGTTACTCGATGCCCAAAAATCACATTAAAAACCTTGAGAAAGTAATTCAAAGTTAAAATTGCTAATGTTAAATCCTTCGTTAATCGTTTGTATTTTTGTCACCAGGTGGAAGTGAGAGATAAATACGACGTGCGTCTCCCCACGTGGTGGAACCTCTACCTGGTCGCGCACTACTCCGTCGTGCTGTACGGGTTCTTCGAGCTGGCTGGGAAGCATATGGTAAGTTCCCTTTTACTCATCGCCAGATATATATGTAAGGAAATCATCATCACATCATCAGCCAATTAACGTCCACTGTTGGACAAAGGCCTCCCTCATAGAGAGGGGTGTTGTCATAATCCCCACGCTTGACAGGCGGCTTGAGGATCGCAGTCCGTTCACCGTGTACTATTAGGACGCTGCAATAAGGAAATATATTACTAAAAGTTTTTGGAGTGAAAACTTCTTTAGTTGCGTTGAGCACTTTTTGGGTGAACAAAAATCATGGAACTCGCGTCATCATCACGCTGTCACAGAATACATAATACATAACGCTGAACCGTGTATTTTAAAACAGCGCCGTCTCTCGTTACACACTTCACATGACATTATATTTATGCAAGGAATTATCATCTAACCACGTAGGTTTGTGGAATTAAAATGAATTAAAACCTGGAGGAAAGAATTCGCCAGTACATAAATCATACTAACCTTGAAATTAGAATCACATGAAATACCTACTGTTTTATTTTTTCATTGATTCAAAAGACACTAAATTAAATACACAAAAATACTAAGATATGGATACTTATTATTTTCATTATAGTAGGTACCCAAATATTCGACTTAAAGTAACAAATATGTGTGTGTGTATGTGTGTAATTGTGTCCACATCCATAACATCCGTTCATGGCAAACTTATCAGTTTGCCAAGTACTTTGTGCGCATGTATGTGGACTTTGTAGGACCGTTTTAATCAATTGTTGAAATAATTAATACTTTTGAATTAGACAAAGGATTGCGGTCAAGTTATTCAAACAATTGTAATTTATCCAGTGTAAATACAACCACAACATGGCTTAGACAATAGTTCGTAACCAGGACTAATATTTGAAGTAATCCCAAAACTCTGCCTTCCAGAGTTACCCAGTCGTGTAATGAAACATTTGTTTGCCCCAACTTTTTTGACCTCTGTTCATACAATTAGGAGTTAGGTTGTTTCATCTCGTCAGTGGCGGTGTGATATAAAGGAAATCAATGTGTTGAATACTATTACTACGGTGGAAGTTTATGTGGGTAGTTAGCAATGAATTCATCATGATGAAACCACAATATCAAGTGCTTCATCAAGCCAAGAGTCTTATAGACAATATCCTATTTGTTATAATGACAGACAAATGCCTAACTATCATAATAGTCGGTAATGAAACAGACGTTTTAAATCATATTCTTGTGAATTGATATAGAAGAAGTTGTTAAGCTGATTAGTGAAAGAGGGTTACCGCATCTAGTCCCTGAAATGAGAACTGCCTCTCAAATTCGGTTACATCGTAAACATCATAAATCGACATTGTTGAACACAGAATTGTGAAGATATTATTAAGAAATTCAAAAACCATTTTCTTCCTGGTAAAATTCAATGACTTAAGGTCTTTATAAAACTCTATTTCGAGGACGTATTCTTCAAAATGTCCCAAGACGATCTCATCAAGATAATCAGGTTTTTCCGAACGCTTTTATCTTAAATGTAATCCTGTTCATTTTAAGAGGGCAATTTTGCTTTTTTATCAAACAAATAGATACATGTTTAGGAGTTTTTAAAAAATGTTTTGCGCAATTTAATTTAACAAATGAAGTGGTGTAATTTTTTATCTTTATCCATAATATTTACTTGTATTATGTTCTAGTTTGAATACATTCAGTGAACGAAAATAAGAACTGATAATACTGCTAATTAGTTAATATTTGATATTGTTAACTATTTAGCCATTCAGCAATAAATTACACCCAAGTTATCTGTTCATAGAAACTTGATCAAGGATCAAGATTCCATCAAGAATCCTAAAACAGTAGGTATTAGCGGATCCTTGATGCCGGGTTTCTCAGCAACAAGCCTATGCA
Organism: Agriopis leucophaearia; assembly: GCA_949125355.1. Lineage (NCBI taxonomy): Eukaryota > Metazoa > Arthropoda > Insecta > Lepidoptera > Geometridae > Agriopis > Agriopis leucophaearia. The sequence goes on from OX421270.1 coordinate 862,151, forward strand.
GTTAAAATTGTCACTAATTATGTAGCATCAACTTATAAATTCTAAATTGTTTCAGGGTATGACTCCGATCTCAGTTCTGATCTTCGTCCTCTACATCATCGCCTCTTTGACCGTCATCGGGATGTTATTTGATAACTCCAAGTACGCTCCAACTCTGGAAGTGTTACGCTGTTCCGCCCTGGCCTTCCTAACTAGAAGCTTGGCTATCTCCAGCCCAGGTATCGGAACAGCTCTACAGGTCTTCTACGTAGCCTCTGCTATGTTCTGGGCCTTGAACTCTTTGAAACTTCTAGAGATCAAGAAGGTGCAGAAATTGGAGTAGAATAAGAGTTATTTTCTACTTGTAGAAAATTTGAGTGGACTGCTGATGTTTATGTTAAATGTGATGTTCTGAATAGATATATGAGTTAAATGTAGGTAATGATAAAAATGTGGGATGTAGGCGAGTTATACCTAGAACTGGTTTCAGTCTTTGAGCGACTGCTTGTGCGTACTATATTGGTCCATCACATCAGCATGTGTGATGTGTAATAATTATGATGATATACGAGTACAATAACACTATGAAGGTAAGCTTATGCACGAAAGTTGGCTTGACGTACATATTGATATAGCGAATATATAGAACGCTGGACGGTTTGTATCATCTCCTGTATCGACTTGATGATAATAATATGGTGTTAAAGTAACTAGAGATTTTTGTGTTTCAATGATTTATTAATCATATTCACACCTTGACCGGGTGTACATGTTTGCTCCATTTGAAGTGGAGACGATGGATCCGTGGGGGCCGGCCGCTTTGGGCCTTTATCGGAACTTAGTGGAGGCATCAGGTGTCGAGGATGCTGGCTTTTATTTTGCACAGAAATTGAGCCATTTGCCATTCAACAGCATTCTGTTGACCTTTCACTAGACTAATGGTCTTTTAATTTAAGTTTTACATTCATAATAATAATTACATGTAAAAAATTAAACATTACCATAAAAATAATTATTTTGATACGGTACTCTTTACCATAACATGTGTACTTTGATCAAAACGTACGGATCTTCGAAAGTTAGTTTAATATTGAAGTGTTTCACACTAGGATTTACTATGAAATGTTTTAGACCATTCAGAATCAATTAGATTAGAAGATACCGATCCTCTTTTGAAATATTGAGTAACTTAAACGATGTTTAAAATTTATATGTATATATATGTAAATCATATTTTGCTTTAGTAAAAGCAAAATATGAAATATCAATCTTAAATAAAAGAATTATCAACGGGAATAAAATCTTAGTTACCTACGTTAATTTGAAATATTTTCAGTAAGTACTTTACGTCTTAATAACTTTTTGCGACGCAGACAAGCTGCCAGTGTTTCTAAATGTGTCTTAATAATTATTATATCTCGTAGACTAGTTACTTTAGTCGTGTAAAAGTGGCTTAAAGAACCCGGCCCGGCCGCCGCAGCACCGCCAGCTAGTTTTATTATACACATCTCTTTCTGCCACACTGATAATACGGCAGCTGTACGTTTCTTACTCGCCGAGCATACGCAGCTTCCCCTGGGGTGGCACGGGCGGCATTTACTCGCCAAGCATACGCAGCTTCCCCTGGGGTGGCACGGGCGGCATCGCAGCTTCCCCTGGGGTGGCACGGGCGGCATCGCAGCTTCCCCTGGGGTGGCACGGGCGACATTTCTGTCATAAAATTTGTATGAGTGTTAAATATATTTTCATCAAATATATTTTCCACTGTTTAAGTAACATATAACTATAAAATAAAGCTAAGCCTTGGATGGTCCTGACAGTGATTCGAAAATGTATTTACAGAGCCATTCCAACTTAAACCAAATGCCATTGGGCTAGTTCTAATAAGTTTCCTATATAATGTAGTTAGAAATTAGCAGCACGCCAAATAATTAGATTTAATAATTGTAGAATAATTAAATAATTATGCATTGTAATTATCTTTAGAGAATATTTTACTCCCAGTCATACCCTTTGGCATTTGAATAACTAGACATTATTGTAAATTATTCATTTGTTTACTCAGATTCATAATTTATTTGTTACTATTTTCGTAAATAAAATGCAAAGCAATAATTTAAAAAAGTTTTATTTTATGACACTATAATATAAGAAACCTATACCTTCCTACACTATTTTATTTTCTAACCTAATAAATAATTAATAAATAAATAAATAAATAAATATATCTGGGACATTATTGCACACATGGTCATCTGACCCCAAACTAAGCAGAGCTTGTAATATGGCTGCCAGAGACTGATATACATACATATATATTTTTAAATACATACTTAAATAGATATTAACACCCAGACATAGAACAAACACAAATGTTCATCACACAAATGTTTGTCCTAGATGGGAATCGAACCCACGCCCCCAAGCACAGAAAGTAGGATCACTACCAACTGAGCCACCGAGGCAGTCAAGTAATGGTTAAGATGACTTGTCTATTTTAGATTGTTGTATAAACATTAGGTCGACCACAGAAAAAAAAAGTTTAAATTAGAACGGCTGTCAAGACATTTTTGTAAGAAATTTGTTGTAGCCAGTTGCACCCATATAAACGAAACGTCAGTCATTCGAAATCAGTTAGCAACTGTGACGCGGAGTTCGACGCGTCGATCTAAATAAGAATGTTCAATCAAGGTTCTGTCATAATACCTGGCGACAGATTTTTCTTCTCATTTCCGTGCTATTTACTTCTATTTTCTGTGAGGTCCACACATACTCGTACAGTTAGCACACTTGTTTTATTGTTGTTTGTGGGCTTGTTTGTATAGAGTAACCGCAAAAGAGAGCTAATGTCAAAGTCATGAGATGGGATATCGCTTTCTTCAGACACATGCAAAGAAGATTGTTTTATGAATTCACGTTTGATTCTCAAGGGCAGAATTTCGGGGAAGAGAAGCCTAGGAAGACAGTGACGTATATGACTGGAAGACAAAAAAACGGACCGAATTAAATTAACAGCATCTCAAAAGAAACTTATCATCATTTCAGACGTAGGGAGTCCACTGCTGGACATAGGCCTCCCCCATCCAACTCCAAAAGGGCATGTTGGAAGCAGCCTACATATAAAGTTGCAATCTCTTTAAGGTCGTCTGTCCATATTGTGGGTAGTCCTAAACTGCGCTTATCGGACCGTGGTCTCCATCCGAAAACCTTTCAGCCCCATCGGCCATCTGTTCTGCGTGCTATGTGCCCTGCCTGCGGCACGGGAAGAAGACATCGCCAGTAGCACACCTCTACCGCAAAACCGTAGAAACGAAACCGCTACTTGTTGAAATATAAACCTTATTATAATGTTCCTTACAGCAATTTTTTTATACGCGTGGGAGAAACACCAAGCGTGTCGAGCGGCTGCCGTTTGAAAATTATACTAGTATCAGTTTCACTGCTACGGTTTCGCGGCGGAGCTGTGCTACCGATGTAGTGATCCCAAAAAGTTTTGCATACTGACATCCAAACTTCAATTTGAAGACAGAACTTGATGGTGACGATGAAAAATTGTTTTAGGCTGAAATCAATATCAGCGGACTGCATTAACTGGTATATTGTTAAAGAGTTATGGATTATGGTATAACAAGTAAACATTGTAATTTTTTTAAACCCCCTATAACAGCTGATACTCTTCAAACGACTGTACAGATTGTCTTGAATCATAGCTAAGAACAATTTCGGTAAGCCACTTTTCAAACAAATAAAACGAAATCGAAATCAGTTCAGTCGTTTGGGAGCTACAAAACTAAAGACAGACACACGGATACACAGACACACAGTGACACACGTAAAACTTATAACACTTCACTTTTCGTCGAGGGTTGAAATTAAACAACAATATGTTGTTATGACTGTTTGGCGCTGAGGATGCGTTGGAATGATGACTCTGGAACCGCGGTAAGCTCCGCGCGCCCTCCTATCATCCCTACGGTACGCGGCGTCTGCGACTGTTGGTGCACACATACAATCTATCACCTGAGACGCAAGGTAGAGCTGGTGTGGCGACCAATTCAGTAAAGCACAAGCGGTGCAAATATGCTTACCTCGACAGTGGTTACATATTTGAGGCGTTTGGGGTAGAGACATCATTATTGGACCCTTATATACATAGCATACCTCATAATCAAAAATCATTCAGAGTGCCGAGTAATGCGACGCATGACCGAATTGCGTGTTTCTGACTCAACGCATTAGCATTAGTATTCATTGTAGTAATGCTGCCAGCATGCTGGGTACGCTGCCAACTGGTAGTGAGCTTGAGCACTCATCATCATCATCACTTCAATTTAGACCTTCAACGTTCTGTCTATGGGCAGTCTAACTGTTTTTGTAGTGTTTGTTAGCTTGTATTTTGTTTAGTTATAAATGCACTTGACAGTAATAAAGAACTATCACCCAAACCAACTATTTAATCTATTCTACTACCTAAATAATTATGTTGGTTCATCCTTAGAGCATTAAAGTCTAAAATTAAAATCTACGACTATATGCTAAATTCCACTAGCAGTGTACCCCAGCAAACCACATACCTAAAAAAATACATCCTAAGTCTATGCAGCAAACTTATATCGTGAATGGCAAGCTAATAATACATTAAGTAATGAATTCCAGAATTACACATGCTTACGAGAAACTGCGTATGCATTTATACACATAGACATAGATTAAGCTATTGTATGCATATTATTTGATATCATTTTAAATTTGTGAATAGTCATAGAGCATAACTTTTTAAGAAAGAATGTATGTTGCCTGTAAGATTTGTCCGTGGTACATTTAAAATAACTTTATAACTTTGTATAACGCGTATTGCGGCGCGAGATATTTTGCGAGTATTATTTTGTGTGGTTATATAAGTGCTTTTTCAGTACACGGTTATTGTGGTATAATGGTTATTATTAATTGGCTCCTCAAAATTATTTAAAGTGCATCAAAATGTCTCCATCAGTTATTATTGTATGTACTATGTTTGTTAACTGACCGTAGTTAGTTAGATTAGATAGTTGTTTCTAACTGTGATCAGTTCAAAGCAACTAACGTAGTCAAGCAACAAACGACACGGTAACTGAGTAATACAGTGAGTTAGATGGCACGTATATTTTCACTTTTTTGTTTGTTATATAACAGCAACCACTTCAGAGAACCTAGACTTTAAGTCACCAGAAGGCCTCTGAAGTTATAGCCCCCTGCAGTTCGTAGTATATTTTAATGCCATAAATGGCAAACAAGCAGACAGCAGAGGATAAGCGATTACCGTTACCAATGGATACCTGCAACATTAGGGCCATCACAGATACGTTGCCGACCCTTAATGACTCTATTAACAGCCTTTTTGAAGAACCCCATATTAAAGCTACTCGGAAATACCGTAGGAGGGATCACATTTCACATATTGCAGGTGTAAGACAAAAATAAATGCGTAAAACGCACAGTGTGCGATTTCCACTGATCTATGATATGTGGGTGAACTTTCAGGCGGTGGCGGCTGGTGAGATGTTAAAACCGCGATGCCAGCATCAGATCGAACAACAGCCGCATGAAGATTATCGGCTCTCCTATCGTTATTTTTTTCAATTTTAACTTGAAATGAAATGAATGGGTAAGTTTTTTGATGTGCGATTAAGTATAAGCCAATATAAACACAATCAGCCTGAAACTACCGCGGTTCCGAATGCTAAACAAACATAGTTCGAGATTATTGTTTGCTTCTTGTTATTGGTTTGATGGAGGCAGAGTAAATACGATGGAGTTCGGTGGTTGTGTTATTCTACAATATTATTTGCTGAATTTCTGTTACAAGGTCAAAATTGTTCCGCTGAATTACTTAGGTCACGGTATAAGAATTATTTACTTGAAATGTAGGTAACATGGCTCCGCGTGCACTAGGGCGATGTACTCGTAATGTTATTGATACCTAGGTGTCAGCTCGCGGCTTCACTCGCGTTGACTTTGCCTCAGGCACCGTAAATTTTAGCAGTATAATAGAAACTATCCTATGTTGCGGTACTTGAAATATCTTTATGCAAAAAATCACGTAGAATAGAATAGAGTAGATTGGAATAGAGTAAGGTAGAATAGAGTAGAGTAGGGTAAGGTAGGATAGGGTAGGTTAGAGTAGGTTAAGGGTAGGGTAGAGTAGAATCACAGGGTAGGACAGACGACCTTAAAGAGATCGCAGTAAAACGCTGGATGCAGGCCGCTTCCAACCGGCCCTTTTGGAAATCAATGGGAGAGGCCTATGTCCAGCAGTGGACGTCCTGTGGTTGAAATGATTGATTGATGATTGAGAGTAGAATAGAACAACTTATTGTATAAAACTTATGGTATATGAGTTGTTACAAAAGACGTAATTAAGTATCAGAGTTCTACCGTCTACGTTTATCCGCTGCTCTGTTGCCGCATTGAACAGGAATACACAAATCAACATACTTTTGCCAGAATAGAATACCGGTTAATGGTTTTAAGATATAACATTATTGTGTCTACTTTTGAAGTATGTGCTTCGGTAATTTTATGACGTTAGTGACATCGATTCTGATGTACCATACACTAAACTAAACTAAATTTGACAGGTCTAAAATTTTTGCCATCCTTTACTGACGTATTGTAATGAAAAGAAACGCCGATAATTTTAGTCCTGTCAAATTAGTTAAGTTTAGAGGATGGTCCAACAGAATTTACCTCTTCTTAGATAATACTTGGATGCAAGGGTCTGATGATATGGGGTCTGGTGGCTAGTAGAACTCTTTAATAGCTACCAGTAAACCCTTCATGTTCCTCCAAGCTCCGTCGGTTGGTTTTAACAACTCACAAAATCGTAATTTTTAGTTTTCGAAACTATACCTAACTATTATTAAAGAATGTACGAAGTCATGAAGAAAATTATTTAGTTATTGATGTTTCAGTGGACATTAAAACTTTATTCCGATGGGCAGTAAACCAATTATTTGGTCAGAAGACTTTCAAAGGACTATATACAATTGTCTAGAGTCCTTACAATGTCCTCTAAGATAAAGCCTACAGTTCTCTTTGAAGGCGTCTGAAGCTTTTAACATAATATGCTTGAAATTTCTTGTCACTATTAACTAAAGAAATGGCAAAAAGCCATTGATTTACAAACATATGGATGCAGGATCCAGCAAAAAATGTATAATCTCTTTTAAATCATTATCTAATATCAACTTATTTAAAAATTATGCTCAATGTTTTTTATTGAACTAATTAAACAAAACAAAACACATCAGTCATAGGACTGCACGTCAGAAGTGAAAACTTAAGTAGTAATTCAGCTATTCTACAAGAGATGGCGCTGTTTTAAAATACACGGTATTGTGTATTCTGTATTCTGTGACAGCGTGACGATGTCGCGAGTGCCATGATTTTGTTCACCCAAAAAGTGCACAATGCACCTAAAGAAGTTTTCACTTCAAAAACTTAATTCAATCACTGGTAATTATAATTCTGGGAACAATCATGTATTATATGCTGCAGAATTAAATGAATGTGAACGGTTTGTTAGTTTTTGAACCAGCTCTAATAATTACGAATAATTTTGTTCGAACGCCTGTTGATTTGGCAATGATGATCGCTTACTAGTTTTAAAGTTGGTTTTTTATATTGATAACCTAAGATCAGACAAACAACGGAGATATGCCTTAGTACAGTTATCGTTCTTCTTCAAATGTCTCCATGTATTATGCTTTTTTTTTCACTATACCACTCAACCGCTTAACGCAAAAACAGCAAATTGAGTGTGGCTCAGTTTCTCTTTTTTCACGCACACTAAGAAACCTGTAGAAACCAATGAAATAATACTGTTAAAAAAAAGGTTGTCGCCTGCTGGATGGTTTCGCCTAAAAACATCAAGTCTGATTCAGGCTAGATTCGTTCGCACCCGCCAAGCCATCTTACCATATCTCCCTTGTTTGTCTGCTATAATTAATCGTCTTACAAAAATTTATCAAGTATCGAATGTGTTTTTTAATTTTTTTATTTAATCATTGATATGAATATTTTTGCGATATAGGATGCATCCTATATAGGCTATTAGGATATATGCCGCAGTTTTGAATAAAAAATATCAGTAATCTCTCGAGCTTCGCAGGTTACAAAGCAAAGATGCGGTATGTCTGACTGACGGCGCGTCAGTCGTGCAAAAGCCTCCGAGCTTGTACTACGCCTGTGCAAATTCTCCCAGCTTTCTATCCGCGTATATTCACCGGCTGAATGACGATACCGTTTGTTGCCATTATAAGTGACAGTTAAAAGTTTGATGTTGTGAAACTTTTTATCCAGAGTTTAGAGTTTCAGCGGTGCGCTGGGCGTTTCTTTTAATATTTATGAGGTAAGAATAATTAAGTTATTTCGACTCAGTACGTAGAGTAGTAGTGGGGGTATGTAGTACTACTGCAGGCACTCTGCCGAGCTGCCAATAGGATGTAGTACAAGTGCATGCATGTATATTTTTCACACAATCCCTTGCATTTTATATTAGCAACTTTATCGTTTGCTTATTAAAGTTTTTAATTGCTATGAAATTAATGAAAGTGACATCGAAATAATGATTTGTTGGAAGAAATATTTTCTTTATCATACCAAACAACATTCACAATTTCTTCTAACTTTCATTTTTATGTCAATATTAAAACCAAACATGTCTTTACTAGTCATAAAATGTTATTTTACATGTCAAATTATAATTATATCTACTAATTAATTCTAATTTAAAATAAATAAATAAAAACTAGCCTAATCAAACAGCCCGCCCCGGACCGTGCCTGGTGCAAAAGTGCCCATAACGCTGGCAGCATTCCCACGCTGAATTGCAATGGCCAATCTTTGCACCAAGAACGAGCCAGAGCGGGAGTCGCCACCGTTATCTCGTATCCTGCGGCCAACTTCTGAGATCAAGCCCTTGGCCGCAGTGCCCCAACTGCCCATAGTTTCCACGGCAATGGGCACAAAATAATACTGTGGCTCCATTGCCGCGTACTTCTGCCGCTTTCTACAGGCGGCATCCTCTGCTGCTGCTGCCGGTGTATGGACGGTTCGACTCAGGTGGGTGGCTGCGACAGTGCTGACGCAAGTAGCGTCCCACACTAAGCACTTGCCGTTTTTCCATGGCACCAGGGTCAAACCGTCTGGTCGTTTACCATCGGATCTACTAAGACCCGGTGGCTCCAGGACACACGGAACGTTGGCAGAAATGAAGGCCCTTCGAACTATGTCGTTGAGGGCATGGTGTCGCGGAAACCTACCCATGCAGCGACGACAACTCAGGGCGTGGTGACCATCAGCCTCCACCATGGAACCGCAGGTGCATCTATGTGGTTCACACACCTTACAGCCCAGACGGAGAGCTACAGCAACACGCAGGGAGTCATCGTCCAATAAGGTGCCCAGGTGAGGTGAAGGAAGCGCGTGTAACCATGCCCCAGATTCTGACTGCGACACCGCCTTGAGCCTCGCCAAATCAGCTCCTGTGACATTCTCCGACACCTGCATGAGGATCCTTTTAGCCCCGACGTCATCCCAAGCTCGCTGGATATGCGGGGTCACTGGATTCGGCACATCCACGTTGAGGGTAGACCAGGCCGACGCCGCCTCAGCCAAGTAGGGTATGCTCGCCCTGTCGCCATTGGTGGAAAGAATTATAGCAACAAGGTCCGCAACCCCATGAGCTGACGCCAAGAAAGCCGGCAAGCCAACATCGCATACACGCCGCACCCCAAGACCCCCGTGCCGTATCGGTAGAGCCGCTTGACTCCACTGTGACTCGTTGAGGGAGATGTTAAGAATCGATTCAACAGTGTCCTTTAGTGTCTTTACTTAAAAATAAATGTTTTTTTAAGTTAAATATTATTAAAATTAAGTAAATGAAAAGTTCAGAGCACACATTAAACATTTACACTTCGTACAGGCACACATGTTTTTTTTTCTTAACCTGTACTGTCCCACTGTTGGGCAAAGGTCCCCCATTTCCTTCCATAAATCTCGGTCCTCCGCCACCTCTTGCCACAGTTGCCAATACATTTTATTAATTAAGCACTATTTATTTATTTACTACTACATTAAGCTAAAATATACACACTCACGAGAAAGTTTTAGATGGATAGATTAATATTGGAACGACCTAGATTTCAGTTCGGAATCTATAGAGAACCAACCCCGCTACACAGTCTATTTAGAACACGTCAAAATACATCATTTGGTCTAAATACTTAGATTAAGTTTAGTTTCGCTGGTATTGTCACATGCATTGATAAAAAAAACTTCGTTTTTCATATTTGGAATATCTTTATTTTACCGTTAAAACCTCGACTGAATTTTGCTACTTTGCAATAGCGGTTTCAAAACCTACATTGTAAACATAGATTAGGTAAAGCAACAACGTAGATTGAAAAGTACTTAATTTAAATAAAGAATAATGTACAACGAAGTAAATGGTACTATCTGAAATGGTACTGACTGAAATACTTAGCAGTGAATGTGACTAGAACATTGATGTAAGGAAATAGTGGGAAGATACGGGACGAACTCCTTGACGTGGACCGCACAAATTAGGCCCACGGGCCTAATCGACTTCAGTCACAATCGAACTGGCGTTTGTGATAGCACGTGAAGTACTCGTCAAAATTTGCTTGAACCGAGCCATATTTAATGAGTACAATGTTTGGATGTCATTAGATTAGGGCTTGTTTTTGAGGGTGTATATTAATTTGTTTTAAAATGAATTAAAATCTACAATATATATATATCTGGGACATTTTTGCACACACGGTCATCTGACTCCAAACTAAGCAAAGCTTGTAATATGGCTGCCAGAGACTGATATACATACATGTACAATGGAATTATGTGTTTTGTTTTCGAGCGGTTCCCGTTTCTTACAAACTTTGTCTTTGTCTTTTTGACTGCCCCGGTGGCTCAGTTGGTAGTAAACCTACTTTCTGGGCTTGGGGGCCAATTAAAATAAAATAATTATCAAACCAAAAACAAGTAAAATGTCCACGATGTCTAAATGCTTGTTTAAAGTAAATTTACTGTTAAGTAATTTTAGATATTAGTTATAGTTCTTGTTTTTTTATTTTTTATAAATTTATTGTCTAGTTTTGCAAAAAAAAAAAAAAAACTCTAACTTGCAACACTAGCCATAAAACTAAAACTATGACATATCCATAACATCCACCAATTACCGTCATGAAATACGTTTGCCAAACTCCGCACGACCGCAATAAAAACGCAAGACGAATAGTTTCCCTAAAATTGTGAACGGCAAAAAGTTTTTATATCTTCAACTTTGCTTCACCTGAAATAATGGGAAAGTTGGGTAAAAGACCTGTAGTTTCTTTCTTATTACTTCTCCGTGAAAAGATGGATGGAGGGTTGGCATAAAGTACCTCGATAGTATTTTTCTCAACTGGCAGAATTAATTCGACGGTACTAGTACGCGGTAGTTTCTAGTTTCTAAAGGAAAAACCAAACATTACAGAGATTAAGCATGAAGACCAATATTCTTGTTATATTTTCCATTGAATAATAGCTAGACTTGCGTTCGACTGCCACCTCATAATTATCTTCACTAGCTTATCATGTTCCCCCTGCTGGGACACAGGCCTTCTCTCAGAGAGAGAGGATGGACTCTAATCCACCATGCTGACCCAGTGCATGTTGGTGTATGTCATATGTCTTAGAACTTTTTTTAATTTCTTTCACACCGGCTTTTGCTCATGATATTTTCCTTCGCAGTTTTTGAGCAATGACATCAAAACTGCACATCATTTATTTAGGTACCAAATAAGTCACTGGTACAGGGCCTAGGATCGAACTGGGTGCCACCAGATTGAAAAGTGCATGTGTTACCGCTCGGCCACCTGCTCATAGTCATCATCATCATCAGTCAGAAGACCTACACTGCTGAATATAGGCACTTTAACCTCTACACTGAACGACAGCCATCTGCATTCACTGGATGCCCGCCACAATGTCGTCGGTCCATCTAGTGGGAAGCCTAGCTACGCTGCGTCTTCCGGTTCGTGGTCTTCACTCAAGGACCTTTCTTCCCCATCGGTCATCAGTTCTTCGAGCGATGTGGCCTGCCCATTGCTACTTCAACTTGCAAATTTTAATAGCAATATCCGTGTGTCGGTTTAATTTCAGTGTTTGGAGTAGTTGATATTGTGTCTTTTAAAGTTTTAAGACGTTTTGTTTCTTCGTATGTTATACAAATATTTAACACATGTAAAATAAACGCGATTAAATCCGTTAAAAGTGTATAATTTCGATGTTTAATAATCAAGAAAACTTTAAAAAAAAGTATTCCAAAGAAGGCCGTAAAGAGAGCTCTACGACTGGGGCTACGCTATAAGCAGTTTGAGTTGTAGGCATTTTAATAAATTTAAGACGCTGTACTGTGTATACATCTTATACAATCTGAGTTTTATCTGTTTTTTTTTTTACAACGCATATCACTTCAAAGGCATTAGTTTTAGGCGTTTTGCTATATAGATATTTCGTTTTTAGGGTTCCGTACCCAAAGGGTAAAACGGGAACTATTACTAAGGCTCCGCTGTCCGTCCGTCCGTCTGTCCGTGCGTCCGTCCGTCCGTCCGTCACCAGGCTGTATCTCATGAACCATGACAGTTAAACAGTTGAAATTATCACAGATGATGTATTTCCGTTGCCGCTATAACAAAAAATACTAAAAATTAATATTTAAGGGGGGCTCCCATACAACAAACGTGATTATTTTGCTCGTTTTCGCTCGATATTGATAACGGCAAGGGATAGACGCTTTAAATATTCACAGAATATTTAGTTGTATATTCACTTTACAAATAAATTATTAAATTAAAATAAAATTAATATTTAAGGGGGGCTCCCATACAAAAAACTTGGTTTTTGGCGTTTTTATAGAAAATGGTATGGAACCCTTCGTGCGTGAGTCCGACTCGCGCTTGGCCAGTTAATAGATATCGCGCGCCTCAATCGTTATACTCGTATGCTAGTAATTTGCTCCAAACTGGGACCTCACGACCCCTATATCTACGCGACCTGACTAATTTTGCTGTATGTATGTTTGTATGAAACGCCGACTTATTCCATTATTAATCTGAGACCTCTTCGCTCGGTCAATAAAAAAACTGTGTTAGTAATTAGGCAAGATGAGGGAAAAAAATGGAAGCGTTAAAATACGATAGCGTTTCCAATCGCCTCAAATGAGCTATGAGAATGGTTACAAATAGCGTCTCTCTCCGACGTTCGAAAGATAAGTGGCCCATTTAATTCGAATTAGCCGCCAGGGCCTCCAATCACTGACGTCATGAGTTTGAATTAGTACTTTAAAATAAATCTTTATAGATAAGTACCTACTTGGATATTTATTTTTAGGGTGCCGTAGCCAGAGGGTGTAAACGGGACCATAATACTAAGCCTACGCTGTCTGTCTGTCCCTCCGTCCGTCCGTCTGCTTGTCCTAGCTTTTAACTGATATTCGAACCGTAATAGATAGCCAGTTATATTTTGTACATAAAAGTAATATTAAACGCATTTTTGTATTTGCTCTAATGTAAAAACGGTTTTGGGATGGTTGATGCCAATGAAATCACACATAGGTCAATGATTGATGCCTATTTATTTGTAGTTATTATATGGACTAAATAGTTATACAGCAAAGAGTTAAGTACTATTGACAAACAGTCTCCGGCACGAGGCGCGGTAGCAAGAGAGAGAGTAATAATAATAATGGCGGGCAGATGATGCCATCTCTCATAGACAAGTGTCAACAATCTAGAAGTGTGCTCTTGACATAGACAAGGCACGTTAATGTGTGGCGTGGCGTGGCGTATGTCGCCACACGGTAATAGGTACACGTCAAAATTGGCGTGATTATAATACACACTCGTATAAAGTAAAACAATAAATAATAAATAATGGCCAAGTGCGAGTCGGTGACTAATTTCTGTTCATTACCATCTTAAGCAACGTAGGGCGCGATCAGTACTTGGATGGGTGACCGCCTGGACGTAATGTTGTCTTTTTGCATAACTTTTTGTATTTTAGTGGTGGTACGGAACCCTCAGTACGCAAGCCTGACTCACACTTGGCCGGTTTTTGCAATTCAGGTTTCCTCTTACTACTTTTCAACAAATGTATAAGAAATTCAAACGATATCCAAATTCGTATAGAAAACGCAGCAAAACGCAGCCCAGACGCTTAATTTTTTTTATATTTTTAGCTTCAATGGGAAACAATTTATCAAAAAGGTGCTTTTTACTGTTGGTCTTTTAAAGTTCAAATACGACCGAATTATTTTTAACGAGACTTTGCTTCAAGCGAATTGCCTTGCTAGCACTTTTTAACTCTACGTATAAATCTACTTAAAGCGGTCGTTAGAAAGGTAAAATTCTGTAAAAAAGTTTATACCTACCTCGATGGGTGTTCAGAAGTTTGCTCTTCAGCTGAACAACTAATTATTTGATAATTACCTACTTGTTAGGTATGTTGTGAAAGACAAATACAAGGGTCCCAATTATCTTTTTAACTGACCAAAAAACCTCAATTTTTTGCAGTTAATTGAAAACGAGATTCAGGGTTCTTTACTAAGTGTTTTCTTTGTCATATGGTTACGCGACAAATATAAATGACTAGTGTAGCGCCATACGGGTTTACCCACACTGGACATACTCTAAAGTATGTAGATTATTTTGGGATAAAAAGTATTGTATATCACTATGGCGCTATAACATCACATCTACATAGATCAATCTCTATGCAAATCACGTCGAACCATTGCTCTGTGGAATGGGAACTAACCAATAAACAAACACACTTTCGCATTTATAATATTAGTTAATAGTATATTTACATATATCACACTTCACACTAATACCACTAATATTATAAATAGGAAAGTATTGATGGATGAATGGGATGGATTTGGATGAAATTTGGAATATACATTGCTTATTTCCTTGATTATATATATAGGCATCATCATCACCACGCGGGTGAAACCGCTGGGCGCAGCTAGTATATATAAGTATATGATATGAAGTATGATTTGATGAATATCTCTTTCAAGGAACCTACCTATTTTTACTGTCACGTATTGTAATATCACAATCTTAATTTTAACCTCTTATGGTCTTCACAATCCTTGAAAAGTAAAGAAAAAAATATATTAAATGTTGTTGAGCGATGGCATCGAAACTGCACATAATTTATTTAAACACTAAATAAGTCATTGTTGCAAGCATTATTGGTAGCTTTTCGGCCAAAGAAACACGTCAGCTTCTTTATTTGTTCCTTTCTATAACTTTTACAGCGTAATCCCCACTGATACTGTTTTTACACAATGAATACCAGATTCGTTGACACTAGTTCACGCTTCGACGTTCGAGCAAAGAATGAGAACGGTTACTTTTTTTTTTCTAATGTGACTTATTTCTGTTGGCCTTGCGGCCTCTACAGCTTGACCTGGCTAGTTGGTGAACGCAGAATTGGGCGTTGGGCCAACATGGTTTAGGTTTTGGGCGACAAGCGCAAAGGCACCTCGGAGGTACGAGCCTCGGCTTGGACCGTCGCCGGGAGTGGGGGATCAGACTTGCCCTGGCACCCCAGAAGGGGTGTGCCCTGGGGCCCTAGTAGGTTGTTGAACTGAATGATTATTTGGAGAGAATCTAATCGATGAGAACGGTTACAACACAACTGCAACTTATATACCGTGTTCGTTGACAGTTGACAGCTGACAACTGTCAACGAATACACGTGAAGTTTGACACTGTTTTAAACTATCACGGTTGTTCACTAAAGTTAAATGATTATTATTGATGTTATACTATACGCAGTGATACAGTGAGTGTGTTTTGTCGAGACTAAGGTTCGAGTTCCAGTAATAACCGTAGCAAAAGACTAAGAAAGAGGGTAGATCGTTTTGTCTGTACCTAACTTTGAACTTTTTCACCAACCACTCGCATTCTTCAGTCTTCCCGTGAACATGGTGCATGTAACTGCGCCGAAATATCGGGAGCTCCTTCCACAACCTTACCACGGTAAATATCCCGTAAATAATCATTTAACTTTACGTGAAGTTTGCTAATACAACATGAAGCTCGTTAAAAATGTTACAATGGTGTTGCTAGGTTATATACATTAAAAAATTGTTTACAATATAAAGTGCATATTTTACCGCCTGACCGCTAAATTCCTCCATTCAGTTACTCGATATAATAATATTCTAGGTTGCAATAATTTCTTAGCTTGACGCGGTATTTAAATAAAACAGTACAAAGCCTCAACTCCTAAACGATTGAAGTCGATTTTGCCACTTTTTTTAAACCAGAGAAAAAGTGGCAAAATCGCTTCAATCCCTTTTGGCCCTCATAAGAGTCTTCTTTGTAATGGTATGAAGACCTTTTTAAATTCATTCAATAAGCCCCAATACACCCACGCATACACGTATAGATACATTATGTTGTCAATAAGAATCGAGAGAAGCGGTAATGTGCGCCACGATCTATCTTCCTTCAGCTAAGTGCTGACATTTCAATGATATATTGCCTTCAGTCTACGTGTGTCAAATTTCCTAAACTCATGTTGAATTTGATTTTAACAATTTTAAACATTTTTTAACATTTTTATTGTGCGAACTGCTAGTCTGTGGAATGCGCTGCCGGAATGGGTGTTCCCCGATGATTACAATCTGGGTGTCTTCAAATCTCTAGTGAATCGGTTTCTTCTGGGCAAGCGTGCTCCATCGTAGACCGCATCGCGCTTATCATCAGGCGAGTTGGAGGTCAAACGCAAGCCTATTTCTGAATTTAAAAAAAAAACAGCTTGTCTAATTAGATTTTTATATGCGGAAACGTGTTAATAGTGCTAAGATATCCAAATAATTTGTAAATTAGTTATGTATCGCTGTACGTTTTCCGAATAAAATATAATAAATAAATTCATTTTGTCGAGTATCAATAACCGTTTTCTATAGAACAGCAGATTATTATTTTCGCGGTTTCAGGATTGGTCCCACAGTAAAAGCGATCCATAATGATTAGTTCAACGACCTCCTTTCAGTTTAATACAGTCTATATTCATAACCCTGTATAATAACTTGTGATAGGGTCATAGAATAGTACCTACGTTAGTTCAGGCCATATTATACGCATTTCCTTGCTATTATTAACCGACTTCCAAAAAGGAGCAGGTTCTCAATTCGAGTGTACCTTTTTTATGTTTGTTACCGAACACCGTTTGTTACCGTTTGTTGTTTGTTTGTCAGAACTTTCGACTGGGTGAACCGATTTTGATGATTCCTTTTTATATTTGAAAGCTGGTGCTCCCCGTGTGGTCCCAATTCGATTTGGTCCAGTTCTGTCATTTTTATGAAGTCGGTTTTTATATTGATAATTATTCTATACTGTGAATTGAAATAACAGATAATAGTTGTTTAAAGGGGTAACAGAGTTTTATGACTTTGCAAATCCCTGTTATTTCGGTCATCCAGTCACTCCACATACCAAAAAGCTTTCAACTCGCTTTCAGCGCTGTCACAACAGACTAGAGTGGATATCGCGTTACCGAGGGGCCATTCCAGTCCATTAACGGCTCATTTGTACGAGGCCAGTGGCTAATTGGTGGCTGAAGCGCTTTAAATGGCTCACCTAGCATCACCTGTGAGGTCATGGTGCACCATAATTATAGCCATAACAGACGCATCGAACATGGCTGACGAACCGCCGTCTGGCCAACGGGAAAGAAAGAGTAAGAACATTATTTCCCTCTCTTTTTCTCTCGTTGGTTGAGGTGGTTGACGTCAGCCATGCTGACCCGTCTGTTACGGCTATTAGTGTCAACATTTGAGTGGTTTACACCAACTCAATTGCTCAATGGTTGATTTTTGAATCACTAGTATGATATTTCGTACGAAAATATCATGCGTAACTTTCAAATGAAATTCAAACAAAAGTCGTTTTTTTTTAAATAATCATATCACTCACTAATGCAACGAGTAGTTTGAACCATTCAAATTTGCTTTCTATCAAATATCAATAGAAAATCTTTCTTTTCATATGATATTTTCATGCGAAATCACGCCAGCGATTCAAAAATCGACCTCCAGTAGCTACACTCGATTGAGTAGTGTACTCAATAAGTCCATTTCAATATACAAAGTTAGTGACTCTTTAAGTAAGTTAATCACATCACGATCATCCCGGCTCGAGCCAAAATACACGCTATAAATAGTAGAAGAAGATTCAATATATATTAAGAAATATCTAACAAGTACATAGGCCTGCCATTCGCACCATTCATGCAATATTAATATCGATGTCCGTAACTATGGCTCTATGGCACATCTTTGAATTAGAGTAGATAACATTAGTCTATTTACAGTAGTTTACAGTACATAGTCCCGCTAGGTTAACTTATTAAGTTAAATAACATATTTTACTTAGGTACTTACTTATTTTATGATATTTAGCCGTATAATTGCCGTATAATCAAATATCTAACCCAAAGAAAAATACTACTAACTCTTAATATTGTCAGCCATTAAAATATTGGAAATAGTATTGGTGGCTGAATTATTCGGCCAAACCATCACTACATTTTGAACTATATAGTGCACGATCACCTTTTTCGTAAACATAATAACTGATAAAGTACGACATTTACTGCTAAATGTACGGTAATGGCGATGAGTCTAGGTAATGGTATGTGGAAGCTTGCGGGATAATAAGAAACACTTTCTGTTCATCAGACTTTATTAGAGGACTCATGAGGGTTACAAACACCTCTTTGTAGAAAACTGTTAATTTTAGATTTGAAGACACCCATGTTGTACTACCGATGTGTATGAATCATGTGGAACCGAAGCACTTTGGGCTGTATTTTGGTTATGTGTACGTATTATGTATAATTATAATCATATATCACGCGTTGCTGTTTGTCTGGTATCCGACAGTATACAATCATAAACATCAAGAACTTCACTGATAAAATATAAAAATCCAGACATAGCATGAGAATAATCACCGCTGGACTGAAGCCTACCCCCGAAATTAGGCCATATCCATCACGTTAACTCAGTTACGGGTTGGTGGATTCACATACACCATTAAATTTCTTCTCCGTACGTATGCACGGTTCCTCACACGATGTTTTTATTCACCGAAAAGCCAGTGGTATGAAAATCCGTACATAAACTTCAAAGAACTCATTCGTATGGGCCCGGGGTTTGAACCCGCAACCACACGCCTTCAAGTTAAGCGATCTCCCAAATAGGCTATTACGGCTTTTAAAAAATCCAGACACATTTTTATGTAGAAAGCGACTTTGTGACCGAAGATGGAGCACGTAGACTTTGACACAGTAATTTGATAGCACATCTATTGTGACAATAACTTGGTGCATAAACGTTTTATTTCGCGTAAATGAAGTACTAGAGAGAGAAGTACTAGGTCTTAACGGTCCCTTTGTACGACAACACTTCTGTGACACTTAAGCGGTACTTTACCCAGCTCTTGTGGTTTTTTTATGTCATTTTCCTCAGTGAATCGACTAAAGGTTTGAAGTACTGGAGTATTGCTGGAAATAAGAACTATTAAAATCGCTAAATACGCGGCTAAATAAGTTTAACTTCAAAAATAAACAACCTTTAACAGTTTAGTATAAAATAAACAATCATCAGTGTAGTATCAAACTTATAGAGATTGATTATTTTTGAAGTGAAAACTTTTCTAGCTGCGTTGAGCGATTTTTGGTAGAGGCAAAACTTATAGGTTCGTATCATCGACATGTAAATGTGACGTATTAGTTATCCCTTCTGTAGGCAGTCTCTATGACTGCCATTTTATAACCGACTTCCAAAAAGGAGAAGGTTCTCAATTCGACTGTATATATTATTATTTTATGTTTGTTACCGCAGAGCTTTCGACTGGGTGAACCGATTTTGATGATTATTTTTTTATTTGAAAGCTGGTGCTTCCCGTGTGGTCCCATTTCAATTTGGTCCAGTTCTGTCATTTTTATGAAGTCGGTTTTTTATATTAATATATTATTTTGTATAGCTTCCTTTTTAATAACTGATAGTGTTTCTTCGTTGTGTCAATACATTTACAGAAGTTGATATGTATTTTAAAAAGATTGCATAGGTTTTCGCAAATACCATACAAAACACATTTTTTGTGTACATTTGACCACGGACACTGCAGTGTTCGAAACGCCAGAAATTAAAACAATAGAAAATACACAGGATAAAATCCGTCAGTTCAATCTCTTTTTTTTTCTTAAAGATAAGAAAGATAATTTATTAGCACAAACACAAGTAAATCATACATATATTTTAAAACGCATGCACAGTAGGGGTTTATAGAATACTAGCCGCCCGTCCCGGCTTCGCACGGGTGTAAGCTCGGCCCTCGGCCTCGCTACAAAATATAATATAGCCTATGTCACCCGGGGATAGTGTAGCTTCTTAAAAGATAAATAATTTTTAAAATACGGTTCAGTAGTTTTTGAGTTACAATATAATAACTCTTTATTAAGAACCACAAAAACAAGGATAACATTTTAAATTACAGTAATTATATAGGCTTTTAACAGGCGGCCTTATCGCTTAAAGCGATCTCTTCCAGGCAACCGTGGAGGCAACGAGTAATTTCGTTACAAACATCCAAAAATACAAATCTTTCCTCTTTATAATATTAGTACGTATAGATTAATTACTTTGTATCATGTTTTGCCGTTAGAGGGCGTAAAAATCTAAATATTTGTTCTTTGTTTTGTAGAATGTTTGTTTGTTAGATAGCCATGGCAAAGCGTAGTTTGATTGTACACAAATGCTTTGGCTCTCTATTTACGAAGTCTAACCACTGTGTCACTAACAAAGTCGTTTTAATTAGGTCAATTAAGTTTGCCAACTTAATAGGTCGCTCGTTAAACTAGCAGACACGGATTAAATATATATACCTATAGCTGTAATTAGAACTTAAGGTTATTTTTAGTTTTAGGAATTTAGGAACACCTAACCTATTTAGTACGTATTATTTGGTATTATTATTAGAATGTACGGTTAAATTATGTATCACACTATTCAATATTGCACGCCCCGCCTTCTACCTCCTTTATGGATCCTCTCCATCCTAATATTGCCTGGAAGAGATAGCTCTTAGCGATAAGGCCGCCAACTGTTGCTGTTTTATCGTGTCGTGTGTATGTAATTTGTAGTGTGAACAATAAAGACTTTATCTTTCTATTTTTTTGCCTATTAATAAGAAGTGATGTTAATTACGCTGTGACCTGATGTGATAGTAAGTGCTGCCATTTTTGCGGGGCCGGTGCTCTGCAGTATACAGTTAATCCCAGGCAATTCGTTAGCCGAATATATTGAGTGAGGTAGGGGTGGGGGTGGTATAGGGTGAGGCACACAGGCTGTGGTGGCCCAGTCATATTGCATGTATGGAAGAACATTGGATCGGGTAGAGAACGTATCTGGGACGGCTAACTGGACGTCTTCCGGTAGAGCATCTCAAGTACCGCTGCTCTGAAGCCGTGAAAACTGATCTTCGTGAGCTCAAGCTGCCCCACTAGCATGAGGTCTTACAGTGCCGTGAGGAGTGGTGTGTTTTGTTGACGGAGGCTGATATTCACTTTAGGGTCATCGCGCCACTCCATTAACTAAGTAATTAACATTCAATTCTCGGGACAAAGCCGGTCCTATACTCGGCATCAATAGACCCAAAGCAAACAAGATTGGGATGATGTTGGTAAATGGACAATTGAGGCTATGGGCTTTTAAACAATCTGGGCTATTGAGGTGAACAACTTGTGGATTGAATAACAAATATATAGGATGAGAAACGGCACCTAAATAAATAAAATATAAATATAACTAATCTGGAATATTTTTGCACACACGGTCATCTGACCCCAAACTAATCAAAGCTTGTAATATGGCTGCCAGAGACTGATATACGTACATATATATATTTCTAAATACATAATTTACACCCAGACATAGAATAAACACAAATGTTTATCTCATAAATTTTTGCCCGAGGCGGAAATTGAACCCACGCCCCCAAGCGCAGAAGGTAGGTTCACTAACAACTGAGCCACCAGTGCTTCATTCTGTCTCATCTCCAGATTAGGTAAACAATTATTGTAATCTCATATATTTATATCTATTTTAGGTGCTTAGTGACAGATTTTACGGCTTAAACCTAGCTATCCAGACGACTATAAGAAAATTGACACTTTATAGTAAGCTATAACTTCCGGCGCCGAAAGCTCAAGCTCTGTTATAAAATATTTTTGTGCAAACAACCAAAAAACAAATGATATAAAATTACAAACAAAAGCTTGTTGATATTTATCATAAAACAAGCTAAATTGGAATGTCTGCAAATTCATTTCAAAGCTTATTTCTACTTACAGGCGTTTTGTTCAGTTGAACTTCGAATAGAACCTTTTTACAACATTTTATTTAACTTGCAATGTTTGTAAGTTTGTTTGTTTAGGGCTTATCTTGCAAGCTAAATTAGAACCACTTTCTCTTATCCTACGGGGTTGATACATGTAGGTTCAGTTCCGATGACATTGCATTTTTATGGTAAGCATGGCCTGAATCGGACATCCAGGATTAGTTCCCGATAAAGGAACTCTACAACGGCCAACAGAACAAGAACAAAATTTTGTGTACGCATTTTATTATAATTACTGGTTTTAATTTTTAGGGCGTACAACGTAGGAAGCAGGTTATCAGCGTTTATCTACCTGCGCTTATCGGGACTGGTCCGCGCAGGTCACACGCAGGTAGTCGGCGCAGGCAGTCTCTATACTTTGTGCCGAACCAGCACCGATAAGTGCCGAACGTCGTCGACAAGTTCCGACCTGTTCCTTTCAGCGCTGGTAGAACAAAGTATAGAGGCTGCCTGCGCTGACTACCTGCGCGTGACCTGCGCGGACCAGTTCCGATAAGCGCAGGTAGATCGACGCTGGTAGCCTGCTTCCTACGTATATAAGCCCTAACATGACATGATTGCTGCACCCATGGTTGGGTCCTGACTGGGGACCTCTTCAATGAGTAGCTGCAGCACAGATATGAAATGTTGTATAAGTACGTATTCAATTATGATAACATATTGAAAGTGTCACCATGACATGGCTACTGCACTTAAGGTTGGCTCCTAACGAGAAAACTCCTTAACCGTTAACAGAACAGACACGAAATGCTGTATACGCATAAACTTAAACGCATTTTTAACATTTTACAAACTTGTTCAAAAAAATATGTTTTTAGTAGTCATTTATTATTTTTTAAAGAGTCTTTAAAGGTCAGCAACGTATCTGTGATGCCCTTGGTGTTGAAGGTGAAGTATTATTTAACTTTAGAGTTATATAATTATCAACGAGATATTTATCGTGATAAGGTTGTGGATGGAGCTCCGATATTTCAGCGCAGTTAGATGTTCACGGGAAGGCAGACGGGGAAAGACAGACAGAAGATAGTTCAGTCTTCCCGTGAACATGGTGCATATAACTGCACTGAAATATCGGGAGCTCCATTCACAACCTTATCACGGTAAATATCCTGATTAACTTCTTGAGTGGAGATCACGAACCGGAAGACGCAGCGTAGGTAGGCCTCCTACTAGGTGGACCGACGACATTGTGAGAGTCGCGGGCATCCAGTGGATGCAGATGGCAGGATGTCGTTTAGTGTGAAGGTTAAAGGGGGAGGCCTATGTTTAGCAGTGGACGTCTTATGGCTGATGATGATGACGATGAATGATATTAACAATAACTGCTTGGTTTAAATAACACCTAAATAATAACAGCTTCATCAGAATCGCGAGTGTGCACGTGACAATTTTTATAATACCTCGTGTTTTCTCCACGAAATTATTTTGATGGGATTTTTCTGGTTTCAGAAGATTTTTCTGAACTGCCACAGGCTATTTAATTTGCCAGGTAATTACTTATAGCATAACTGAAGATAATTGAGTCTCTACAAACACCTGCATGTGTTTGAGTTTAGCTCTCTATGAATAGGTATGTACGAAGAAATGAGACTCGTACTAATGAGCAATCATACTAACATTATAAATGGGATAGTGTGTTTGATTGTTTTATCACCAGCGCTCGGTAAGTGGGTCATTGTGACTCAAATCACTCAATGCAGGCGGTAAATATCACTTTGCCTGGGTGTATAGGACTTTAAAATCTTACTAATTCCATGTCAAAAAATACCATTGAGCTTACATTATTATTTTCTTCGACCATGTAGGCCGTGCCATGTCAGAAACGATTTACTCTGTGTATTGAAGTTAACAAATAACATCTTTGAGGTGAACCTTTCCTATTTTTTGTGGGAAATAAAAAAAAAACACCGATTTTTCTCAGGTTTTTTTTAGCTTACCTTAGGGCGTATTCACGTAGGAAGCAGGCTACCAGCGCCGATCTACCTGCGCTTATCGGAACTGGTCCACGCAGGTCACGCGCAGGTAGTCGGCGCAGGTAGTATCTCGATCCCCAAAAAGATCGGTTGGAAGCGGCCTGGTTTCAGCATTTCCCTGCGGTCTTTTTAGGTCATCTTGCATCACATAGCACGCTGCGTTTACCAGTCCGTGGTCTCCATTCGAGAATCTTTAGGCCCCATCGGCCATCTGTTCTGCGTGCTATGTGCCCTGCCCACTGCCACTTCAACTTGCTAATCCGGTGTGCTATATCGGTAACTTTCATTCATCTACGGCTCTCCTCTTTTCTGATTAAAATATAAATACAGTGGAACATAGAAACTCCGCCTTTTTTGAAGTCGGTTATAAATGACGTGGATACTTACGAATGAACAAAATTATAGTCCACATGCATTTTTCAAAAATGTCTTCTACGAGACCCGACTAAATAAGTAGACATCGCGACATCGCGACATCGCTAGGGTCTCAGAAGAACAATTCTGTTGCCCTTTCATTCTCAAAGCGCCACGTGTACTGAATTTCAAAATATATTCTAAAGCGATTTCGTACAATGAGTGAAAGGAATCGATAATGAGATCCTATCGTCTTTCAAGATTGTTTGCCGAGTCGAGACTACAAGGTACCTGTTTGTACTCGAGTGGAGAATGATTTAGTCGATCGGTCTGGCTTGGTAGGCAGTACGTCTGCCTTCTAAAGCAGGATGTCCCGGATTTGAATCCTGGCTGGATATATACGTGTGTGTGATTGTGACAACTCTGACATATTTTTGTGCTATAGGAGGCAAACAAGCTAACAGGTCGCTTGATGGTAGGTAAACGTTCGCCGTTGCCTATGGACACCTGTAACACCAGGGCCATCACAGATACGTTGCCTTAACTTTGAAGACTATAATTAACAGTTATTTTGAAGAACCACATTATGTTGTATTTACTCTATTTATTAACCGACTTAAGAAAAGGTGGAGGTTCCATGTTCCACTGTACATTTGTATAATGTATGTTCACCGATATCTCCGCCAACTGTTAACCGATTTAAAAAAAAAACTTTTGTTTGGTAGACTATACTTCCAATTCTTCCAAGTTGGTTACAAACCAAGTCAGAATCTGATGATGGGATCCCAGGGAAATCGAGGGCAACCCTCAAATTTTATAGGCACTTATTACGTTTTTAATATACTTTTGAAGTCTGTTTTTAATGTGATCCACTTGTGATGTTAGCGATCGAATTATACTTTGATAAGCGAATACGTTAAATTTATAACTTTTTTTATTGATTCAAACATAGCCAGCCGTTAAGCTCAATAATACCCTTCACGAAATATCTATCAAATAAGCCATTGTCCTTCCTCTCCTAAAAACTTCGTGGACGAAAATACGAAAAGCTGTCGTGTTAAATTGAGGGTTGTTCCCAGAGATACTCCAATAAGTCGATACAACTGTTTTATACGTCCAGAGACCTTTATCCCTGACCTTGTCCCTTGGTAGTTACGAACTCCTATATATCACACCTCGCTGGGTCAGATAGCCTTAAGTCATCAGTATTGGACAGACGGTCAAGCCTAACCAAATAATCTATGGAGTCGAGGAAGCCACCATCAAATAAATAACACGTTTATATAAGCTTCACGTGTGTTACTATGTAAATAAATCTTTAATATCGATTTATTATTGATCGCTACTTATAACCCGTTTTTTTTTAATCTGCTTAGCAAGAGTTTTTACTTATAAAATGTTGAAAAGGTAATTATGTATTAATATAGGTATAATTTATGTTGGATTTATATTTCATTTATCTGGTTATCTATTTCTTGTAAAAATGTACAAACCAGGTTTGAACAAATGGTATGTAGGCCATCAAAATACTTATAGTCTAACTAAAAGACAAAAAGCTGATCAACCAACGATAATATAGTTCTTTAGTTCATTATCGTTGGTTGACCAGCTTTTTGTCTTAGACTATAAGTATTTTGATGCACGCTTTCGATTTGTTCCAACCTGGTGGATTACTGATACTTAGAATTTTTTAGCATTAAGTCCTACATATATAATATAATACATATACAAATAATTTTACATATACAATATAGCTCTCCCATTTCCCTTTCCCTCCTACCCATTTTTCTATCAGACTGCAAGAAGGGGGAACGAAAAATCTACACCGCATTCCGAAAGCCGTACGAAGCGCTTTGATTCTACTTTTCTACCAATCTACCCATGTTGTAACTAACGGAGAACACCCATTCAGACACGATTCACTCTTTACTTGAAGACATGTCTTCAAGTAAAGAGTGAATCGGTTTCTTCTAGGCAAGCATGATCCATCGCTTAATATCAGACGAGTTGGTGGCCAAGCGAAATAACCATAAAAGAATGAAATTAATTAATATAAAATGTGTGCAAGTAATACGTCTGGCAGATAAGCTCGGCCTTAAATAGGAAAATCTATAACTATGACAAATTCAGATTCATACATTCAGTGCTGCTGCTTCCATCTTTGCCAGACTCTCGGTAACATACGAGTACCGCAAAGCTGTTGTTATTACTCAAACATGGCTGAAATATCAACAGACTGTTATACAGCGCCTCCATCGTGAACAAATATTATCCCATTTAATCTCCGTTTTAGAATCAAGGCTTACAGAGAATAGTATCAGCATACCGCGACGATAGGCGCAGCGCTAGCGGGACTTTAGCGTGGTGTGCCAGTTATAATGCAAAGAAAATATGCCGTAGAGTCTTGCACGAGCTCCAAGTCGCTGACTGCCGGAACAGCACGAGATATGATAAAGATGACATAATTGACATCATCATCAGCCAGAAGACGTCCACTGCTGAACATAGGCCTCCCCTTTAACCTCCACACTGAACAACATCCTGCCATCTGCATCCACTGGATGCCTGCGACTCTCACGATGTCGTCGGTCCATCTAGTGGGAGGCCTACCTACGCTGCGTCTTCCGGTTCGTGGTCTCCAATCAAGAACCTTTCTTCCCCATCGGTTGTCAGTTCTTCGAGCGATGTGGCCTGCCCATTGCCACTTCAAGTTGCAGATTTTAATAGCAATGTCGGTGACTCTGGTTCTTTGGCGAATATCTACGTTCCGAATTTATTTTCAAAATATATATGTATGTATGTATATCAGTCTCTGGCAGCCATATTACAAGCTTTGCTTAGTTTGGGGTCAGATGACCGTGTGTGCAATAATGTCCCAGATCCTCGTACGTATTAACGGGATATTTACCGGGGTAAGGTTGTGGAAGGAGCTCCCGATATTTCGGCGTAGTTTCATATACGTAACTGTAGTGAACAACCGTGATAGTTTAAATCAGTGTTATATATTTCTAGTTACGAAGAAAACTGAATCAATTGAAACTAGGAAAATAAATAAATACGCCATACTTTCTGCATTATTTAATTTCTTGATTGTTCTAGATTTTTTTTTCTATAAAAACATTTTTGTCAGCAATGTCGGCCGGTCTTTTCATTTTAAAATTTTACGATTTTGCTTTTATTCTATCAAGAACAGTGTACCGTTGGTTTTGTACCCTTGTCCTAAAAGAGTAAAGGGGAAAAGAAAGAACCATTAATTCAGTCAACGCTTTATCAAAGCGCTTTCGTTTCATGTTTACGGCTCGACCACACAATGCGTTGCGGAGGCGGCACGCAGCGGCACGCAGCGGCACGCAGCGGCACGCGTAACAAAAATATCGAATCGGAACCCTATTTTACTCATACCAGTCGATTAAAATACATCAGATTTTCACAATACGTGGGACAAAACTAATGGGCTTGTTATTTAATTCTGGTTTACTTTACTTATTTCTTAAATACGCGGTTTCACCCGCGTGGTGATGAAAATCGGCGATGATGATGATGATGAAAAGTAGCCTATGTGTTAATCCAGGACATAAACAATGTATATTCCAAATTTTATCCAAATCCATCCGGCTATTTCTGTGTAATTGAGTAACATCCATCCATCCATCCAAACTTTCACATATATGATATTAGTGTGATTTTTGACTCACTACTAAAAACAACTATGCATTACTAATATTGTGGTGGGGTTTATTTGAAAATAAATGTGAATTTATTCTGGTGAAACAAGAATGTGTAAAATATTAAAATTTAAAACTGATAAACATGCTTTATGTTACTCGTTAAATAGCGAAACCATCAAAATATTATAATTATAAATAGACTAAATTATTAAGAACCCTCTTTGTAATATAATGTCTATTTACGTCTTTTGAGGCGAAAAATAAAAAAGTGTGTAGGAAACACGAGGCGAGGCGAAATTTATCGCTTCGCTATCGCATAATTTCGCCATTATCTTTATTCTTGTTATTATCTCTCTTACTCTAATTACAACACTTATCTGTTTCACTTACTCCTAATGCTACATAGATGTCAAAGTAATTGTTTTTTTTTTATGATACTGGGTGACGAGACGAGCGAAGTCGCTCGCCTGATGGCTCTTCGTGCTTGCCCATAACAGCTCAACGCCACTCAAAATTTTGAACTTCAACAGTTCAAAACCCTGGATGGCAATGCACTGCGCTCGTCACCCCGAGATATAAGATGTCAAATCTCTATGTGCCCTGTAATTTTGCTGGAAACATTGCCCTTCAATCCGGAACACAGTAGTGTTTGCGCACTACTGCTTGGCGGTTGAATAACTGGCAAAGGTGTGGTACTTCCCCTGGCGGACCCCTGCAAAAGAGTCCTACCACTACAATGATATTTATGACAGATTTGTAGCATAGTGGGTAACGATTTTGTTATATTCCAAAACATATGTTAATTATAATATGCAGTATGTGTTTTCTAACGACTAGCTAGTAGTGACTACTACATGACTACTTTTCTACTCACACCACAGAAGACATAATAGCACACTCACCCTAGTTTTAATAAGACCAAAACGTATTTCCTGGTCAAACTAACAATACCTACTGTTGACTTTACGCAGTAACGGTCAAAAGGAACGTAGCAATTTAGAGCGCTACAAAGAGCCTTTGCAACCGAAGCGTTCAGCTACGACACTATAGTATTTTAACGATAACATTTGTAGAAAACTGTAGCGAGGTCTTTAGAAAATGGAACAAGTTTTAATGATCAGTTTTTATAAATAATAAGTATTTTTTAAACCCTTAAGAAAAGACCTGATAATCTTGAAATGGCTAAAAAGATTTTTTTGGATCGTAGCTAAGAATACTCTCGAACAAGTCACCTATCAAACAAAAAACACAATAAAAATCGATTTAGCCATGATGCCATGCCACAGACAGATCGCAGATCACAGAGAAGTTTTTTTTTGTTTAAATTAGAACGGCCGTAAAGGCATATTTGTAACAAATTTGTTGTAGCCACTTGCACCCATATAAACCTATAGCAACTGTGTTAGCAACTGCGACGCGTTGACATAAATAAGAATGTTCAATCATGTATCTGTCACAATACCTGGCGACAGAGTTTCCTTCTTATTTCCGTTCTATTTAATTCTCTTTTCTGTCGCAAGTATACACACCTTAAGATCATAACACCTCTCTTAACGCGTCGAGGGTAAAAAGAGGTCCGAAATATTCCCCGAAACGTCAAGAATAAGGAAATATCTTATTTAAAAAATCAAAAAGGTTATTTACTATAGGCGCATAATATATGTCAACGGACATATAAAAAGTCAAATTATAACCCACCTCCTTTTTGTAGTCGGTTTATTTTGTTGCTAGACCCTACTCAACTCAATTTTCTTTACCTTCAACCCTACTTCAAATATAGTGAGTTAAACCTTTATAAAGAAAGGGCATAGAAGGAAGATTTCTTTCAATGTGGCTTTTTTATTCGTAAGGGGCGAAACAAGTGTGTTGTTTGAATGAAAAGTTACACTTAACTTGAATGTTCGTTGTAGGCAGACATTGTGGACGAGGCTTTAAGTCTAGTCTACACAAGTTGTAGATAGTTGTACAACATAACTTTTGCAAACCCATTTTGACCTTCAAAATCCAATATCTATCTATAAAAACTGTAAGGTTGTCCTACGGAGGGAATAAGACACACTGCATCGCAATTTTTTTTTTAATGGGTTGTTAATACGAAAACTCATCGTATCGAATACCAATAGATCAAGTGACGCTAATTCGAAGCACGTATGTACTTCATTGAATTTAAGCTTCAATGAAGTACCTACCTACAAGTCCCACGAAAGTATACAAATAATAACAGGTTCGTGCTTTGAACTAGCGTCTTTCGATCTATTGGTATTAGATACGCAGATTTTCGCATTGACGATCCTTTCAAAAGTTTTTCGCAACATCGTGCGTCGCAACAAAGTTCTTTGCAACTACGTTAGACTCATCTTTTATAGACCTATAGACATGATCGGTATTTTCTCTGTTCTGCAGACTACCCCTGCATCCAGCAGGCAACAACACATAGGTGTAGATAACCCGGAGGCTGATAGAGATGATACATGTTTTTTTTAATTTATTTATTAAATTTGTTCCGATAGACGGAGCTTTATTATTATTGAAATTCAAGAAGGTGCCTTTGAATAAGCTTGACAGGCCTTTGTAGTGAGAAAACTTCAGGATTGATAAATATTACAAAGCAGGATACTTAAATTGAAAATTCTGAAGTGAACATTTAATATCCGCCTCTGAAGGCAATTTCGTTTGCGGGTGTGTTGAAACTTCTTAAAATATTAAAGTTTCTAGTTTTGCATGTGGCGTAGGATAACATTGGAAAATACTTGTATATAAATGCTTAACGATCAACAAATATATCTATAATTATATCCCATCTACTTAATTTATATCTGTGTAATGATTCTACAAAACAAAATTGAAACACAAATCTGTACAAATTGGATAGCCTCATAATTAGTAGTAGGTACTTCTAATACAAATCCACTTCCCAGCCGTGTTTTCCTCGTTACCCTATATAATGCAAATCCACTTCCCAGCCGTGTTTTCCTCGTTACCCTATATAATGCAAATCCACTTCCCAGACGTGTTTTCCTCGTTACCCTATATAATGCAAATCCACTTCCCAGCCGTGTTTTCCTCGTTACCCTATATAATGCCAATGCACTTCCCAGCCGTGTTTTCCTCGTTACCCTATATAATGCAAATCCACTTCCCAGCCGTGTTTTCCTTGTTACCCTATATAATTATGTCGATTTTAAATGTAATTTATTGGAACAGCACTTTTAGAGTTGCTCCCATAGTAGTTATTTTTATGATAAATATAACCTTCTGCTGGTTGAGTTCCACTTCGTGTAACCCTGTAGAGATATGTGTTTCTATTCACCCGCATTACTGATGCCACGTACAGAATGAAGAGGAGAGTAGTTGAGAGCCATTAGTTTTACTTAGACCAACCTACATAGACGGGGCTCTTCAGTTATCTTTAGAAACGTACGCTCTCAGACTCGTAAAGCAAATGTTTTCATCTTTGTTAAAGGATTTCATATCGTGTTTTAGAAGAGGCTGACGTACTTCAGTGGACTGGCGAGGGCTTATGATGGTAGTGATGACGATGATTTTCGTCATCGGTTTTTTTACAATGAAAAGGGTTTCTTAGATTTTTAACCGACTTCCAAAAGAAGGAAATTCTCAATTCGACTGGTTTTTTTTTGTTTGTTACCTCATAACTTTTGATTGCTTGAACCGATTTTGATTATTTTATTTTTATTTGAAAGCTGGTGCTTCCCATTTGGTCCCATTTCAATTTGGTCCAGTTCTGATAAAGTCAGTTTTTATATTGATAATTATTCGTATAGGTGAATTTCGAGTGAATCGGTTCCTTCTAGGCAAGCGTGCTCCAGCGTAGCCCGCATCATCGCTTAACACCAGGCGAGTTGGCATTCATACGCAAGCATATTAATACATTGTTAATAAGTACATGAGTTATCTATCTATCTATCTACATTTAAAAAAATGGGCAAGTAACCACAATCATTACAAAAAAGCCTTCTCATAAAATATCAACACGAAAATTGCTTTATACTTTTTGCAATGATAGATAGAAACTCTTTATTGTGTACACCAGAAATAAAAATTACAAACAGATAGAAAACATTTACGAGCTAGTGCCACAAGTGGCGGCCTTATCGCTAAAAGCGATCTCTTCCAGGCAACCATTAAAAGTTACTAGGCAATGTTATATATTCTTATCTTTTTTTATTTTATTCACACACTGATTAGAAAGTTTCTTGAATTCTGCACATTTCTTATTGGACACTATCCTATCTTGATACTTTGGTATAGTCATTGAAAAAAAAAGAAAAAAACCCATCAGAATTTATATATTTATATAAATAAATACACCTCTGATTGGTGGGCGCTTCTTTATTCTTACGTATAGTAAATCTTTCTTACCGATATATAAAAGACTATGTGTATATGAATGTATGTATTATTATGTTCCCTATGGACTCCAAAACTATGGAGTTAACGTGAACAAGCACTGAATTATTTTTTTCTTTAATTTGATTTATATTCAAAGTCTCATTTATAGGGTTCCCTTTTTTATTACATACGACATCCTAAAACCCAATCGGGATTTGCCTTACATAAGGTTTAATAAACTCCAGGTTGTACAAAGTACGAGATAAAAGGTTATTTTCTTATTAATTACAAGAGCTAATGAATTACGGCTCTTTGAACTCGGCTCCTCTAGGATTTCATCAGCAAAAGATGGCGCCAAACTTTCTCTCCAAATTACCAACCTCAAAAATTATTACTCTAAAGTTTTCCAATTTTGGCCTTCAAAAACGGATGGAAAGTTTAAGAAAGTGTAAATTTTTCCAAATTTGTGTAGTTCTCTAAATTAAGTATTATATTTTATGACTTACTATCTGCGCCCCGCGGTTTCACCCGCATGGATAACTCCTTATAACATCAGCTATCTACCTTCATAATCGGTCCAGACGTTTTGGAGTCCATAGGGATTTATTATACCCGTTTGGTCCCATTTCAATTTGGTCCAGTTGTACTATGTTTTTTTTACAATGTTACAATTAAAAAGTAATTTCCACGCAAAAAAATATTATAAGAGACAACTGTCGGAACATCTCAGTACTAAATCAGGCATGCGATCTCTAAAACCAATAGAGCCTAATTAATACACGCGCTATGGGATAGATGGCCCATATTTGTTCCAGTTCTGTCATTTTTATTAAGTCGGTTTTTCATATTGATAATTATCGTTATTGCTTTACAGAATCCATCTGCATCGGCATCATCGGTCCTGGTCAGTTGAACAGCCCGCACCCTGTTCCATATGAAGCGTAAACTATGCGCGCCGCCCTTCAATTGTGACGACATGGAGGAGCTGAATGTGGTAAGTGACGTACACGTCTCTTCAGAGTACGTTACAATGCCCGCAGTACACTCTCGCTAAAACAGGCGGAGAGCAAAAGAATATAGGACGCTTTAGTTGGAGTATCGTTCGCTTGTATTTGGTGCCTGAAGCAGAGGCTCCTCAGTTCTCCCGATGTGTTTATGATGTCTCTATAATAGAATTGCGATAAGAAATAATGGATGCTGTGCTTACTTTAATAGTTGTTACGTTTAGTTTAGATATAATATTATATATAAGATTATAGGTATAGTCGAAGTAACCGGCCTAATCTTACGTGAGTAATTCCCGTGTAATATAAATAAAACGATTTATTAGTAGTTTTTTATTATTATGTTTTTATTTTTATTTTATTACTATGCAGTTTTTTTATGATAGGGTGATGAGACGAGCGTAGTCGCTCGCCTGATGGCTCTTCACGCTTGCCCATGACAGCACAACGCCACTCAGAATTTTGAACTTCAACAGTTCAAAACCCTTGATGGCAATGCACTGCGTTCGTCACCCCGAGATATAAGATGTCAAATCTCTGTGTGCCCTGTAATTTCGCTGGAAACATTGCCCTTCAATCCGGAACACAGTAGTGTTTGCACACTACTGCTTGGCGGTTGAATAACTGGCAAAGGTATGGTACTTCCCACTACAAAAGGCAGATGGCAGGTTGTCGTTCAGTGTGGAGGTTAAAGTGGGAGGCTTATGTTCAGCAGTGGACGTCTTATGGCTGATGATGATGATGATTATTATGAATCAAACCTTTTTTTATACCATAACCGTAGGGTTTAGTTTACTGAGATAGCGTAAAAAGGCCTATTACTGTAAAATAATTAATAAAATATATAACCATATTCGAAATTTGTTCATAGTATATGAATACAATATCTCTTTTCATCTTTTCACCACCGCTTTGTTAATTATTATAAGCATTATTGTATTTTTTAGATTTTCAATTAAAATAAAACAAATTATTACTGAACTAAAACTAAATACAAAATCTATTCTAAAATAAAAATAAAAAACGAGCCTAAAAGCCCTTTGATGGAAGGAAAAGTTGCCAGAATAAATTATGATTTAGTGAAACGAAAAGTAAGCATTTTATTTGAAATAGATCATGAAGCAAATAGAATAAAATATCCGCTAAAATATACAACGAGTATATTCAACAAAAGGGTTTTAATGCTTCTATGAAAAGTAAGAAACAGTCTTTGTTCCGTGTAATCACTAATTTCACCTATTCCCGGAAACTGGTTGAAAGGTAAGCGATTTCCCTCGCAACCTTTAATTTGAAAATAAATTATAAGGTATTCAGAAGGCTTATGCTCTGCTAATTACAGTCTAAATTGATATTAATTAATGGTACCTTGCACGCTGAGAACTGTCGACCGTAATTTCAATATAAAAAGCAAAATTAAATTTTCTAGACGCATCGAAAGAGTAATATGAGATGACGTCGGTGTTCAGCACAGTATAGGCTAGAGTCTAGTCTCTATACAGTCTAGAGTCTAGTCTATATAGAGGCTAGACTCTAGAAACACGCTTTTATTAGCTTGGTATGTATCTATGTAACGGAATCTTTGAACGTGATTTTGACCCCTTTCAAAACGACGGATTGATTTGAAGTCTTGCACACTTATCAAGGACCGATGACAATACAATAATTTAAATAGTTTGTCCCATTATCCTTACAGGATCTTTAGGTTTAGCGATTTTAAAGCGTGTTTTTTTGGTTTTTTAAACTGCGAGAATTATTTTAAGTTTATGAACTGTTAAAAACGAGTGTCTCTAAGAAAATCACTACGTATGTTTGTATGATTTTTTTAGGACCTAGGCTCTTAAGCACTCTTTTTTGTTACTAGCAGCACCTTCTAGCGTCACCTGCTATACTATTGAAATCGTTAAAGTACCCTATGTAGGTATAAGAGGTACACCTATGTTCAGCAGGGGACGTCATCTGGGTGATAATGGTGTGGGTTTAAGCTTTTTTCATACCAAATCCGTTCATCTAGGAATTGCGTTTTACCACGCAAAAATTGCATCGAAAATTCAAAATTTGGATTATATAAAATACAACCTACCTCCAATGCACCTACTACCTGCAATAATATTGTAGGTTTTTGTCGAAACAAACAATAATTCATTATTTTTACCAAAATCTTTAATAGAAAAATATAAGAAAATAACGTTAACGTAATCAGTTATAAAGCCCATAATTATTCTAGTTATATATTGTCTACTAAAACCTCCAATATCGACATCAATCAAAATAATTAATTTATAGAATAATTAAAAAGTTGCGATAACACAATTAAGGCATAAAAAACACTCATATCTACTTCTAGCTAAACCACAGTAATCTCTAAAATTATAGAATTACAATTCTTAAAAAAAAAACTTAATCTTCCATATCTGCATCTGACTGAGCAACTGACTCCTGAGATTTTTCCTTCTTCGCATTATACGAGATTGGAGCTGGAGGCTGAATAAAGTCCTCCTCGATCCTCATTTTGTGCATCTTCAAATAGTCTTCATGTGCATAGAGAGACGCCCGTCTTTCCTTTCCTTCAGCCACAGTGGCATCCCACGAAAAATCAACCTTATAAGGATTATCTTTCACCATTCTAAATGCGGTTTTCTTCAAGTATTCATAATCAACCAGATATTCCTTCAGAAGTCCCGCTCTATTGTCTGATAGGAGACTCGTCTTCTCTTTCTCTTTCTTTTTAATAGCTTCCGGAAACAAAATAGCGACTGTATCGTTAAAAATAGTTTTCTGATTTTTCATTATTTCAAGCATTCTTCGCTCCTTCTCTAATCGCTGCGCTTCCAATTCTCTTAAAGGTTTTTCATGCTCTATCAGTTCTGCTCTATTGATTCGTTTTTTAACGGCAATAGTTCTTTCAATGAGCTTTTGAATTATCCTTTGCCATCTTTCTTCTGGTCCAATTACTCTTTGTCTTTCCAGTCTTCTGGCTTCAGCCTCTTCCTCTAATTTTTTCTCCTCTTCTTCTCTGAGCTTTCGTTTTTCTTCTTCTTTCTCTAAGAGCAGTGCTCCTTCTTTTCTTTTCATTTCGAGTAAAATGTGAGGATTATTTTTCATCCAATTACCTTGCCACTCCATAAAAAGTCTCATCACTTTCAATTCTCGTTTCACCATGCTTCTGAATCTATCTAGATAAAAAGGATTTTCTAGCAAAAAAACTGGAGGTACCAAAAACATTCTAAAAGAGCCACTAGTATCACTCACTCCTATTATATTTTTAGCCAAAGGTAAAGTGTGAACACTGACTCCTGTTAGCATCGTTCCAGACATAGTCTGCAACGAAATAGGCTGATCGGTTCTGAGCAATAAATCCCAAGTTTCGAGATCACCCTCAGAAGTAGCAATAAATAACCTGCTCGGCTTATAGAGCGACCATCGAGCGTCTGTCAATCGATAGGGTCGTTTTTTCCATAACAATGGTTTATTTTTCAGTTTATCTGACCAAATAGCAAAAATCTTACCACCAATTGTTACTGTAATTTTATCATAAAACGGATTTTTTAGAGTGGTAGTTACAATTCCGTCATGAATAGAACAGCTGTACACTATATCACAATACTCCGAGTTAACAACTTCTCCAGTATTAAACTCGTGGCCTTCCCAAGTGATCCTTCTCAGCTCGCCATGTTGCGCGCCGCAGTATAAAATGGTATTAATATCTGTTTCTTCTTGCGGAATAATTTCACAATCGAAATACTTACGCCCAGTCCCAGTGGTTCGCGGTGCGTAAATGTATTTTAACTTCGGCTGAGATTGTCCCAAACTTTGCAAGCACAGAGTTTGCGGTTGTCCAGCGATGCCCAAGATAATTTTATAACAAGGCTGTAGATTACGATCGAGTATTTTAAAAGGGGAAACATCGACCAATAGACCTGACGGTCGCCTTAATACTCTTTTAGATTTTTTTATTTTCTTACCTTCAAATAATGTTACGTTCTCAACTGATAAATTCCATATTAAAATTGTACCATCTTCAGATCCAGTAAAGAACTGAAGTGACTTCTTTTTAGCAGACATCAAGACTGTTTTTCCTGTAGGCGTGACCGCAAAATTGGGAGAGAGCCACTTGATGGCTGTAACGGGACCATAGTGACATGTCATTAAATTACTCATAACAGTAGTTTGTACTACAGCGTTGTCTTGTACACGTTTCATCCAACCCATATTTGCATTCATAGCGATACGGTACTTCTCTCGAGTTTCACTCAGTACTTCCAATTTCTCAACATTTTTCAATTTATTTGTTAAATCCCATATAACTATTTGTCCATTCACGCAGCCTCCGACCAAGATATTTTCATCAAAAGGACAAAATGATAATACATTAACTTCACGAGGAGACTCCATATATAGCTTTGGGATCAAACTATCTATGTGGCTCCATATCATTACAGGATTAAGTCCGTAGACAGCTCTTTGAATTGGGTCTTGGTGAGTACTTATTGTTTTCATCACCGAAGGTGAATCATCTGCGTAAGAAATTGCAACTATACCAGACCACATGGGGTGGAAAACTGCGCTTGATACATATTTATCTTTGGCTCTGACGTCAGTGAAACAAACGTATTCGTCGAAAGTCATCGAGTCATAAATATCTATAGTTTTATGAGCTACTAAATTTGGATAATCATTACAGTACATATCCATCACTGTGTTTAGTTCCACTATATTATCCATCTCAGATTTTTTTCGATCAACAAATTTGTTTATCATTTTTATATATGAAGGTCGACGTAATCTTTTTAAAGCACTTCTGTAAGCCGCTAAGCCTATCTCATCCGGAGGCGCTTTGACTACTTGTTCGTCTTCGTCAGAACTTTCTTCTTCTTCATCTTCTTTAAGTTCTCCCAGCCCAGTATCTCCTCCCCCTTCTGCGTCGTTAACCATACCAAGGGCATCCGCAATTGATTGTGTCCACATATTTTTAGGATATCTCAGCAAGGTTTGTGCTTCTCGGCTAACTCTCGGTGCTGCCGCTTGGCAAGCTGTATCTACCCTTCGTCGGTAGACGTTATTAAACTTCTGTCTGTAAGGGGTCAGCTCAATCAAACCATCTCTGCAAGAGTTAGTGTCTCTTACTTGAAATTTTTTGGGATCATACAAGGTAGGAAACGTAGCTCGTACTTCGATTTCCATCAAAGGGCGTGTATTAACTGGTCTCTGTTGCATTATTTCTTTTTCACTTCCTAAACTTTTCCAAGGTCTTGGTTTTTTTTGAACAGCTTTTTCTAGTTTCTTTTCTTGCCTTCTGACAAATCTGTCTGACTGTTGTTTACAATGATCTCTGGCTTCTTCGGTAACGCAAATATAAAACTCATCAGTGTCTTTAGATTCGTCTACCATGTATCCCATGAGAATTTGTTCGGGTGAATACTGTTCTAGCTCTTCTTTGAGAAAGAAAAACTCTGACAATTCACCACCTATGTCGATCGTCTCCATTACTTTTGCTTTAGAAACCAGCTTCCAAGGGTATTGTGCGTTGACATCATGGCCTATAACTAGTTCACATTGTATTTGCGTTTCTTCTCCTAACTCTAAAATGTGGACACCTTCAACATCGTATTTTGGTATGAACCTCTTCCTTCGAGGCTGAAGTGGTGGTTGTGAGGTTTCCGAAGCCATTTTCTCGGCTGTAATAATAAAATTATAGTTTATTTACTCGTATACAGAATATCTTCTTCTCATAAACCGTACACCACACAAAGATACTAAGCAATTACAATATAACCCGCTACAATACTAAAACCAAACTAAAACCATGAACAAATTTTGACATAGTTTTGATGTTTTGCTATTAAATTATTTTGGCAGTTTAATGACATGGTTGTCAAATTTAAAATAAGGTTTGTTACGACTATCGTCTAAAAACTTTTTAATTTCAAAAAGTTCGGTAACGAGTTATGAAATGTTTAACAGGCACAGAATAATAATTAGTCCTGGGTATAACTCTCAGGATATTAACAGAAGTATAACTCTCAGAATAATATCTGAGGTATAACTGCTCATAAGACAAAATAATTACAATGATTCCATAAGGTCCATGTTCACCAAAATTTTACATAATGATTTATTTAAGTGACATTTCATTTACGGAAGAGTTGTCAAAAACAGGCTGTTTAACATTTTAATCGCCTTGTTAAGTTTCGGTGACCTTCTGTGAAATTCAGGTTATTTTATTTTATCTTTTTATAACAATCTATCTATTATTCTATCTATCTCCATATATAGCAGCTTAGTATCTTTCAGTTTTCACAAAATGTTTCTTGAAGTGAAATAGCCTAAAATAAAAACTTACCGCCTTCCACATAACCTTCAATCTTCTCTTCTGCTGGCGGCATATCTTCTTCATCGTAACTAGACTCTGAGCTGCTTCTTCTTACTTCTTGAACCTTTTGTTTTTCATCGTCACTGTCTGAATCACTTTGAATCATTTTAACTAACCACTACCTACCGCGGAGCAAAACAACTGATTGTAGCCGCTCAATACGAGGAATTGGTCGTTGGGGTTAAACTAAACATTGGGAGAAGTTAACATAACGAAGTCGAATCAATTTCCATTCGGAGTAACAATTTGTTAAAGTCTTATGTGTAGAAACTCTAAGCAACTATTATCTATTTCAACTTCAGAGTGGTAAAGTTAAAACTTATAATAATGGTTTTCGAACTTCCTAATATGTTTCGCGAACAACAAA
Source organism: Agriopis leucophaearia (assembly GCA_949125355.1). Lineage (NCBI taxonomy): Eukaryota > Metazoa > Arthropoda > Insecta > Lepidoptera > Geometridae > Agriopis > Agriopis leucophaearia. The sequence goes on from OX421270.1 coordinate 902,745, forward strand.
ATTATTTTCCTTCAACGTTGCCTGTTAGCTTATCATCTGAGTGGCTAGACCTAGTATCAGAGTTTATTGTTGATTGAGATTCAAACGATTTGATGTATCCTAATATAGCGATTTCTATTCTTGAACAAACTGTGTTTAAACTTTTTTTAGATGTAAGTATCACGTTATTGAGTATTTAGTCACAGAATAAGGAGTGCTTTAATAAGAACCAAAATAGATTAAATTTTGCACTCCTTTTTTAACTGCCTTTCTCATATCTATTAGGACTGAAATACTAAGCAACGTGCTAACATACGCTCAGCGCATGCGTATCAGTCCGGTCGAAAAAAAATTGTTTGATCGAGAAAGTCGCACTAGTTACTCTCGAATTTTAAGTGTCGTTGGAAACATTTCTGTTACTTTATTTTTCTGAGTTATCTTTAAATATATCTGTGAAAATTTCGTTTTTTACAGCGCTTAAAAATAAATATAAAGCAGCGGAATCGTCAGGCAAAAAAATCGCTAGGTTTGACCGTGATGTAGTGGTATAATGCAATAATTGTAGCCCAGAGGCACGAAAATAAGCGACATTTACCAACAACACACCCTAGTTACGTCAAATAATATTGTGAGTTGGTAACTATGGCACTAACTGATAGATTTAATAAGCCGTCTTGGTTACCGAGTTCTGCTTACTGTGTAACATTGTCTTAATTATTTGGTGTTTCAATATATTTATTATTATTGTGATGGATACATCTTATTATTCTTGTTATTAATTAATGATTTAGTTCACGAGTAAATGTATGTAGAATTAGGAATAATAAGAAAGTTACTTGTACCCTGGACTTAAAATTTTAATTGTATTTGTAATGCGTTTTGTTTAAGTTGCATAGGCACTGTGTTTGGGATCATTTTAATCAGCACACTGTTCGGGTCACTAATTTCATAAAAGCTTGGATTGAAAAAGATATTTATCATTAAAAACTTGTTTTTCCAACAACACCCACCGATAAGACATGGTGGTGGCCCTTCGTGGCGTACGTCAGCGTTGTGGCCTGGAAACGAACAGACCAACAGTCTGATTATGGTAAAAAAAATATTACTCATTGAGCCAAGCAACTAATTATAGGAAACCTGCTTTACATCGCCTACTTCAATGAAAATTTTATCGACTAATTTACTTTTAGTATAATTGAAACTGTTTAAAAACATTATTATGTGTGGTAGGAACAATTTACTTTAATTTCAAAAGAAAACCCACGTAATAATGTTGTAAGGGATTGTGGTAGACCTCCCGAAGCTTTCTGATTGGGACTTTCGTCGTCCCTGAGGCGATCCATCTTGAGTTAATTCCAAAGAACAAGGAGAAGGTACTTCGGAGTAATCAGTAATAAGGAAGCTTTCGGAAAAAAGATTTGGTTAGCATTTTGTTCGACCTGATTTTGTTATGTCCACAACGAACGGCAGATTTCAAATCAGGATGACCCTTTTTTCTATCGGACTGCCAGAGCGGGCACGAAAAATTGACACCGCTTTATGGTTGACATTCTGAAAACCTGTACGAAGCGCTTTGATTCCACTTTTATTGTGCGAACTGCTAGTCTGTGGAATGCACTGCCTGAATGGGTGTTCCCCGATAGTTATAATTTGGGTGTCTTCAAAATTACGAGTGAATCGGTTTCTTCTAGGCAAGCGTGATCCATCGAATGCCGCATCATTGCTTAACATCAGGCGAGTTGGCGGCCAAGCGCAAGCCTATTTTTCAATAAAAAAAAGTTGAAATAAGTATAAGCACCAATAATTATATTATACATTTTAGGGAACGAAGTCGTTTGTTTACATATTATAAAAATATTTTCTCTTATGGCAATATACAGAGTCGAAATAGGCACTACAAAACATTTTTAGCAAAATATTATGCATTTTAAAGGCAGCAAAAAATTCGATTCGATGCACACTTTCCGAAAAGTGTCTAGCAAAACACGGATAGACTAGCAAATTAGATTTGTTTAAGACTCAAAAGCTTAGTCTGAACTACAAATTCGTTGCTCATGAGCTTTTTGGAACTTTTTTCAGTAGACTCCAATGCTTTAAGCTGCCAACCAACCAATGAGTTTAGAAGACACCACCAACACAACAAACTTGATATAGAAATACTATGTCATTTGTACTATGACATCATAAATATTAAAAAAAAAACTGGTGTCTCGGGAAGTTCAATAAACAGTTATAAATAATTCATCACCCAATTTTACACCTTTAAAGGAGGAATATTTTCTTTAAATTTAAATGAAACCACCCTCAAAATATAGCCTAAATATTATAATAATTAAAATCGGTTTACAATCAGCGAAGATATGGTGTCAAAAATTCAGTCGAATTGAGATCTCCCTTATTTGAAGTAGGTTGTTTGTAAATAAACCCCTAATGTGATCATGTTTTCGTTGTTCCAGTCAGCATTATCAAGGCGGAAGGAGTCGGCGGCCCCGCTGACGGGGGACAGAGAGCCAGTGATCTTGCGTCACTCTCTCGGCTATCCGCTAGCTTTGGTGCTGAGGCTGCGAGTTTTACAGGTAAAGGGCAACAAAGACTTGCTTTACAAAGCGCAGTCCGACCTCACATGGAGTACCTACTACTCTTATGTTTAGTCCACATATCATAGATCGGTGGAAATTGCACACTGTGCGTTTTGTGCGATCTTTTTATCTCACACCTACAATTTGTGAAATGAGCCCCCTCCTGCGGCATTTCCGAGTAATTATATTATTGGGTTCTTCAAAGGTGCTGTTAATAGTCTTTAAGGGTCGGCAAAGTCTGTGATGTCTTCAGGTATCTATAAGTGACGGTGATCGCTTACCATCAAGCGGCTCATTAGCTTGTTTGCCACATCTATGTGTAAAAAAGGATATTTTTTTATTATTAGCAGATTACGTGCGCCCCACGGTTTTACCCGTATAGATATTTCCCAATGAACCGATCATTTTTCAGAGCTAAATATATTACGTCTAATTGTATTATGTCACTCTCCGGCCCTCCACATATTTTTATGCAAAAAATCACGTCGATGTCACGCTTCGTTACTGCCTGAAAGATAAACAAACAAACCAACAAAAAAGCATCCTTTCTCATTTAAAATAGTTTCACTCGACCTTCCTTCCATTATCATCTACGAGAATCTTACAGGAGCCGTATATTTTTGGGTTGTTTTTTTGCTATTGTAGCACAATAGCAAACAAACAACCTAGCTAGCTAACCTATCTAGCACAGTGTTTTCAAACTTTTTCATGACGCGGCCCCCTTAGTATGAAAAATAAGTCGGGACCCCCTACCTTCCACAGTTTATAATCTGTATTTTATTATATTACAAATATCAAATACGTACAACCTTTTTTATATTTATAATTACTCATTAATTAATTTTTCTTAGTAAAAATATTTTTCTTAACTTTTTTTTTATATTTTACCGTGGCTTCGCGATCCCCGTGACCCCCTTATAGAGTACCCCCTAGGGGGTCGAGACCCGCAATTTGAAAAACACTGATCTAGCAGAATGGCAAAAAATTACATCGAAATCTGATCCCTCAGTTCTAATTTGAAAGGGATCACACTGACACAGTAACTTTCGTATTTGAAATTATCATATTAATATGATAACGAGAATGATTATTAATATGATAATCAACGTGTGAATCCACGGGGCGCTGCTAGTGATTAATAATTATCAAATTAATATGATAATTATTATTTACTAACAGCGCCCCGTGGTTTCACTTGTTGATTCGGGATTAAATATATTATATTTCTATATGTTTCAGGGAGTAAGCTACCTCTATACCAAATTTGTTAAGTTGTTATGGAGTTGAGGAAAATAGGTACATTTAAAGATACAAAAACTTTTGCATTAAAAGTGACAACTTTCAGAGTAAAATGTTTCGCAATAAAATACTTTCGAGAACAAAATTATTCAGCATTAAGAACTTCCAGAATATCGTGATTATAAACTTTTGGGGTTCGTATTTATCATTCGTATGATAGCCTGATTTAGGCCAGATATATTTGCACCCGCCACGCTACCTTACCATAATCTCCCTTTTTGTCGGATCTGAGTTCCAGCGTATCACTCTGTCCTTGTCAGAAATATTTACTGTGTCATTTCAGTCGGGGAGTTTAAAAACGTGTATTGTGATTGAAATGTTTGAATTTCACTCGTATTTCTCGGGCTCTAACCGTTGTGAGTGTACATTTCGGTATAGAAATTACTTGCTCCGCTACCAGAAACTTTTTCTTTCAGACTGCAGGAGCGGGCACGAAAAATTGACACCGCTTCATCGTTGATATTCTGAAAACCAGTACGAAGCGCTTTAATTTCATTTTTATTGTGCAAACTAGGCTGTTAGTCTGTGGAATGCGCTGCCTGAATGGGTGTTCCCCGATAGTTACAGTTTGGGTGTCTTCAAATTACGAGTAAATCGGTTTCTTCTAGTCAAGTGTGCTCCATAGTAGACCACTTCATCGCTTAACATCAGGCGAGTTGGCGGTCAAACGCAAGCCTATTCCTAAATAAAAAAACTGCCATGTCAGTATGAAATTTTCCTCGCGTTTTCTTGCTATAATACATACTTGATTATTATCAAGAACTTAATTTCTTCAAAATTTTGACAATGCTATCGTATTTTGAGTATCTTTCCCTGCAGATTTATCAGGTTTCAGAAACTGTAAAATTGCATGCTCTACTCTACAATAGTATATGTTTCAATAGTGTGGCACTGCTAAGTATAGATCATATCAAATGTAAACAATATAGTTAAACTATACTTCGACAATATACCTATAAACTAGCAACAATAGAAATTCTAGTATACTTCATCTGAACATCCGGTGAGTACAGAACCTACATCCACAAAAGCATTTTACAACAAAGCTGCATAATACATCTAGGGTTACTACACAATTATTATTTTTGTAAATCTAAATTATATTTTCCAAATTTCATTTTGAATTCTTGTGCTCGTAAAGTATAATTTTTTATGACCAGTGTAAGTGACCGGACTAAAATGTATTCCTATTCTCTAGTGCATAAAAGTCTGGTTTTATGCATTAGTGCAAATAATGTTTAAACTTTAAAATTGTTCAAAGTGGTTAAGTTTATGATATAGGTCCGGGTATTATACCCTACATAATTTTTTCCGAACAAAATAGAACATTGTTCAAATTTCAGTATAAAACAGTTTGTTTTTTTCAGTAAAATTTTAACTAGATTAGACATAACATTTATTTTATAATATTTTGTGCAGATAACTTCAAATTCCTACGTCGACTTTGTCTGCATAAAATGCCTAAATATATGCGAGAATGAGTTCTCTGCCTCAGTTTTTAGCACGGATTTTTAGGATGATGTTGTTACCGGGTGGTAACAGTGCAGTGCAGTTTACTAACTAACGAAATGTAATGAAAATGAAAAAATGAAAATATATTTATTAACATAAACATAAGTTTAAAATTAGAAATGTATTAAGACTATACAAACATTTAATCAAGGCTTATGCTTATGAGTGAATTAACTAACGAAGACTTCTTTCTTGAAACGAAAGCATGAAAGTCGTCAGCTCGGGCCTCTACAAACATTTCTAAGGCACTAATGAAACGAGGTAGTCTGAACATCATCCTGAATATGTTATTATACGTAACACGTAGGATAGCTACATTGTAGTTAGGTTTTTTGGTATTCAACCTGCAAAAGATGGCAAGTGGATGCAAAATGTAGATGATCGTGCCTTGTGACGTTCTTTAAGAGAATGCCACAACATCAAACAGGCTTATGATTAAAAAATAAATAAAAAATAAAATATGTCTTCAAATGGCTTTTAATACAAATCCAAGTTAAGCGAGGAAGTAAGAGCCAAACAATTACTTTTTTTTTATCGCGAATGTGTCCGCGTTTGACCACCAACTCGCCTGTTGGTAAGCGACGATGTGTTCGAAGATGAAGCAGATACCTATTCACTTTTGCCTTGAAAAAGCCCAGATTATATCTCTCAGGAAACAAAGAAGCTGGCAGGTGGTTCCAATCTTTGGCCGTACGGATTAGAAAAGTAGAAACGAAACGTTTGATCAAGGAAAGTCTACAATGTATGAGTGGTAAGGTAATGGGCCAATTTCATACTTGTCCTTTAGTAGAAAAGGAGTATGGGAGATGGTAGAGTAAGGTACGTATAGCTTCGATGCACATTCTCCGAAATGAATCCTATAGAAAATTGATAGACTCGCTACTTGACGGCGGTGTTCTGAACTGAGAAGTTTCTTATATAACCACTAACTTCTCATCACCTAAGTCGAGCAGCATGCCGATTCACCGATTCAATAGCTTCGAGCTGCTATTTAGCTGAACCGTCCCAAGCAGCAAAACAGCACACTTTTATTTCATAAAAAGGCGAATATTTATTAGAATTGTGAGCTGCAGTAACCCTACATACGTTCCGCTGCATTCAGTTCAGTTGCGCCGTTCATATAACGACATTAGTTGTGAACTCGGAGACGGTAACTACATGATTGTGTTACCGACGTGTTGGTCTAGCTGCCATGTTTTGGAATGGCAGCGGTAATATTGCCGCTTACTGGCGTTTAGGTGAAACTACTTCGGGTAGGAGCCTATATACTGTGGCCTTAGTACGAGCACTTGCGAAAAAGTAATGATTACGTAAACGACAGCAAAATGTATGAAACATTCAGTTTCCTTTTACGTTCTATAGAGGCGCTGCTAAATTTTTTATATATTTTTCTATCGTTTACGTCACGACAACTTTTTCGCAAGTGCTCTTACTAAGGCCACAGGAGTGATGTTCTGACTTAGCGGTAAGTAATTTTAGACCAAAACAGACGAAATAATAGCTCATCTAAGACCACCCTAATGAACCACTGTATAATGCGTATGGAATCTATTGTCTATCTATTGAATATGAAAAATTCATAAGAAACCTACAAACAAATCTGACTAGGACAACACTAAAAAGCCGATTAAAGTTATTACAAAGTTAGTAATATAATTTTTTTTTTTTTGTAGTAAAGCTTGCCTTTTAATTAAACAGAATAAATAACATACTTTATTTATTGTTTTTTTTTTCGACTATTTAATTTAAGTTTAGTTTTTTTTAATATATTCGGTATTTCGACTACATTTAACCATTTAATAAATTAAAAAATGTTGAAGCGTAGCCTCTTTAACCATTCCAAAACCCGCATTGAAATCGGCTCATCAGTTTGGGTGCTACGAAGCCACAGACAGGCACATAGCTATACAATGGGCTTCAAATTTATGACGTTATTCAACGTAGATGGTTAAGCCGATATACCATGGCCAAGAAATTTGATGAATAGGTATTTAGCAACTCTATTGCTGTCTCGCTGCGCCCTGACGAGCGAGCTATATACGTGTGCGTGACGAACAGACTGTGCGTGTGTGCGTGCCCGCCCGTGCTCCCGCACTGAATGCCTAGTTGCCTACAAATTCATTTCGCCTCGCAGTCTACTCGGCTAGTTGATATCGGCGTTTGCCGAATGTCGAGTGATTTTTGTTATTTTGCGATCTGCTCATATTTTACTAGCCGACTACGCCAAATAGACCAGGGTCGATAATTTTTGAAACCAAAAAAAATCACAGTAGTATGAAACCCATTATTATGATAAAAATGAAAGGAAAAATAAATTACGGGCGATCTGAGTTCGGGAAGTTGGTGGGTTTAAGGGTAAAAAATGGTTCAACTCGATTTCCAGCAAAACTATAAATCCTATGGATTTATAGTTTTGCAATATAGTTTTTGAAAAGTTTAATGGCAAAGTTGTAGGTAATAAAAATATCTACAACTTTGGTCCCAATAATTTTTTCACATAACCTCAAAATTTATGTGAAAAATTCAAATAACCAAGTTTTTAGTTAAAATAATATACATACATAAATAAAAATATTAAATTCATACATACTTATAAACTTAAAGCGAGATAATAACGATACAGTAGCTACTCCAAGAAATAGTACAGTTTCACACGACGCTTGAAAACTTCCTGTGAGGGTGCTGGTCTATAATGTGATGATAGTTACGGAAAGGATTACCATGTACAATTCCTGTGATAACTTTAACTATAATCTAATAATCTAAAGTAGAGGTGTTGTATGAGGACTTGAGGAGATATCCGAGACCATAGATACCTCCGTAACATACTTCACCGTCGTTATGGGTGACTTCAACGCAAAGATGGAACGCGGAATGTTGATGAGTTAAGAGTCGGGTCATATGGGTATGGACACCGGAATTCGAGGGGCCAGTGGCTGGTTGACTTCATGGAGAAGGAGGAACTCTATTTGATGAACTCCTTCTTTCAGAAGTGACCATGCAGGAAGTAGACGTGGATGAGCCCCGATGGTTCGACCAAAAATGAGATCAACTTCATCATGATCGCCGGGTGATGACAGAATAACGACAGAACTACTGAGAGCGGATGGAAAACCGGTACTTTTAGTCCTCCAGAAGTTATTTAATTCCGTCATACTCGAAGGTACTACGCATGAAGCATGGACTAGTAGGGTGGTAGTGCTCTCCTTCAAAAAAGGTGATAACACCTTATTGAATAATTATAAACCCATCTCACTCCTGAGCCATGTGTACAAGTTGTTCTCCAGAGTCATTACGAACCGTCTCGAAAGCAGGTTTGATTACTTCCAGCCTCCCGAACAAGCCGGTTTCTGTAAAGGCAGGAGCACCACAGACCACATACACATGTCGATCCGATTACAGGACGAGAGCACGGAACCAATCCTATTGCAGAAAGCCGTGAGACAGAGAGATGTTATTTCTCCGAAACTGTTCACGAACGCAGTGAAGGACGTTTTCAAGCTCTTGGACTGGAACGGGTTCGGCATCAACATCAATGGTGAATAAATCACTCATTTTCGTTTTGCCGATGATATAGTCATCATGGCAGAGTCGCTGGAGGACCTCAATGCGATGCTCAGCGATCTCAGTAGCCTTTCTCAACAGGTGGGTCTTAAAATAAACATAGACAAGACAAAAATCATGTCCAATGTCCATGTTGTACCCGTGCCGGTAATCGTTGGGAACGATACTCTTGAAGTTGTTGACCATTACACCTCTCTTGGACAGATTGTTCATTTAGGTCAGTCCAACCAAAAACGATCAGTACCATCATTCTTGGTCCAACTTGGGCAAAGAGGTCGCCCGAAGAATCCAACTCGGATGGGCAGCGTTTGGGAAATTGCGTGACATCTCGTCCAAGATACTACAGTGCTTAAAGACAAGGGTCTTTGACCAGTGTGTTTTGCCAGTACATATGGTACTGAGACGTGGTCCTTAACTGTTGGCCTTATGGAAATACTCAGAGTCACACAATGGGCAATGGAGAGAGCTATGCTCGGAGTTTCTTTGCGCGATAAAATCCGAAACGTGAATATCCGCCAAAGAGCCAGAGTCATCGACATAGATATTCAAATTTGCAAGTTGAAGTGGCAATTGGGCAGGCCACATCGCTCGAAGTACCGATAACCGATGGGGAAGAAAGGTCCTTGAGTGGAGACCACGAACCGGAAGACGCAGCGTAGGTAGGCCTCCCACTAGATGGACCGACGACATTGTGAGAGTCGCGGGCATCCAGTGGATGCAGATGACAGGATGTCGATCACTATCAGTATAGAGGTTAAAGGGGGAGGCCCATGTTCAGCAGTGGACGTCTTCTGGCTGATGATGATAAGCTATAATCTAATCACTTAGCAACGTAATAACCTAATGTATTTGAATAAACTTTTGAAAAAATATAAGGTCGGGGAAAAAGTTTCTTCGTATTTTTTAAACAAATTCAAGACATATTTTTTTCAAGTTTAATTACATTTAATTATAATATATATGTGCCATTTTGTTCGATAACTTGTTGCCATCTTGTAGGTAGTGACATGATCCCGTTGCTGTAGAATTTTTGGGACTTCTGATCAAAAAAATGCAACAAGTAGTTTTGACAGTCCTCTCTTGATGTTAATCTAACACTACCCAAAGAATTCTGAAGAGATCGAAACAGGTGAAAATCTGAGGGTGCAAGGTCTGGGCTATATGGTGGATGCATTAACACTTCCCAACCAAGCTCTCTAAATTTTTGCTGAGTGGCCAAAGATGTGTGCGGTCTGGCGTTATCATGATGAAAGACCACACTCTTTCTGTTGATCAATTCCGGCCGTTTTTTCTCAATTTCTTGTTTGAATCTCATCTGCTGTTGGCAGTAGAGATCCGAATCGATGGTTTTGCCCGGCGGTAAAAGCTCATAATGAACGATGCCCTGCCAATCCCACCATACACACAGCATCACCTTATTACGTGTTAATCCGGGTTTCGCTACAGTCTGTGGTGCTTCACTGCCCTTTGACCATGATCTTTTGCGCACATTCTTGTCGTAGGTGATCCATTTTTCATCACCAGTGATCAATCTTTTCAAAAACGGTTCGGTTTCGTTACGTTTCAATAGAGAATCGCAAATGAGTACACGATTCATTTGGTTTCTTTCAGTGAGCTCGTGTGGCACCCAAATATCGAGTTTTTTGTATACCCAGTTTTTTTCAAATGGGTCAAAACTGTTTTGTGGTCAATCCCCAGTTCTTCAGCTACGTCGTAACTACTAATATGCCGATCTTGGTCCACTTTTTCAGAAATGGCATCGACTTTATCCGTAACAGGGCGACCAGAGCGAGCTGCATCTTTGACATCAAAATTCCCGGACTGAAAACGCTTGAACCAACATTGTGCTACTCTTGATGACACTGCATTAGGTCCATAAACGTCACAAATTTTATTCGCGGCGTGTGTCGCATTTTTCCCTTTTTTGTTATAAAATTTCACAATATATCGAATTTGTTCGTTAGATTCACTCATTTTATCGAACAAAAAACAATTGAAAAATGGCGGGAAATTGCTTTTTACGTTTTGTATTCCTTTTTTAAAATGTCATATTTTTAATGGTATCAAAACCAGCCAGATACAAACAGTACAACGGATAAGATTTTTACTACAACTTTATACATACAAAATACGAAAAGACTTTTTCCCCGACCTATTAGTTCAACAAAATTAACTAATATTAAGAGAATTATTTATTTATAAATTTTTCCACTTGTTACGATCCTGATATTCCTGATACACAAGTTACAATATTTTTTTAAATTCTTTCTTTTCGTACTTAAATGTGTTATGTGCGAAAACCACGTCAGTTTCCATAGTAAAAATAAATCATGTTGTGCGTCAACAATTTTGTCCAAATCCTAACTTGCCGACCGTTGCAGTAATGTGCTAAATTCACTTCACGCACAAAACACTAACTAAAGACGAGAACCGTTACATATCGATATCGATGGACAGCACTAATGTGTCGATACAATTATCGACTACATGTCTCTTCTCTAACTGTATACGTATTAGACCGACCCTCCCCTGACCTCGAGCCTCTGCCCGCAGAGCGCAATAAGGACAACTGCAGCTCGGATCGATTTATACCTACGAAAAGTAGACAAAATTATCGTCTCGGATTCTTCTGTTTCCTCATTCAAAAATAGGCCGATTTCATTATTTTTTTCAATTAATTGTTTAAAAAGGTTTGCTCTCGGCTTCTGTCATTTATTTTTGTTTTACAAACTCATAAATTTTGTTTGAGAGACGTCTGAACACGGAGGTAAAAATTTGATATTTTTTGGGATTTTTAAAGGCTCATATTTCTTATAGTACTTAACTTACGAGAAAAAATAAATGACACAAGCCTGGCCATAAAGGAGATAAATTTTATAAAAAAAAAAATATGGCTCTAGCGGTATTATCCAGGGAGGAAACAGGAGAATAAGTTTGTATGGACTAAACGCTGCCCAAATTGAGCCTTAAAAGCTTATCCACAAGACTGGGCTTGATTCTAACAGATTTTCTACCGCTAAAAGTTAACTTTCTTAAGTAAATTTACTATTTACTTAAGAAAGTACCTTTATACGTAGTAGTAGTAGTTGTAGTAACTTTATACTCTTCAAAATATACATAGAGTTCTTGAAAGTTCTGTTTACTTACTCGTAGCTATGCTACGAACTTTATCTACGACGTAGAGACGTCTACAAAACTTTTGAATGTGAATCAAAATAATAATATGGATTTTAATAATACGAATAATGCAAATTTTCATAGAAAATAGATTTATTAAGATCTTAACTCAGCGCTTCAGTAATACCACAAGGAATATATAAGTTCATTCTGTCCATCCGTCTACCCATTTGGTGTCTATCTATTTTGTGATTACAACTTTACGATCAAATTGTTATAAATAAGACGTTGTAGCTCAAAGGCTGACGTTGTAGCATTGACCTTTTTGTTACATGATAACAAAGAATGTTTCCTAAGTAGTTATCATTTTGACTAGCCGTAAAAAGTAAAAGTTATTTCGGGACGATACATCTCTAAAATTGGGCCACAAAACTTCAATCGTTAGGTTTTTCATGAACCACAAATATCTGAACTATGAGTTTGATCACAATTATGTGGCTTTGGCTATGGAACCCTGCCATAAGCGTGTCTTGATATGCTCTTGCCTTGTTTTTTTTTGTTTGTTTTCTAAGCTATAGTACACTAGACCGACGACTGGTAGGAGACAGCGCAGAACCTGGCCACTGAAATTTAGGTCGCTGCGTCAGATGAGTATTAGTAGTCATATCAGCTCTATATAATTCATAACAATGATTCAAATTAGTAACATTTTAAAACATTTTCTCGCTTGCAAAAATCGTATCACTTTACTAGTATGTTTGAAAACCGTTTACTTATAATTTAACTAAATTATAAATCTCGGTTTCATTCATTAATACAAATGGAAATTCTACTCAAATTGTGTATGACAAATATTCAAACCCTTATTATTCGTGAAGCGTCGCCTTAATAAAGCTGCTGTGACAATATAACCGCGACTCAGTTACTAAGCTTCGTATAAGTTTTTTATCAAGGACCGGTGACTCGCTGGTAGAAGTACGTCACCGACATTTCGAAGTCGGAATCAGAGGTGTATTATTAATCAGAAATTACGACTTGAATTAGAAGTTACGACTTTTCGAAATCGGAATTGAACTGCTGTAACATCCCTAGTGGGTGGGGTATGGGGTATACTCTAGGGATGGAAGAATGGAGCTGGAAAACGGCAGCGATCACGATACGAACAAACATGTACTCGTTCGGAACAAGTTTGTTCTTGACGCGCGAGGATGCTCTCTCCCCACGTGCTTTCTGTGGATTACATGTTCACTAACATGCCGTTAACACACATCTGTATTCTGCCTCCGCCTCTGACTTCGACATAGACTCTGATTCCAATTCCTGTTCCAACTCCGACAAGACAAATTTTGTATATCTGACTCCGCCTTCGGTTCCTATAAAATCAACTAAGTAGCGTCCCTAGTACACTCTAGTTTTTAAAAAAGAGCCATGAAATCAGTTCATAACTAACACAGTGAATATAATAGCATATTTTATTGACCTTACAAGTACTTAACTATGTAACACTAGGCACATCATAATAACATACAGTAAGGTAATAAAGGGATAATTAATGGGGGCGCCACTATCGGAATTAGTTCTAACTATTTGCAACCCTGTAGTACATCTGAGAAAGATGATTGGATGAATTGACGTGTTTTTCATAGTATTGTCACAAGAAAATAAGTTTTCATTCCAAGAATTTTTCACCGAGCTGTACATATGCTTAAATCTATACATATAATAAAAACGTAGAGATTAAAAAATCTGTAATTGCGAGATAACAAAAAAAAAAACACACAGGTCGTCTTAAAATAAGCAGCTGAACACGATAGGACAGTTTTTAGAATTTTTGTCTGTTTGTTTGTTTGTTTGTTTGTTTGTTTGTTTGTTTGTTTGTCCGCGAACATCTCCTAAACCACTGGACGGATTTTAATGCGGTTTTCACGAATATGCTTAGAAATTACCAGATTAAAACATAGGCTATCTTATATAATTTATTTTAATTCTTTATTTTTACATAAACGAAAATAAAAATCAATGATTTATTTCTTCGTTACCCGAAACGTAATATGAGGATCGTCACATAGCCTCAAGCAAGGAGATCCAAAGTAAAGAGAATGTTATTGAAATAGCCATTAAAATTTTGAAACTGTCAACTATGTCAACTGTCAACATGGTCATTCGGTTAATCAGTTTAAATTTAAAGAAGGTTCCTTAACCTTCTTAGATGAATGAACGTGTAGATCAAGCATGTTATAGGCCTTACAAGCTCTTTGGTGATTCATTCCAGTGCATGGAGTAGGAGTGTGGCGTACTCGTACTCCTTGCGCCAACCTTCGTGAATTTCTTTCCAATTTTCCACGACGTGTGGCGCTGGGGCGCGAAAAGAAAAAAATAAAAGAAAACCGATTTTCAAATGGAATTGTCATTTGCTTTTCTAAGATTTGTCTAAGATTTTTCTTTGCATTAAAGTTTATAATTTCTTTCGGACTCAGCTATTTTCTTCCATTGTCGGTAGCTTAACCCTCTCCTTCTATATAAATAGTACAAATCCACTATAATTGGTGACCACTGAATGGACCGTACACCACCAACAAAGGTCAGAATGCCGCTAGATCGTTCTGATAGCACTGCGGCTGACACGAAGAATAAAGATGATGACAATGTATTCCGAGTTGGCGTGCGAATTCCACCGTTTTGGCCCGAGAAGCCGGCGATTTGGTTCGCCCAGATCGAAGGCCAATTCGCGATTTCCAACATCACTGCAGATAGCACCAAGTTCTACTATGTGATTGGACAACTTGACCCGCAATAGGCAGCTGAAGTCGAAGACATCATCGTCAACCCGCCTGTGACCGAGAAGTACGAAAAACTCAAGCTGGAGCTAATTAAACGTTTGTCCGCATCAAGAGAAAAAAGGTACAGCAACTTTTAACACACGAGGAGCTAGGTGATCGTAAGCCTTCTCAATTCTTACGTCATCTACGACACCTAGCAGGCCCCGGAGTTCCAGAAGACTTTTTACGCATGATTTGGACCAGCCGCCTACCGAACAGCACGCAGACCATCATTGCTTCGCAGCAGATGACGTCATCACTCGATGTGCTGGCAGACCTAGCCGACCGCATACATGACGTTGTCCCTGGGTCGCATCTACATCCAGTACCACAGCGGGAAGCTCCAAGCTCCATATTACATTCTCATGGTTTTATTCTATGTTAGCATTTAAAACACAAAATATACCGCATCCTATTTTAATACAGTCCCGCGAATATAAATATTCAAAAAAGGCCCTTTGTACATGAAAATAAACCTATACAACAAAATTCCGGACGCAATAAAGAAAGAAATAAATATTAACATTTTTCCAGAATCAACTTCGTAAGTTTCTAACCCAAAAATGTTATTACGAGATAAAAGATTTATTCGACGATAATTTTTAGAAAATTATAATTAGAAAATAAATATCGATATATAAATAGTTAAGAAAGTAGCGTCATAAGTTTTGTATCATCTCATATATAATTAAGTACCCTATCACACTAGGTATGTTTTTTTTTTTTTGTTTTGTAAAATTACTTCACCCTAGGTTAAGTTTGAATAGTATATATAATATTTATGTAATAGATTTAACTATACTTAAATTTATATGTTTATGTCTGTGGTCTGGTTTTGTGAACAGCCACTACATAAGTCATTGCTGCACCCTTTATGCAAGGTATATAAACTTAGCTTTTAGAAGAATACAGTGTATATTATTTGCAGTAAGAATAAGAATATAGAAATAATTTTATTTTACTGTGATATTTTAACAGATAAATAGAGTAGTTCCATTTCATGGCTTTTTAATCAAGGTATACATACAAATGCACGCGAAATAAGAAATAACTAGCCAAAAGCGTGTTAAGACAAGCATTATGTCAGGGTTCCGTGGCCAGCGAAACTGGCCGGAAATATACTTTTAATGGTTTAGACAAAAAGAAAATTTCAAAACATGCTCTGCACTGTGGTCACATTATCTTTTTGATTTGAAAACTGTTGACGGTGTTATTTATTACTTTTATGATTCTATCAATACTTCATACAGGGCGACTTAAAATAAGCAGCTGAACATGTTAAGGCAGTTTTTAGAATTTTTGTTTGTTTGTTCACGCACATCTCCTACACCCCTGGAAGAAAATGCGGACGGATTTAAATGCGGTTTTCACGAATATGCTTAGCTATGACCAGATTGAAGTATATGCTATGTTATTTTGCGCAAGGCCGGGTTAAGGGAAGAAAAAAGAATTGAAGGTTTATATGAAAATCTACGCGTACGAAGTCGCGGGCAAAAAAGCTAGTTTAAAAATAAAATGCAAAATTAATTATAAGAACAATCGATAATAATAAAAATGACCAAATTGTAATAAAAAATTAACAACAACACAACATTTTATTTATATTACTAGTTTTTTTGCCCGCGACTTCGTACGCGTAGATTTTCATATAAGCCTTCAATCCTTTTTTCTTCCCTTAATTAGGCCTTGCGCATAATAACATAGCCTATACTTTAATCTGGTCATAGCTAAGCATATTCGTGAAAACCGCATTTAAATCCGTCCACATTTTCTTCCAGGGGTTTAGGCGATGTGCGTGAACAAACAAACAAAAATTCTAAAAACTGCCTTAACATGTTCAGCTGCTTATTCCCTGTGTGAAGTATTGATAGAAGCATAAAAGTAATAAATAACACCGTCAACAGTTTTCAAATCAAAAAGATAATGTAACCACAGTGCAGAGCATGTTTTGAAATTTTCTTTTTGTCTAAACCATTAAAAGTATATCATGTCATGTCGTAATGATATACATCTCTGAAATTTGACTGTTCAGTTTCGCTGGCCACGGAACCCTGACATAATGCTTGTCTTAACACGCTCTTGGCTAGTTATTTCTTATTTCGCGTGCATTTGTATGTATACCTTGATTAAAAAGCCATGAAATGGAACTACTCTATTTATCTGTTAAAATATCACAGTAAAATAAAATTATTTCTATACTCTTATTCTTATTGCAAATATACACTGTATTCTTCTAAAAGCTAAGTTTCTATACCCTGCACAAAGGGTGCAGCAATGACTTATATAGTGGCTGTTCACAAAACCAGACCACAGACATAAACATATAAATTTAAGTATAGTTAAATCTATTACATAAATATTATATATACTATTCAAACTTAACCTAGGGTGAAGTAATTTTACAAAACAAAAAAAAACATACTTAGTGTGATAGGTTACTTAATTATATATGAGATGATACAAAACTTATGACGCTACTTTCTTAACTATTTATATATCTATATTTATTTTCTAATTATAATTTTCTATAATTTATCGTCGTATAAATCTTTTATCTCGTAATAACATTTTTGGGTTAGAAACTTACGAAGTTGGTTCTGGAAAAATGTTATTATTTCTTTCTTTCTTTATTGCGTCCGGAATTTTGTTGTATAGGTTTATTTTCATGTACAAAGGGCTTTTTTTGAATATTTCTATTCGCGGGACTGAATTAAAATAGGATGCGGTATATTTTGTGTTTTAAATGCTAACATAGAATAAAACCAAGAGAATGTAATACTCCTACTCCATGCACTGGAATGAATCACCAAAGAGGTTGTAAGGCCTATAACATGCTTGATCTACACGTTCATTCATCTAAGAAGGTTAAGGAACCTTCTTTAAATTTAAACTGATCAACCTAACACAGTGACAGTTGACAGTTTCAAAATTTTAATGGCTATGTCAATAAAATTCTCTTTACTTTGGACCTCCTTGCTTGAGGCTATGTGACGGTCCTCATATTACGTTTCGGGTAACGAAGAAATAAATCATTGATTTTTATTTTCGTTTATGTAAAAATAAAGAATTAAAATAAATGATATAAGATAGCCTATGTTTTAATCTGGTAATTTCTAAGCATATTTGTGAAAACCGCATTTAAATCCATCCAGTGGTTTAGGAGATGTGCGCGGACAAACAAACAAACAAACAAACAAATAAACAAACAAACAGACACAAATTCTAAAAACTGTCCTATCGTGTTCAGCTGCTTATTTTAAGACGACCTGTGTGATTTTTTTTTTGTTATCTCGCAATTACAGATTTTTTTATCTCTACGTTTTTATTATATGTATAGATACGGGGATTACTCTTATTATTCACGTGTCATATAAATAAATTGTGTGAAAACCACGTCAGTTTCCATAATAAAAGACAACACAACATGAAAAAAATTTAAAATAGTATGTTTCGGAATGCTACTTTATTGTTAGGTGATTCGAGTAGATTTTTGCAAGCAAGCGAATAGTGCGACCGCGGTCGCGCGACTTCGGTCGACCAGTAATAATGACGCCGACTCCCGTCACCGTCTTCCTCGTCATGCTAATTCCTCTGTCAGAGGCATTATTTTAAAGGTGTTTAATTATAAACTCGGTCCTTTGTTCTGTTTTATTATTTAGAACAATAATAACTCTTCGGAACCTTCCGTGAAAGGTATACAAAATAGGTTTAATTATAACAATGGCAATTTGTAGGTAATCATAAGGCGGCGTAGCACTAAGCGGACTTCATTGATCAGTAAAATAGCTTTTAACAAGTGAGTGACAAGGCGAGCATATTTGTTGTATGATGTTAAGTGCCACGTTACCACATTACAATGTATCGCCATTTGATATTTGTAGCATTTCAAAATTCTCCGTGACTCTACAGCCTGCACTGTGTCCACCCTGTCGTCGCCTGAGATAATAGTTCTGACCTTGTGATCTGACCATGCAACCACAGTAGATATATTAGCTAAAGCAGTTGTTTGACTCGGAAATATCCTTGAAATCAATGCGATCACAGGGCAATAGTTGCTAGATCGCTTTATTTTTCGTAAGAATCCAACTATACTCGAGCTACGTAACTAATAGCTTTTAATTAGCTTTTGCATATAGACAGAATGGATGGGTGACCACGAGTGATATTGTAATGTTAACATGTATTTTCATATTCACTGGTCAGCTTTAAATAATTAGGAAAATGTAAATGACTATTAAATGAGCAGTTTTGTTCAAATCCGTAAGACAAAATTGTTAAATAAATATCAGTTATGTTTTCTTAAGTGGTTTTAATACGTGGCTTAGAGACACATTAACCTTAAAGTCCTTTACTATGTGCACATGATCTTTCCCACAAACTTCTATTTAACTAGGTCAGCCTTCGAGTTATGATGTCATAAAATAAAAATCTCTTTATGCTCTCGGTCCCGTCTACGTGAGATCGTAAAATTGGCTTCCACCCTAAAACCTTGTCTTCCTATCTTCGGCACAGAAATCAGATTATGTTAAGCTAGTGTTATTTTATCTGTGAACAACGACATAGTTTCTTTTGGAGTCTCGGTTTTTTTAAGTTAAGTTACACATAGTAACCAAATCTTTAAAAAAAACATACCGACTTCAGGAAGATTCTCAAACTGGTTCTTATTTTTTATCATATACACGGATTAGTCCACCATTTGTGAACCGATTTACATGATTTGTTAGAATCAATGATAAATGGCAACATTGATTGTATGATGTATGTACCTGCAAGGACGATCATTTAAAATCATCCTTGGTACCTGTCATTTGGACATAACCTAAAAACAACCCTTGTTGCTACGCTACCACAACGCTAATAAAGTGAGCCGACATTTTGTGCGAACTCAGCAATTTATTTAAATCCACTACGAGGAGCTACAATTTATATACAAACCAACATGATTATTTTTTTATTTTATAGAAGAAGATTTTTGCAGTGTTCCCCCTTTTTTTTTTACTTTAAGTAGTAGTTTTAGCCAGCTTCAATAATAATAATTTTGTTCGAGTACCTATTGATTTCACAATATCATTAATTTACTTCGAGCGCTTACTAATTTGGAAGTCTGTTTTTTACATTGATGTTTAATATTATACTACCTAGGAGTAATTGATCGAGCGAAGAAAGGTCTCAGATTCTAAAAGGACGATTGAGTTGTCGTTTCTATACCGCATGGTTGTATATTTGTTAGACAATACCATGAGTATCTTCATCCAATCTTCATGAACTGAGACCCCTGAGACCTTTGAAAATCTTCCTGAGGTATGTATTAAATTTTATATCATGTAACTCTTCGAACGATTTCATTTATATTCTAATTTTAAAATTGCATTAAAATTAATCAATACAAAAACAAAACAAAATTAATACATTTTGTCATATTTTTTAATGAATACATTTTTGACGATGACATAAGATCAGATCAACGATTCGAAAGTTAGCGTTAAACGAATATACAAACACACATAAAAACTTCAACTTGTGCCATTAGAATCCAAGACCTCTCTTCTCTCGGTTAAATACTAAAATCCTAATTGACAATGTGTTATTTAATCAGTAAATTACAGATGAAGTATGATTACGTTAATTGAATTTGATTGCCTTTTAATACAATGAGAAGAAAATCTGTCTCCAACAAGCTTTGTTTCTGCCTTTCTGTCTAACTTTTGTCTTTGTGTCTTTTGATTAAATGAAATTTTCGTTGCTTTATATGGGACTTACAAATTGATACGAAATGCTATTCAAACCAATGGTTGGATACTTTGCTCATTGTAACTAGTTGGTCCGAGGATATCCGCTGTGGTTGGATAAAGTAGTAGGTATAGTCGTTATTTTCATTGTTACTGTCGTTGCAATTTCATTATCATCATATTTTCATTGTCATTGCCGTTACATTTTCATTGTCACCGTCATTATATTTTCATTATACTTTCATTGTCACTGTCGATGAATTTTCATTATCAACATATTTTCATTGTCATTACTGTACATTTTCACTGTCGTTGCATTTTCATTATCATCATATTTCCATTGTCATTTTCGTTATCATCATATTTTCACTGTCGTTGCCGTTACATTTTCATTTTAGTCACGTTTTCATTTCCGTTAAATTTTTGTGCCATTGAGAAAATTACTAAGTACAAATATGGATATTCAAAAATATAAGGAATAAATAATGCTATTATACTTTACCTTTTTATTTCCTAAACAAACATCGTAAATGTCATATCCTTAGAGTCAAGGACATGTGATATGATGATTTTTTATATTATAAAATACCATCTGTACCCGACTTCGTCCGCGATTTCTTCAGAAAAAATAGCCTATGCCCGTCCTCATACTATTACCTCGCAAAATTTTATCGAGATCGGTTAAGCTGTTTAGCCGTGATTATATAGCAAACAGACAGACGGACAGAGTAACTTTCGCATTTATAATATTAAGTGTGAAGTGTGATGTTAAAAGAATCATTAAAGCGTCAATACAGACAAAAGTCATGGTACATTTATTTTAGGTAACTGTCTAAAATAAGAACAAAAAATTTCGATTCTCACAAAACTATCTTCTGTCAGCAAAGTATCAAATATTTCTTTTGTGTCATTTGAGGACAGAAAACGTCATTCTTGAATTCATTTTTCCCTGTGATTTTGCCCGTAAACACAAAGGGAACCGTATCTTGGCAGAAACGTCGGTATTACGCTGTGAAGTAACGAGATATCCTTGGAACATTTGAATGAAATGGAAAGAACATCTCAAAATAATGCTCAACATTTTATTGAAATTCATTGTCGACTTAATTCAATTGCTTTGTTTTACCCACATTCATGGATTACAATCCACTACAAAATCATTAACGTCATTTATTCATAACTTTTTTTTTAATGTAGCTAAATCTGAACCTAAAGGTTATTTCATAATCATTTTGTATGTTGTTTCGTATAAAATGTGGCAGTTACAAGAGGTTATTACCTAATTAGGTTTTTTTTCTTCATAAAGTGCTATTAAAGTACCTAGGTAGTTGCTAACCATTACATAAATAATATGAAAATAAAACTTTCGGTATGTCACACGCGTTTCACAATCCTTTTTTATCATCCGGATACTTAGTTATTATATTAATCGTGTAGGGAAAAAGCAACACCACGTTTTTACATCATTTTTAATTTGTACTGTCAAACTCCGTAACTTGACATTAACAAATGCACAAGCAGAGCGACGCCAAAATCACCAAAGATGAAAGAATGAAAAGAACTCCCTAACCACCAAATAATTTTTTATTTGCAACTTGATCTGACATATATTATTAATTTATAGAAACTATGTGATGGTTACTCTTTTTTAATGGTTATGAAACGCAAGCACTGTGTTTATTGAATAAATAAGTTCTTATTAGCTAACCGAACATTCTGAAACAAATCCGACGACTCCAATCGTTTGCTCATACTTTAGGCTTCCCTATTTGTTCCATTTCACTGATATTCCGTGGAGTACTTGCACAAATACACACCTACACAATTTTATTCACGTTGAATCGATGAAATCAAGATAGTTATATTATGGCATCCATTCCGATGACAACCAGCTTGTTAGTGGTCCTATTATAGTCGAGCTCGGGGAGGTGTTTGTTCTGTCTTTCAGTTGTATTATACATCTCTACAGAAGGAGAGTTAATAGAGTTCTAAAGGGTCGGCAACTTATTAGTGATGCCTCTGGTGTTACAAGTATCCATAGGCGACTGTGACTGCTTACCATCAGGCGGCCCGTCTGCTTGTTTGCCACCTATGGCAAAATCATCGTCAGTCTAAAATTTTGTAGTAGGTAACTGAAAAATACTGAAGAAATATTTGAAAATGGTAGTAAGTGAAAAAAAAAATAGTAGGATGAAACCCATTGGAAAAGGAAGAGAATATAACAAAAATGAAATTAAAAATAATATACGGGTGATCTGAGGTCGGGAAGTGGAAGGGGCGTTTAAAGGTAAAAATCGGTTTATCTCGATTTCCAAGTCCTATGGAAAAAAGTTACATTGCAAAATTGTAGGTAATAAAAATATCTACAACTTTTGTATAGACACTTTTTTCACATAAACTCATAATTTATGTGAAAAATTCAAATAACCAAGTTTTTAGTTTTTTATTTTTATCTTTTACAAAAAAAAGACAAGAAATTTGGTGAAAACTTACCTTTTTATGTTCCAAACACATTGTTTTTTTTTTTTTTTGTTTCACCTTATTTTGACTTTGTAGACGGCATTATCGCAAGTCAAGTGGCGTCCAAGCGCAAGCGTATTCTATAAATGAAAATATATTGAACGCGTCTGTAAGTCACGGCTGATGAACGTATTCTATCCAAGGGTAAACTACCACACTAGATGTTTTTTCCAGCTGGAGACGAGTCTAATAATCATACACATCTATCATTAGTTTGTTAGCTTTAATGGGTGGCGTGTCTTGGAAGAGGCTCATGTACTGCAGTAGAATGATGTAGGCTGATGAACTTGACAGTAAGGCTTGCTAGTAGTAGGTACTTACTATTTAAACTAGCTTGAGTTTGAATATTGATGAGAATTAGTATGCGGGCAG
This sequence comes from Agriopis leucophaearia, assembly GCA_949125355.1. Classification (NCBI taxonomy): domain Eukaryota; kingdom Metazoa; phylum Arthropoda; class Insecta; order Lepidoptera; family Geometridae; genus Agriopis; species Agriopis leucophaearia. Next base: position 926,235 of record OX421270.1, read on the forward strand.
TTGAGAATCACAACATGAATAATTTAGACATATCATGAATTATTATTTCATGCTGTTTAGCTAAAGAATATTTAAAAATATTATGTAAACGTAACATATTAGCACACAAAGATTGTATGCTATGCCATAGGTGGCAAACAAGCAGACGGGCAGCCTGATAGTTACAGTCACCGTCACCTATGAATACTTCTAACACCAGAGACATCACAAATACGTTGCCGACCCTTTAGAGCTCTATTAAGAACTAGGTACGTGTTTTTTGCGATTTCAGGGCTGGTCCTAGAGTAAATTGTTCATAGATAGATAAACTCTTTATTGTTCACAACACAAATTACATATTACACGATAAAATAGCTTTTTAAAAAACTAGCGTAACAATCGGCAGCCTGATCGCTAAGAGTGATCTCTTCCAGGCAACCTTAGGATGGAGAGGATTCTTACAGGAGGTAGAAGGCGGGGTGTGAAATATTGAAAAATATGATACTTACATTCTAATAATAACACATTCTTATACATAAATAACTCATAATTACTATAATATACTAATATATAAAAGTATAAAATATATAAATATGATTAGTTAAATAAATAATAACAACGTCAACAAGTGATACGTCATAATGGTGAGACCCTGTGTACATAAGAACTGCTTGTTTGCGGTTGAATCGGGTTTATTCTGAAGTTTGTATTGCCCGGCGTTTTCCGATAGCCGCCGCGTGCTCACATTAACACTGGAGGACATAAAGCTGCACAGTACAAGCTTTAAAAATAATTTTTATCAACAAACTTATTTATAAATGGCGCTTTGAATCCGACTTATATTATAAATGTGAAAGTTTGGATGGATGGATGGATTGATTTGGATGAAATTTGGAAATTGCTTATGTCCTGGATTAACACATAGGCTACTTTTCATCAAGATTTGACCCAAACAACCTAACAATCATTGAAAGTAAAAAAATAGAAAACCGATGGTAAAGAAAAGTTCTTGAGTGGAAACCACGGACCGGAAGACGCAGCGTAGGTAGGCCTACGATGAACCGACGACATTGTGAGAGTCGCGGGCATCCAGTGGATGCAGATGGCAGGACGTCGTTCAGTGTGGAGGTCTTCTGGCTTATGATGAATAAAATAGAATGTTTTGTTGCAGATAGTATGTGGTATATCTGCTATGGTGATGGGCAGCGTGGCGTTCATCGAGGAGCGGCAGAAGTTCAACATGGGCCTCGGCATCCCCGCCGGCGGCGTCACTGTGCTGGCTGCAGGTAATTTATGTGACTTGTAGATGGAGTAACTCTGCTCCACTGGATCATCCACATAATTTATGTAAATGATTAATAAGTCATTGGTGCAGGGCCGAGAATTGAACGGGGTATCGTCATAATATTGTAAAGCGCATATTCTACCACTCATACGAATTTTTTTACGGTCGTTTTAATGCCGTCTTGACTCTCTAGTGGGCGTTTGGCTTGTGACAAGCGGTATAGCTTAGTTAGTATTACGCTTGCCTTCTAAACAGAATAGTGTGGATTTAATTCCCGATGAGCCTGCCTGCTCCGGGTCTATTTCTCAACAAGAAACTTTACTAATTAATACTACTAATTTCTTTTATGTCAGAAAATAATTAATTGAATAACTAATTATTTATTGATGCTTCGACATTTTGATAAACTTACGATAGTATATATCAAATAAATAAACTATTTGACATAATACCATATTAGAGAAGATAATGAAGTTAAAAAGTAATATAATTAATAACAAAACAAAATTGAGATCTATACTAAAACTTTAAAATGCGCTAAGTTTCATGAACTTATCATATAATAAGGTAATAACAATAAAAGTTGCCAGTTAAATAAAAAAATATAAAAGTTAAAAGGTTACGACGGACAGAACGAAATTATAAGGGTTCCTTTTAGTACTATGGAACCCTAAAAAGCATTCTCTACTGCAATGTCACGAGCAAGTTGATCTTAGTTTAGTTTTGGTTGTTCAACCATTCATTGACAATGAAGGCTTGTTTGTATCTACTCACATCCCTCCCTTTGTTTGGCGGCCGGCGAGTGACAACTGGTGCAGCGAGCCGGCCAGTAATAAACAAGCTTCAATACAAGGTGCTCGTATTATTTCCCACCACCATCGGACATATCACATTTACTTTGATGACATTTTTTTTTGTTATTTTGTTTTAAAGATGAACCAATTTTGCTGAAATTTATATGGGACCAACTACACTTTCAAATAAAAAAAAATTTAAAGATTTTTTTAATCGGTTTATTATAGACGGAGTTCTGAGGTCACAAACATTTAAAAAACTAGGAAACCTCTCCTAGCACTGTCTTTTTTTTTTTTTTTAAGTAGCTAAAAATTGACGCAATTTTGTGTACATAATTATTTCTCCAGACTTTACAATACAAAATGTCATGAACGACTCTGTGCACAAAGCTAAAAACACGCAACTAGTAACATCATAATAATTACTGGGAAAACCTGTATTTCTTACATTTAATTCCCGCAAAGCCCCGAATAACAATTTCAAAGTTTCGAAACACAAAAATAATATGGTTTCTGGTACGTGATTACAAGTGATTTTATTTTCTGGAACAAAAAGTTTATTGACCTCATTGAACTCACCTCACCACGATATCATTGAAATAAGTGCTTAGAAAATATACTTATTTCCTTACAAATACTTATTGACTACGAGGTTTGTTTGAAAACTTCGCAAGTTAAACGAAAACATGTCAAAACAATACAAAAAAGCAGGCGTGTACTTTGCGACAATTCGTCTTCAAAACTGAATTGAAAACTGTATTCTTTAATTATTGTACTTGAGACGACATTGAAGCGGAAATACACTAGTCATCTAAACAGAAATAACTGGCCAAGAGCGTGTCGAGACACGCATATGGTAGGGTTCCGTAACTAAAGCCATATAATTGTAGTCATAGTTCAGAAATTGATAGTTATAGAAAAATTCGAACGAACGAAGCTCTGTGGACTTAGCCAAATTTCAGAGATGTTCCATCCCGACAGCATATCCTTTTTATGGTTTAAACAAAGAGAAAACTGATTGAGAAACATTATTGGTTAAGGCTCACAGAGCTTCGTTCGTTCGAATTTCTCAACTATCAATTTCTGAACTATGACTACACTTACATATATGGCTTTGGATACAAAAACCTACCATATGCGTGTCTCGACACGCTCTTGCCCAGTTTTTTTTTTTAAATGACCATTTTATCCGAAATTTGTTTTTGTGTTTATAAATCTATTTAATTTAACTAGGTTTATATTATTCTGTGAAAAAAATCATTTAATGTTTAATTGGATTTATATTATAAAGTTGACTTACACTATTGAATTAGGACTTTCCTATAATGATGGTTTTAATTATGATGAATATAATTAAAAAAAAAGTCATAAAATGCTAGTATTTATTAAAAGCAATTACCTACACTGTCTCTAGGCAATATAAATGTAGCCACCTGCTTTCTTATTTGTTTTTCGTATACCTGTACAATGTTTCTCTATTTCTAAGCTACCTTATTACTCACATATTTTCCCGTTGGCAGTTTATAAGGTATTATGAAAACATATTGATGGCTTATAGTAGAGGAGACGTGGAAGACGACCTTCACCGATCTGATAATCAGATGAGACGTATTTTTTATCAAATATAATTTATAAACAAATATGCCTATGATAACTTGCCTATCAAAAAGTGTTCATAGCAAGTTTTTAGCTTGGCAATAATATTTTATGTACAATTTTTGCAGGCAAAGCCTATGATTAGCATATGATTGCTTTTGTAATTAAAATATCTAACCTATGATATCAAATTCGATTGGTTAGCAGATCGGTGTAGTTACCTATATTGACTTACCTGTTCACATTTGCTTGCCAGGTAGCCATGCACAGAAATGAGTAGGCAACCTACCTAGGCATATTGTGTGTTAAAAATTAAAAACTATCAGTTGAGATAAAACTCATTCAGTTATCAAAACTGTGAAGGTGATGAAAGAATATTTATTAAAATTAATTAAATTATAAATAGCTATGAACACTTTTTGATAGGCAAGTTATCATAGGCATATATGTTTATAAATATTATTTGATAAAAAATACGTCTCATCTGGTTATCAGATCGGTGAAGGTCGATCTTCACCGGCTCTTAGACTATTATACGGTCTCCTTCGGATAACAATATAATATATGAAACGCAATATTTCATATTTGAAAGGTTCATATTTTTTAAGAAACTAGCTTTTTTCTACGTTATTTGTTTACGCGTTTTCTATCTCCTCATCGTTGAGAGATTGCATGACATTTATTTTTACTCGTGTACCAGAATCTATAGGTAGGTAATGTCTCAGATCAGACAAGGAAGGGAGATATGTCTTAGTACAATTATCATTGATATTAAAATATATCTATGTTATTTTTTTTTGACGTGATAACGTCATAAATTGATGAACGCCGGCTGCACGCACGAAAAAGCATGACTCGATTGTCACGTTCCGCCTGAGCCGAGCATGCAAGCGAGAGCGCGGAACAAGCGATAGAGAGGCATGATCGACCTACGCGTTCAGCTTGTGACGCACACATTATCACGTAAAATTATCTTCCGTAAACCGACTTTACAGATAACCAATTTTTTCACTATACCGCTAAACCAGCATAACGCAAAAAGTGCTACACTATTTTTTACCTGAAAGAATTCAACTATGGTCTATAATGTAGGTACGTATACTTTTGAAAGAATTTTCTTTCAACTCCTAACCGTTGAGGAGGTATACTCTTCATCATCAGCTCATCCATATGAGATGATGATTTTATCAGACGCAAATACTTGAACAGCTTTTGAAAATATATTTAAAACGTAATAAGTGCCTGTAAAATGTCCGTTCGATTTTCCTGGGATCCAATCATCAGATCCTGACTTGAATGACAATGGGACCAAATTGGAAGTATACCCTACCAAACAAAAGTTTTTTTTTAATCGGTCAACAGTTTGCGGAGATATCGGTGATACATTTTTCTTATTAACAGTGGAACATAGAACCTCCTCTTTTTAAGTTGGTTAAAAAGGGTAGCAGGTCTTTCTGATGGGTGAGTTCAACTAAAGGCATCAAGCCTGATTTAAGCCGTGCCATGTGTTCGCACCCGCCCACCCCACGGTGATAGGTGCGCAGGAGTATAACACCATAACTATGGCGATATACTATAACATAGCTAAATGAGGGTTCGACTTGAATATAATAGGTCGGGGAAAATGTCTTTTCGTATTTTGTATGTATAAGGTTGTAGTAAAAATCTCATCCGTTGTACTGTTTGTATCTGGCTGGTTTTGATACCATTAAAAATATGACATTTTAAAAAAGGAATACAAAAAGTAAAAAGCAATTTCCCGCCATTTTTCAATTGTTTTTTTGTTTGATAAAATGAGTGAATCTAACGAAGAAATTCGATATATTGTGAAATTTTATTACAAAAAAGGAAAAATTGCGACACAAGCCGCGAAAAAAATTTGTGACGTTTATGGACCTAATGCAGTGTCATCAAGAGTAGCACAATGTTGGTTCAAGCGTTTTCAGTCCGGGAATTTTGATGTCAAAGATGCAGCTCGCTCTGGTCGCCCTGTTACGGATAAAGTAGATGCCATTTCTGAAAAAGTGGACCAAGATCGGCATATTAATAGTTACGACGTAGCTGAAGAACTGGGGATTGACCACAAAACAGTTTTGACCCATTTGAAAAAAACTGGGTATACAAAAAAACTCGATATTTGGGTGCCACACAAGCTCACTGAAAGAAACCAAATGAATCGTGTACTCATTTGCGACTCTCTATTGAAACGTAAAGAAATCGAACCGTTTTTGAAAAGATTGATCACTGGTGATGAAAAATGGATCACCTACGACAAGAATGTGCGCAAACGATCATGGTCAAAGGGCAGTGAAGCACCACAGACTGTAGCGAAACCCGGATTAACACGTAATAAGGTGATGCTGTGTGTATGGTGGGATTGGCAGGGCATCGTTCATTATGAGCTTTTACCGCCGGGCAAAACCATCGATTCGGATCTCTACTGCCAACAGCAGATGAGACTCAAACAAGAAATTGAGAAAAAACGGCCGGAATTGATCAACAGAAAGAGTGTGGTCTTTCATCATGATAACGCCAGACCGCACACATCTTTGGCCACTCAGCAAAAATTTAGAGAGCTTGGTTGGGAAGTGTTAATGCATCCACCATATAGCCCTGACCTTGCACCCTCAGATTTCCACCTGTTTCGATCTCTTCAGAATTCTTTGGGTAGTGTTAGATTAACATCAAGAGAGGACTGTCAAAACTACTTGTTGCATTTTTTTGATCAGAAGTCCCAAAAATTCTACAGCAACGGGATCATGTCACTACCTACAAGATGGCAACAAGTTATCGAACAAAATGGCACATATATATTATAATTAAATGTAATTAAACTTGAAAAAAATATGTCTTGAATTTGTTTAAAAAATACGAAGAAACTTTTTCCCCGACCTTATATATAGTTGCTCGGGAAGAGTTGAAGTGTTGAACTATTTTTAGAAACATGGGGTATCATAAAGCTATATGATTATCAATTTAAAAAAACGACTACATAAAAATCTTAGAACTGGACCGAATTGAAATGGTGCCACACGAGAAGCACCAGCTTTCAAATAAAAAAAATTATCATCAAAATCGATTCACCCAGTCAAAAGTTCTGTTGTTGTTCTGTCTGTCTGGTAACAAACATAAAAAAGGTGAATTGAGAACCTCTTCCTTTTTGGAAGTCGGTTAAAAGCTCATTACTGCCAAAACGGATGTTTTTTTAAATCTAATCTGCGTTTTATAACCTATGCAATAAGCTGTGTTGCAAAAAGTAGTAGGTACTACAAAGGCTTATCTTTTAGAATGGCTGTTATGTTTTTTTTTTTGATGGGGGTGCCACTTGTTCTCTCTCTCTCTCTCTCTCTTTCTCTTTCTCTTCACCTTAACCATATCTACAATTTATTATCCAAAGAAAGATCACAACTACAATCTTATAAGGGTGTACGTCATGTTCTTGGAATGTTTTATCTATTTCTAATGTATTATTTGAATAGTCTTTAACTCCAACAAAATTAAATCATTCTTCTATCCAACCCTTGTCTGCCTGCGGCAATTCTTCATAAATAAAGGAGACATAACTTATCAAAATTCCTCTCGTATGTATATATAACAATTGCTCAAATAATACGAACCTATTGATTTTTCTAACTGGTTTCGGCATGAAATACATTCCAAATATCATGATTCAGAGAACCGAGGTTTTGCCGCTAATATATAATTTAATACATCTTTATAGCACACCTAAACTACAATTAAACTCCAAGGTAATGTGTCATCATCATCATTTCAGCCATAGGACGGCCACTGCTGAACATAGGCCTCCCCCATCGATTTCCAAAAGGGCCGGTTGGAAGCGGCCTGCATCCAGTGTTTTCCTGCGGTCTCTTTTAGGTCGTCTGTCCATCTTGTGGGTGGACGTCCTACGCTGCGCTTACCGTTCCGTGGTCTCCATTCGAGAACCTTTCGGCCCCATTGGCCATCTGTTCTGCGTGCCATGTGTCGCACACTCACAATACATTCATAAATATAGAAAAAAACTTTACAAGTATTTATTTTGTAAAATATTGTGTACTGTGTTTAACATACACTTCGCTTTTCAAGAGCTCGCGATAAGCGCGATTTGCAATGATGTGGATTTACATATTATTTACATACTATCCTGTCACGGGCGATTTCCCTTGGGTGTTGAAACGTTTCGCGCTCGGAGAGTAATATTTGCTCATTATTTTATATAATGTTTTGTCAATCTACACGCAGAGAATAAAAGCTACAGATTTTGAAGGTTGTTTTTGGTGGCGAGCATAGCGAGTACTCGTTCGTACATCATTTGTAGTTGTGTGCGGTCAATATTGAAGTGTGCGTTTGTAGAACTAGTAAGAATATGTCAGTGTGTGCTATACGGATTTACCTAGCCCCTTTCCGTTTTTGGCAGACTTTTACCGGTACTAGCTCGACAAACTATATATTATCATAGTACCTAGTACGAGCTTTTTCAATAGTATTTACCTACTCGATAGCGCGCTTGATCGAAAACAACTTCTATCAAGGATGAGCAGTACCACTTAACGGCGCTAGATAGCGCTGTTCTTATTTCATACAAAACGTTAACGCGATCGGGTAGGTAAACGCAATTGGAAAATTTCGCACTAGGCAGTAGGAATTTAGTAAAAGCGAAATACCACTCGATTCACTGACTGACTGATTTATCACCTAATCTTAAAAATCACTTGACCTACAAAACTAAAAAATGGCCGGTACATTCCTTATAAGACGTAGATTTGCGAAAGGATCGAATTAAGGGTAACAATAGGAGGTTGATAGGTTATATGAAACTTTACATATTCGTAAACAATGGAGTTGTTCCAAGTAACAAATATAAATTACAACTTGAAAATACGAATATTAAGTTTATTTTCTATAGTTAATTAACTAAATTGTTATCTGTGGATGACGCCACACGTCGTACAAATTTCCTCTAGGAGCCATTACCGTCGCTCAGCTGTTCGCACACAATAAACAGTTATACAGACAATAAACACACGCGTAATGTCTGTATTTAATTACTTAATCTAATTAAACACAAAATGGCGCCTACAACTCGAAGTGTTTCCATTCATGCTTGCATTATGCTAATCACAGAAAGTTATTATGATATGGGAAAGTTGAGAGGTATGTTATTTACCCCGCCGTTGGATCCAATGTGAAGGTGTGAAGACAGTTTAAACGTGATAAATCTGCGTAGATGACAGATGTTAGCATCACAGTAAATATTTAAGCTAAAGTAGTAGTTTGACTGGGACGAGGCCTATAACTGTCGGTTACAAGGCTAGGATTAAATTGCTACTATCGGGCTTAAGAAAACAAAACAAATCAGTTATAGGACTGCACGTGAGTAGTGAAAACTTAAGTAGTAATTCACCTATTCTACAAGAGATGGCGCTGTTTTAAAATACACGGTAGAGCGTGACAATGCCGCGAGTTCGATAATTTTTGTTCAGCCAAAAAGTGCTCAACGCGCCTAAAGAAGTTTTCACTTCAAAAAAGTACGCTACTTCTACGCTGGCGACACACGGCGCATGCGACTGTCGCTCTAAACGTACCGTGAAGTATCATCGCAGGTCGCTCGTTTGATTACGCCACTCGATTCGGGCGTTTGTTTAAAGTCAATCTACTGCTTTAGCTTATATCTACTGTGTCAGCGTCCACTTTCATGGTAGAAAGACAAGGCGTTTGATCGTAGTTCATCTCATGTAAAATGACAGTGTGATGGAAGACAGTAAGCATGCCAGCCAGGAATAAGATCTGGCACTTAAGCAATGCTGTCAGAATACACCGTGGCAACAGACTTCCAATGTCAGGGTGTTGGCTAGGTAACCGTGTATTAGAAAGTCCCATACCACTATGCTATGGTTTTCTCACGATTTTTCTTTTCATCGTCGGCTCAAGCTCGTTGCTGGGATTTGAACCCACACCTCGCTGTTTTGGATTTGAACGTGCCAACCAATTGTTTTTTCTCTTCAATACTTAATATTTTATAGGTATATATATAGATAGGTTATACATAGGTTCCTATATCACAAACTTTATTTTAGAGGGCAAGTGCCTTTATTAACGAAACAAAATACAAGCCAACACTAACATTACAAAAACAGTCAGACTGCCGATAGACCGGTGGTCTAAAGATAATCCAAATGCTCAAGCCCACTATCAGTAGGCAGCGTACCCAGCATGCTGGCGGCATTATCACTCTGAATGGCATTGCTTATGCGTTTAGCCAGAAACATGCCTAGCATTTTAGTCACACGTCGCATTAATCAGGCGCTCTGAAAGATTTCTGAAAATGAGGTGAGCAATCGAGTTTCTAAATTACATGTTATAATAAAGTAATACATATTTTATGACCCTATTAGGGTTATGGCAATAGTCAGCATGGAACAATCTATTGACATTAACTCAAATAATTTGAAAATTTCTTCTAGGTGGTAATAATATATTCTAAGATAGCTTTTAATTATTTTTTTCTTACGTCTTACGTGAGTAATTCCCGTGTAATATAAATAAAATGTATGAAAACCACGTCAGTTTCCATAAATAATATTAATAATAAAAATAGCTTTTAAATTATTTGTGAAAATAACTTCTTCTTTTGAATTCTTTTAATTTTGGCAATTTACTAAATATTTTGATGCCCCTTTCCCTTTCAAATTTTGTCACTCTAACACACACAAAAATAAATCTCTCCCACTCTCTTAGTTCCATGGATCCTTTAAACGCTGGAAAATGCTAGAATCTTATATCTCGGGGTGACGAGCGCAGTGCATTGCCATCCAGGGTTTTGAACTGTTGAAGTTCAAAATTCTGAGTGGCGTTGAGCTGCTATGGGCAAGCGTGAAGAGCCTTCAGGTGAGCGACTTTGCTCGTCTCGTCACCCAGTATCATAAAAAAATAAAAGAAAAAAAATGGGAAGAAAAAACTAGAAAATTGCAGGCGAAATAACAGAATGCAGCAAGTTGTCTATGATGATATGAATATGAAAATGGCGTATTATGTCCCACCTTTAACAATAGCACCTGCGTCACGCACAACCTTTATCTACGAACCAACTTTTATATCTAAATATAATAAAGTGTTTGTTGGTAGCGGTGTCGATCCACACGTCGCGCGGCTGGGCGGCAGCCACGATGACAAGCGCGGCGGGCGCCGGCGCAGGCGTGCTCTGGGCGGCCGCAGCCTGTCTGCTGGTCGCGCTGGTCGTGCAGTGTGCCAGGACCATACTGGGCTCGCCTGGACTAGACAATGGGTCAGTTTTAATGCAGTACTTTCATTAAAAACACATAAAATAATAGCGGCCTTAATACGTCAATTAATATATTAATTATTGTCTCGTAATCACGTGTGGTAATTTCTGTTTAGATAAGTTGACGGCAAGTTTCTTAGTTAAAGTATATGTATTTGCGGCAAGCAAACAGCGCCGTGAGTTCTGATAAAATCAAACTAATAATTTTTTTATGAGAAGTAGTAATGTACCCAATAACGATACTAATTGTGTGGGGATACATTTAACTACATTCTTGTGCCAAAATGCATCAAAATTTAATAGGTCAAAATCTCATTATTCACCGTTTTTATCTGACCTTAATGTTTGCTTAGACGATTTTAAAAGATCTTACATCATAATAATTTTAAAACAGTATCCATGCTTTGAGCGAAAGTAAAGAGTGAGTGGAGGTGGATGACGTCGAACCCACAGAAAAGTTATTTTTTAACTTCTCTTTTCTGTGGTCTAACCTTTCGTTTACAATTCTAGTGATGAGCCAACAGAAGAAGACTCGCGGCCGTCATCCCGCGACCTCGTAGTGATCGCTTGCGTTCAGATCGTACTCGCTGCTGCCACGTTACTGAGCGCTGCGGTGTGCGTCCGCATCGACTGCGGCACTTGACGCGAGCCAGCGCGTGCGCTCACTCGCCGCCGCGTCAGCGAGGCACCCGCGCTCGCTTGCGCCTCCGCTACTCCTGAGAACATATCACCGCCGGAAGACGAGGTGCCAAGAGAGAAAGGCGGCCGAGTCGCTTGGCTTATATAGACTGTCGTTTCTTAAATATGACATAGAAGATAGGCGGTAAGGATAAGACCGCACACGGATGTTCAACGACAGAATATTTAATTGTTGTATTGGATTTTGTACATGGCGCCAGTATTTAGAGCTACTAATTTCGCTCAGTGATAGCACTTTTGTATCATAAAGTCTAAGGTCGACTTTTGGTTGAGCAGATGTGTGAATAATTAATTTAAATGTCTTCTCTGCGTCTGAGTGTCAGTTGTCTTGGTCTTTGTGTATTTTCCATGGCATCTTTGAATATCCAGATAAAGGGAATCCTAATGTAAATCTATGAGTGTAAAATATAATTTATTTATATTAAATTAAACTAGAGCTAGCGTGCTATATGCAAGATGGTCACACGCATACGAATAGTAGATATATAGATAGAAAGACCAACTGTACTGCTCTCACCACAAATTACATACACACTTTGAAACAGCTTAAAAACTAGTGCAACAATTGGCAGCCTTATCACTAAGAGTGATATCTTCCAGGCAACCTTAACACTAATCCGCCTTCACCGTAATCCTCATTCATTCTCTTGTCCTCTACTTTGTCTATATAATCCTGTTCAACACCATCTTCAGCTTGTTTCCGGAAAATCATAGTGATAAAAATCATTACACACTTTGAGTTTCATCATCATCATCATCAGCCAGAAGACATCCACTGCTGAACATAGGCCTCCCCCTTTAACCTCCACACTGAACGACATCCTGCCATCTGCAACCACTGGATGCCCACGACTCTCACAGTCGGTCCATCTAGTGGGAGGCCTACCTACGCTGCGTCTTCCGGTTCGCGGTCTCCACTCAAGAACCTTTTTTCCCCATCGGTTAGCAGTTTGAGTTTCATTCGGAGATAATTAAAACATTTTTATCTGCCAGTGCAACAGTTATCTGCCAGTGCAAGTCCCGTTAAAATCGGTCCAGCCATTTTGACATCCATAGGGAACATAATATAAATACATACACACATCGATTTTTATATGTATGAGTAGATATCTTGTTCAGTGGTGGTTTCAATAAATGAATCCACCGTCGAAATGTATAAATATATGCGAATATTAGCGTTATATGCACACAAAAATAATCGGATTGATAAGCCCGGATTGAAAATTAACGAGTTATTTCAGAAAAACGAAAAAATTGATCTTTCAAAATCGATTGAAAATACGTTCCAACTCAATTTTTTTTTATCCGATTTTCTCGATTTAAGTTCGATGTTTTATAGAAGGATTATATTTACATAATGACAGCGTTTGTATTAAAAACTGTCACAATGTTACGTTTATGTCATAACGAATGAAAAATCAGTCGTTAGGTTCGAAGCCGATCATTTTAATCAACACACATCTGACATTGCATGATCAATTTACTCGTAGACCAATTGCCAATTAGGAAAATGGCTTAGAACTTTATTTTCTCTCGCAGTAGCTCGTTGCCTTCTAGTACCTTCTTACCCTTATTAAGCATTGTTTGGGGAATTTACCGTACATAGTACTCTCCCGGGGTGGTCCGACAGTTTAGGTAATAAAATGATAATGAAATGATACTTTTGGCTATTTGTCTGTTTCGTTTGCTTTCGATAAAAAGGGAATAAGTATAGATACATTTGTTTGGCTCTCATTTTCTAATTTGTTTTTAGGAAATTTGTTTTTTCTCAACAAACACCTGTTACAGCTTATATCTATCTATATCTATCTATATCTATCTATACATATTTATAATAAAAACGTAGAGATAAAAAAATCTGTAATTGCGAGATAACAAAAAATAATCACACAGTGCGTCTTAAAATAAGCAGCTGAACACGATAGGACAGTTTTTAGAGTTTTTATCTGTTTGTTTGTTTGTTTGTCCGCGCACATCTCCTAAACCACTGGACGGATTTCAATGCGGTTTTCACGAATATGCTTAGCTATGACTAGATTGAAGTATAGGCTATGTTATTTTGCGCAAGGGCCGGATTAAGGGAAGAAAAAAGGATTGAAGGTTTTTATGAAAATCTACGCGTACGACGCCGCGGGCAAAAAAACTAGTGCCTAATAAAATTAATCTCCTTATTAGTTCTCCGGTTTTTTAAACATTATGTTTATTTCCACACTAGCACACTAGCTGCGCCCCGTAATTTTACACGCATTGACTTTCCCTAAGGAACCGTAACCGTGACAAAAGAAAAACAAAACCACTTTCGCATTTACAATAGGTATTAATATAATGCGGTCAAATAATTAAGGTAACATTGTTTTGAAATGGAGCATGAGTATTTTGTTTAAAAACAAAGTATCTCGTTAACATAATGTTATTTTAAGGTTTATGTAATTCGCTAATATGAATTGAAAATATTTTGAAACAGATTTACCATTTATGAGACCTTTATAATAAAATCTGAATTTAGATATGAGTTACTTAGGTATTTATTTAGTTTTAGGTTCTTGAGTGGAGAGCACGGACCGGAAGACGCAGCGTAGGTAGGCCTCCCACTAGATGGACCTACGACATTGTGAGAGTCGCGGGCATCCAGTGGATGCAGATGGTAAGCTGCCTTTCAGTGTGGTGTTCTAAGGGGCGTATATGTTTAGCAGTGACTGTGGGCCTTTTGTGGCTAACGATGTTGATGATTTTATTTAGTTAATAATATAGTAATTTTTAGGTTTAATATAGTAATTTTTTTAAGAGTGAAATGTACACAAACTGTCATCGATAATAGTCTGAGTTTACGATATCTGGCAGGAATATGTAGCTTCTTGAAGCACGTTCATACACTTTACGACAAATATCTTATTTTAGTCAATTAACTGATGATTTTAATGTCTTAGTTTATTTACACGTTAGAAAATAGCAATCTTAATAATGCCAATGTAAATAACGTAATTGTAAAACAAGAATATTCTTATTATATGATTATTTACGGGATATTTACCATGGTAAGGTTGTGGAAGGAGCTCCCGATATTTCCACAACATTACCACGGTAAATATCCCGTAAATAATCATATAACTTTAGTGAACAACCGTAATAGTTTAATGAATATTCTAGATTGTTGACATGATGTCGATTTTGAAGGATTGCCCGAACTAAATCAGGTACCTACAGAACAAGAAATGAAAAACCATATTGAATGTATGTGTAGGATAATGTATGTCTTTTTTCTTCTTTAAGTAAAATGTAGCTGCTTATTTTTAAGGCTTACAAGCTAATCGTTTGACTACAGCTCACCTGATAAAGGTACACTGCAACACTTTTACTTAATTTTACATCTAAAATGTAAACATCTGAAATCGGGATCGTTGTTTTTATACCTACATACACCAAGTTTGACTCACCAGTGGTTATGGAGAGGCTTCAAATTATGTTTTCTTCATCGCCACTGTTGAAATAAAAATATATTGCTGTTAACGTAATGGTTATATTTTTTAATTTTTCCTCACCGGTGTTGGACCGAACAAGGATGTTAGATTATACATAGTATAGAAATTTCCCATTTGTTAAAACATTATGATGTAAATATGGCGTAGGATTGCAAAGTAAATAATGTGTTGTAAATATTTGTTAGAGAAATAACGAGAAAATTATAAACGTCATAGAATTGTTATTGAAATGCCGATTAATTACCTTTTTAGGTTAATAGGATTTAACTTTTGTAATTAAAATAAAGTTTCTTTCTCGGAGCCATTGTTTTCTTGTTCTTTATATTCTGTGTAGGCGCGATAAGTATCAAGTTCGATAAGTATTAATTGAAGTGTTATTCCATACTTCAGGATTTACTATTTAAATATCATAGACAATTTAAAAATGTGAGGTCCGACAGTTTTCGAACCTGCACCATCGGGTATGTACACCCTACACCCCAAGCACTCTATCCACTAAGTTATCGCCACCCTCCTGTATTCCTCCAAACATTTGAGCTGTCTAAGCGTTGGTGTTTTATGAAGTTATCTCACCCTTTTTACAAACAATTTCCTAACCTTTTTTTTTTTAAATTATTAATAGGCTTGTGTTTGACCGCCAACTCGCCTGATGTTGCATGATGCGGTCCACGATGGAGCACGCTTGCCTAGAAGATACCGATTCACCCGTGAAGACACGCAGATCATAACTGTCGGGGAACACCCATTCAAGCAGCGCATTGCACAGACTAGCAGTTCGCACAATAAAAGTGGAATCAAAGTGTTTTGTACGGGTTTTCGGAATATCAACCATTAAAGCAGCAATTACAGAAGTAGCGTTTTAAACTTGCTGTCCCCACGATTCTACCCGCGTCAATGTTCCCTCTGGAACCATACATTAGGTAGGATTGACTTTCCGTGTTTTGTTTTTTGTTAGAGATGCATGCAGTGGATGTAGATGGCAGGATGTCGTTCAGAGTGGAGGTTAAAGGGGGAGGTCTATGTTCAGCAGTGGACGTCTTCTGGCTGATGATGATGATGATTTTCAGTAGAATGTAGGATCTTTAAAAATACATATATACGCCCCAATTATAAAGATAGTTATTGTAGACAAGATTCTCAAAAATAGGAAGAGATTTGGCCTGCCTGATAGAAGCAGGCAGCTGTTTCACAGCAGGACAGCTTGAACAGCGAAAGATATTAAGTGATATTTCAGTGTGATATTTCTATTTTTGTTAACATTTGCATAGCACTCGCCCTCTCTACGTCCATAATGAACTCTCCAGGGTCGTCATCTCTTCACAGCGGGAAATTATTCACATGTAACGCCATCTTCCCGCAATTTGTTACAGAACCACTTTGTCACGTCTGATTTACTGGGCGGCATTATGTTTATGGTTTATTTTGGAACGGAGCGGAGAGTGGTACATGCAGAAAGTACTTTGTTATAATTATACTGACCAAATGTACTGTTTGATGGTTACTTAGTGCTAAATTTGTATGAATTAGTCCAACCAGAATTTAAAATTGGCTTCATGAGATGGGACCGTTTTAATGGCAAGGCAAAGGCGATGAGAACGGAGCAAGAGATCAATATCTCAGAGTATGTTTATAGAAAGTTAAAAGGTATGTATATATTACCCGTGAGTGTGCGGGCTTAATTACATAGGTAATTAGTAGATTGCGTAGGAAGGTTCTGCTTTAAAATAAACCTACGAGCAATTTACCATCGCGATCTCTAACGAGTGAAATTCAGCCCCAACTGAAATCACTGAAATCACGGGTCATTGAGCATTGCTTATCGAAAGCTTTCGTAGTGATCGCACACCGTACTGACTAAACATAGAGTCGACTCAAAATAAAGTAATCTTGGGCTTGAGACATTGTGTCAAAAAAGATTTATTTATTTTATGCGATATAATGGTTGGTCCCAAAGTAAAATGTTGTTTATAATATTCGAGGATATTATTGTAGATATCCTTGAATATTATGTCCATCGTCAAAATATACACTTTATTTAAATTCGAAAGTACTTATTCTGTTTCTGAGTCTCTCTGTTTATTTTTTTTACGAGTAAACTATTCTACCGATATTACTAAAATTTTAATGTAAGTTTATCATAGGTCTAATTATCGGCCCTGAACGGAGACTTTGGTAACCCTTGTAACTTAGCAACCCCTTGACGGTTAATATTCAAACTTCAAAGTTGTATTGAAATTAACTACTTGCCTCCAAAATTTCACAAAGATCAGATCAACGATACGCAAATTATCGTTGAACAAACGAATACATGAAGCATGTACATAAAACGCCGACTGCTTCCATTTGAATCTGAGACCTATTTCCGCTCGGTCGAAAAGACATCGATAAGATACTTCTCATTAGTCATACTCGGAAAGTAGGTCTGAAGTTGCCTGAGGAGCGAGTGTGAATGTAATTACATTTCAGCTCTAGGGAGAAATACTTTCAACTGACAGTGACAGTTGACAACTAACAGACACTCAAATAAAAAAACTAGTTCTATTTTCACATTTGTATTGAACCATGTTCCAACTTTTTTTCCTCGTCAGAGGATTATGGTTTCGCACTTATCGTGCATTTGCCACATATTTTCTTAAGTCAGTTCATATATTTATTTTCCTTGTATTCGTAATGAAAAGCACAGTGTTTACCTCAGGGTTAAAGACTTATGTAGTCCCTCGTAATATTAGCGCCCTCTCTACGCTCGGGCGCCAAACCCTGTCTCGAGACTAAATAAGTTACTTTCACCCCTAGGATACCTAACAATGTACTATTAAATCTTGAAAAAGTGCTCTAAACTAATAATTTGACTGTAAACAAAATAATCAAGAGACTTAGTTGAAAAGTTCGTTCGAAAAACGCTTGAATTTGATTCAAGTTGAGTCCACAGACCTCTGTGGCTGAGTCAATATGGTGTGCGATGGCTTTCTTGTAAATGGACTGGGTAAGTAATCAAGGTTTACTCACCTTAATATAATTCGGATTTGTTGGAGTAAAGTGGCTTGGAGTAGCGCCGCCTTACTTCATCCCGATTGAATCACAATCGGGTTATAGGCTGAACCACTTTCGCTTGAGAAAATCATAAAGTCTAGTGTATTATGGAATTACGGCCAAAATTCGTGGAGAAACCGGCCAGCCACGCGCTCTACACATAATGTTTGTTTCAGAAAAAACGATCTACGCCACTCCGCCTCGCTGAAAATGAGAAATATATTTAGGGATTTATCTAAATCAGACCTTTGTCTGAGATAAACCTCGTGAGTTCACCTACTTTGCATGTCCTGTCTTAAGATGGATCATTGTTCCAACTAGCGCGCCGCATAATTCAGTTCAATCTTTGTCATCTAGGCAGTAGCTCGTCTGACGTCAATTCAAAATAATTATCAATATAAAAAACCAAATTTATAAAAATGACAGAACTGGACCAAATTAAACTGGACCACACAGGAAGCCCCAGCTTTCACATAAAAATGAATCATCAAAATCGGTTCACCCAGACGAAAGTTATGAGGTAACAAAAATAAACGAATTGAGAACCTCCTTCTTTTTGGAAGTCAGTAAAAAAATATGTGTAGTATTGACTACACATATTTTTTTACATTGGTTAAAACTCTTCAAAAGCAGTTGGCCGTGCACATGGAGTTAAACTACCACCAAATTGATCTCGTGATGACACAGTAGGTACAAAATTGGAATAAGTAGTTTAAGTAAAAAAAAGTTCGTTACTCGGTATATCAGCCCATTGTCATCACCGTATAAAACCAGATAGAACCGGAATATTCTCGTAAAAACTAGCAGCAATCGGTGAAAACCACTTAACAGTTTCAGTGATGCATTGGGAGGTAAGTGGCCCGTTTTATACTCTCTTTGCAGTTAAGAGCTTTTGAGCTTTAGGTTTTTAGTTACAAGTCCGCAGATTAAATGCCGTATTTGACTAATACCACGAATATTTGTAGTGATAGGACTCTTATTTAAACTGCCTGGGGAAGTTATTCAACCGCCAAGCAGTAGTGTGCAGACACTACTGTGTTCCGGATTGAAGGGCAATGTTTCCAGCAAAATTACAGGGCACACAGAGATTTGACATCTTATATCTCGGGGTGACGAGCGTAGTGCATTGCCATCCAGGGTTTGAAGTTCAAAATTCTGAGTTGCGTTGTGCTGTTATGGGCAAGCGTGAAGAGCCATCAGGCGAGCGACTTCACTCGTCTCGTAACCCAGTATCATAAAAAAACGACACTAAAGTTCTATTGACAGCAATAGTATCTGTTGATAAATTTGTATTACTGAGTCGTTGCTGGATACAGAACGATTTTTGGATGAAACTATGCTTAGAAATAACTAACAAAATAGGCACAAATACAAAAAGAAAATGAAACGGTCCAATTGAGAATCTCATCCTGTTAAAAAAGGAACACTGAAAAGTAAGTCAGCGTTTGACGTAGGTAAGTACAAAGTTTAATCAGCTTTTTTGTCTTGCTTGATTATCTACCTTCTGTTTCATTTATTTTTCCGTTAGACAAAATTAGGCAAGATTCGGAACAAAACCTAAATAAACTTTAATGTGTAGCTAACCTAATCTACTAGTAGCGTTTCTTTTTTTATATGTATTACTAATTTTGTTAGGATGCCTATTGATTTAGCATTCTTATTATTTAGATCTTCCTACCTAGGTATGTTAATTAAAATTTATTTTCTAAAACTAAATTTATTGATTGAAATTTATAGATTTTTGGTATTGATGTTTCGATTATATATTGCGATCAAGTAATTTATATTCTCCTTCACTGCTGTAGTAGTCAGAGGAAATTTGAAAAAATATATTTGGTGGACCTGACCACTTAACGTAAATGAATTTCCTAAATTAAAAACGCAAGTGAGTTTTCTTCATTTCCCTGAGGAAAATTGGATTCGAAAAGAACGAATGGCATTTTAATTTCTAATGCAATGTTTCGTTGGGTTCCGGTAGTCACGAGAAAAGGAAATCCTTGGAGATCACTCCAAGGATTTTTACCCCCGACTTAAATATTAACTTAAATATTAATTCAAATTTTATAAGTGTCTGTCTGTTGCTGCTCGCAAACGGCTAAACCGATTTAGATTTAGTTTTATTTTTGAAGTGCTTCTTTAGCCGCGTTCAGCGTTTTTTGGTAGGGGCAAAACTTCATAGGGTTTGCGTCACCGACATTCTAATGTGACATATGCCCACAGAACACTGCGCCAGATTGAGTTTTAAGTTTTCACTTCTGTCGGCTGTCTTTAGTGTCCTTAGTTTGGAAGTTCACCTGTCAACTGTAGAACTTCCAATAAGTAAATTCCTTTTGAACAAAATTCCAGCCGTTACTAACATGCTCTTCGGTATAAATAGCTGTCAATCACAGAAAAGAGTAGGTAAAAAATATACCTTTTCTGTGCTCTCAATGCCTTACGATTTACTAAGCCGAAATAATTTTTTTCGGATTCCTAAAGTGATGCTGACAATTTGACATCCTCATTTGATACGATTTATTGAACTGCCGGAGCTTTCGGAAAATTAATTTTGAGTTTTTCATGTAAATAAAACCAATATATTTAATAGATATATGGACATATCAGAAATTGATTAAATATATAAGTTTTTACAAAAATTTGTAATCTTTTGACGCCTAAAAATAGTAAAATTTTAGGTTCAAAAATAACACTTATTCATTCATTTGGTCACAGATGATCTAATAAAATTAGCTGCGTCTTCATTCATTTCATTCATTCATATGTGAGAGAAGGATACCAAAAAGTTTAGAGCTGTAAGATTTAATTCATTTTTTTATTTTATTGTTAATGGTATGACAAAATCAGCGCTAATGATCATCAGACTAATATCACACTAATGGTAAAGTGTGTTTCTTTGTTCCTCTTTGGCACAGAAACAGATCAAGAGGTAATTATTCGCAAACATTGTTCGTGTATTTTACCCAATTTATACATATTAAAGATTTAAACTGACTGTATGATATAAAATAGCTTTTTTAATATAATATTAAAAAAGCAAATATACTCTGTTTTATTATTTTATAATATCTTAACTATGTATGTTGTGAAACCGTACATTAATTCTTGGTAATATTATTTTCATAGACTTATTAAATTTCGGCGAATTAAGCAGCTCTAGAAAAACATAATTTATTAAATTGAGTAGTCGTACCAATGTTAATAGTAAAAAATATCATGTTATTATTCAAATTAATTAAAAGATAGACATTTTTTTGCAAAATAAACAATATCTAACGCACTAGTATATTGGGAACGTTGCCTACAGGCAGCGATATATTAGATTAGTGTAGTACAATATATTTATCAATATATTTATCTTAATTTAGTTAAGTCTGATTCTTTATTTTAATTTAGGTAAGTTCATTGTTCCCAAATATGTATAGTTTTCTGACATATAGATAATATTAGTTCCGCCAATATAAAGTAGTTATTTAGTTTGGAAAATGGTAAAACATGAAAATTATATCACTTACTGTAGCCGTGACTAAAATGTATCATTCAAAAAAATCATTAATTTTGTAACAACATTTCTGTACTAAAAGTTTTTTAGTTTCATCCTAAGGTTCCATCTCAAATAGAGTCGTTCTAATATATTTCGAAGAAATCGCCAAAATAGAACCCATTACCATAACAAAAATAAAACTAAAGTTAAATGATTATTTACGGGATATTTACCGTGGTAAGGTTGTGGAAGGAGCTCCCGATATTTCGGCGCAGTTACATGCACCATGTTCACGGGAAGACACGGGACACGGGATATCGGGAGCTCCTTCCACAACCTTACCACGGTAAATATCCCGTAAATAATCATATAACTTTAGTGAACAACCGTGATAGTTTAAAACGGTGTTTAAAAATAAAACTGTTCAGAATTGTGTAATGTGTTGATTCAATCTTCATGAAATTTTGTATGAATTGGAATTATCACACTAATATCATATATGTGAAAATTTGGATGGATGGATGGATGGATGTTTGTTACCCAGTCACACAGAAATGGCTGGATGGATTTGGATGAAATTTCGAATATAGATTGAATATAGATTCGACTGTCCCGGTGGCTCAGTGGGTAGTGAACCTACCTTCTGTGCTTGGGGGCGTGGGTTCGATTCCCATCTAGGACAAATATTTGTGTGATGAACATTTGTGTTTGTTCTATGTCTGGGTGTTAATATCTATTTAAGTATGTATTTAAGTCTCTGGCAGCCATATTACAAGCTTTGCTTAGTTTGGGGTCAGATGACCGTGTGTGCAAAAATGGCCCAGAAAATGGCCCAGATTGTTTATGTCCTGGATTAACACATAGGCTACTTTTCATCATCATCATTATCACTGATTTTCATCACCACGCGGGTGAAAACGCGGGGCGCAGCTAGTTTATTATAATAAAAAAAATACTCTTAGTTAATTGAAGAGTTCCACTATCCACCTCCTTACTCCATCATCAGATCAGTTTGATGGTTCCAAATTATTGTATTGTCATCCGAATTACAAATCGATACTTCAATAACAAATAGGTTACAATCGACTTTCATGAAATAATACATAGTTAGTTAGTTAGTTACAAGTATCTAAAAAACGTGTTTATACCTACATCGTCAGAAGTCCAACTAAGCATTCTTTCATACACCACGAAAATCCCCGGAAACCCATAAAAACCCCAAAATATATTATATTCACTGTTGAGTATCCTAACAGCTCTACACAATAGAGTGGCACGAGTATAAAAGACTACAGGCTGATGCTCACAAAACCAGCCGGCTGTATAGTCAGAACGAGTCACAAAAATATATAAACCGCTCCGGGACCGCCGCGAATTTAATCAGATGAGAAATGTTGCTCATTACCGGAGCGGGGCGCTGCGTGAGGCACCTGCCCCACCTCTGGCGGATCGGCTATCGAATATCGCTTCTATTACTCGGACCTAGGTTTTTAACTGCAAAAATTCATCGTTTAATATTTTACTGTAGAAGGTATATCGGCCATTAACAACAATCTTACGTTTAAAACCTAGCAAAAGTGATAATAATTTATGGTTTATATTTAGCTTTTACAATCTACTGTCAAAGTTAAATAAAATGTATTCTGAGTATAACTTAGGAAACGGCCGGTCATGTAAAACGTATCATCACAGAAAAAACACCGCGAAATCATCTCCTTTGCATGTCTGTGGCCTGTGTCAAATTAGATCAATGCACCAACTAGCACGCAGCTTAATTCAGTTTGTTTTCATTTGTCTTGGCAGTAGGACATCATCATCATCATCAGCTATGAGACGTCCACTGCTGAACATAGGCCACCCCCTTTAACCTCCACACAGTAGGACGTCTGATGTCAATACAAAAATGCCAAATAAACTATTGAGTTTTTTTTTTATTATTTCAAAAATCTACTGCCTACACTTAAAGCTACACGAGGCACGGGTGTTAGCTCGGCCTTCGGCCGAGCTAACACCCGTGCGAAGCTGGGGTGGGTCGCTAGTATCATATATGTGAAAGTTTGGATGGATGGATGAATGTTTGTTACTCAATCACGCAGAAACGGCTAGATGTATTTGGATGAAATTTGGAATATAGATTGCTTATGACCTGGATTAACACATAGGCTACTGTTTATTATCAACACTCGTATATAAATAAAAATGTATAAACCCCCGATAAAAGAGCTAATAATCTTCAAACGGCTGAAATTTTTCGTGAATCTATAGTTAAGAACACTCCTCAATCAAGTCAACTTTAAAAAAAACTATGTCAAAGCCAGTTGAGCTGTTTGGAAACTACTATGCCACAGACAGACACACAGATATACACGTTAAACTTATAACACTTGCGGAGTGAATCTTTTGTACTTGTACTTATATGTATTCTGTGCTATTATGTACTCGCTACGCTATATTCTTATTGTCTTATTTGTTTCTCAAGCTATAAGATACGAGCCGATAGCTTACCCGCCGCGCCGGCGGTGGGGCAGCTGCCTAAAGGAACGAATTAGTCAACGCTTTGCGAAATGAAGCAGTTAATTGTGACGTTTCCAGAATATATTTTGAAATAAATGAGACTTTTAAGGCAAAGTTTTCCCACTTTTAAGCAACGCTTACTATTACGGATTATCATAAGACTTAATGTATTGTTTTAAAGTCGCATTTAGTGAAACAAAACCATGGCGCTTACACACAGTCGTGCGTTTCGCCACTTCTTTTTTTTTATGTTTTTCTCATATTTTTCTAAAAGTATGGCTGTAATTCTATTCCTTCCAAAATCATGAAATCTGTATATTAAGATATCGTAGACATCATTTAATTAATAGGTATTTGAATGAAACCGAAAAACAGGGAGAAAAGCGCAAATCAGTGTTTCTTTTCTAATTTTTTTAGTTTCGTAGATAAAACATTTAATTTTGATATGACACAATTTTCATGACTTTAAACTAACCATGGAAGTAGACAAACTTAAACAAGAATGACCAACATTGCTAAAAGTCGGAAAAGAGAGCCTTAAGAGGACTTTCACGCAATACGCGATTTTAGAAATATGCTTTTAACATGATTCTTGAACTTTCGAATTAACGAGTGTAAAAGATGCTAATGTGCGAAAAAATTACATAATTCAAATTCATTTATTTCAGGTTTTAATACCCATAATTTGAAATTTAAAAGATTATATTTTATTTTTATTTTTAAATCATTGTTGCTATAATTACTTAGTGCAATAGGCTACAGCAGTGTTTTTCAACGTAAAAAGTCGCGACCCCCTGGAAGGTCGCGAAGCCTCTATAAGGGGGTCGCGGAAGATCGCGAAGCGACAGTAAAAATAGTTATAGTTTTTTTTATTTTTATTTATTTATTCATTCTTTACAACTATTTTTACAGGTTTATCCCAATGCAATAGTGTAGTTTAAGTCTTCATGAAATTATTACAATAAAAAAACTTAATTACTTAGTCAATAGTAAAATTATAATACATGCAATACAAAACAATTAAATTAGATTATTCAATTATTATGTCAGCAAAGTAGTCAATAATTTATTTATTTATAACATAAATAGAACAATAACGTCTTTTTAAATTCTACTATTGGACATACAAACAGGTAACAGGTCTATTTCCTTTGCAACTTGATTTAGCGCTTGCAACATCCGAATCAATGGGCTCTTAGCCAGTAAGTTAGTCCTACCGCGGGGGACCGAGAAAAAATGTGGCCTCCGCCGGCGCGCTACGTACCCGTCCGGTACGCACAACTGCATCGTACACAATAATTCCGGATTTATCACAAGGCCTTGGAATACTCTTAGCATATAATAAGCGAGCGCCCAATCTCTTCTGACTTCCAATAATAAATTGGATCCAACCATGCCCAGCACGAATAGAGTTGGATACATTAGAGGATAGAATGGGTAAACTCCATATAGCCTTAAGTACAAGAACCTTGTGTACTTATTCTGTATCCGTTCTAACATTAAAGTGTATTTTGCTTCATGTGGAGCCCACACTGCAGAGTTGTATTCGAGCTGACTTCGTATAAGAGCATCATACAGGGCCGATATGGCTCTTATGTTCTTAAACCCCGCAGCTTGACGCAGCACAAACCCTAACCTCTTATATGCTTTTTTACAAATATATACTACGTGGTTTCTAAACGTCAGGTCGCTAGTTATATTTACTCCGAGATCTTTGATCGTCTTTACCCGCTTTAAAACCTTGCTATTAACGTTATAATCGACTCGGAGTGGATCTTATGACCTGCCGAACGAGATTACCGAGCATTTCGTGACATTGAACGTGAGCTTATTATTTCGACTCCACTCGGCAACTCTGGCTACGTCCTCTTGTAAACGCTGGCAGTCACCTTTGTCTTTAACCGCCAAAAACAACTTGAGGTCGTCCGCAAACAGTAAACACCGAGCTTCCTGAACAACATTTGGCAGGTCGTTAATCATAATAATGAACTCCAGCGGCCCCAGGTTTGATCCCTGGCTGACACACGTTCTTGTTAAATAAGGTTCAGATTCACCCAGCATATTCCACGTACTGTCTCCTGTCCCTCATGTAACTTGCAAAAAAAAAACATATTATTGGTGCATCCGATAGCAGCCAACTTCGACAACAATATATCATTGTCGACCAAGTCAAACGCTTTTTTGAAGTCGAAATAGGCGGCATCGACCTGCACCCCCGCGTCCACATGAGGGATGATGTAAGCCATCGCATTGAGCAAGTTACTGGTGGTACTGCGTGCAGGCCTGAAACCGTGCTGAGCATCCGAGAGCTGCGGCGATACCTGGCACTGAATATTGTACTGCACGGCAGACTCGAACACTTTTGCCGGTGTCGACAGGATCGCCACGGGCCTAAAACCGCTCACCTCAGAACCAGCGTCACCCTTTGGAATCGGAATCACCCGCGTTATTTTGTTTAATCTATATAAATTGGATCCAACCATGCCCAGCACGAATAGAGTTGGATACATTAGAGGATAGAATGGGTAAACTCCATATAGCCTTAAGTACAAGAACCTTGTGTACTTATTCTGTATCCGTTCTAACATTAAAGTGTATTTTGCTTCATGTGGAGCCCACACTGCAGAGTTGTATTCGAGCTGACTTCGTATAAGAGCATCATACAGGGCCGATATGGCTCTTATGTTCTTAAACCCCGCAGCTTGACGCAGCACAAACCCTAACCTCTTATATGCTTTTTTACAAATATATACTACGTGGTTTCTAAACGTCAGGTCGCTAGTTATATTTACTCCGAGATCTTTGATCGTCTTTACCCGCTTTAAAACCTTGCCATTAACGTTATAATCGACTCGGAGTTTTGTTATGTTTATGTTAATTTAGCTACAAACTGCCATCTGCATCCACTGGATGCCCGTGACTCTCACAATGTCGTCGGTCCATCTAGTGGGAGGCCTACCTACGCTGCGTCAGCTGGTTCGTGGTCTCCACTCAAGACCCCTCTTCCCCATCGGT
Source organism: Agriopis leucophaearia (assembly GCA_949125355.1). Taxonomy (NCBI): domain Eukaryota; kingdom Metazoa; phylum Arthropoda; class Insecta; order Lepidoptera; family Geometridae; genus Agriopis; species Agriopis leucophaearia. The sequence continues at coordinate 953,389 of OX421270.1, forward strand.
GGTCGGTTCTTCAAGCGATGTGGCCTGCCGATTGCCAAATAATAATTTTCTTGTAAAATGTCTAAATTTTCTTTTTATGTGCTTATTGCTAAGAAATGTAAGAATTTATTTGAGCATACTTACCATATTTTCAAATTCTCTCAAATATAGTAAGTAATTTTTTTCCTATGTGGGAAATCTTAAAGTTTTGCATAAAACCTATGCTACTAGTGCGTTCATAGTACGAAATATAAGGTCGGGGAAAAAGTTTCTTCGTATTTTTTAAACAAATTCAAGACATATTTTTTTCAAGTTTAATTACATTTAATTATAATATATATGTGCCATTTTGTTCGATAACTTGTTGCCATCTTGTAGGTAGTGACATGATCCCGTTGCTGTAGAATTTTTGGGACTTCTGATCAAAAAAATGCAACAAGTAGTTTTGACAGTCCTCTCTTGATGTTAATCTAACACTACCCAAAGAATTCTGAAGAGATCGAAACAGGTGGAAATCTGAGGGTGCAAGGTCTGGGCTATATGGTGGATGCATTAACACTTCCCAACCAAGCTCTCTAAATTTTTGCTGAGTGGCCAAAGATGTGTGCGGTCTGGCGTTATCATGATGAAAGACCACACTCTTTCTGTTGATCAATTCCGGCCGTTTTTTCTCAATTTCTTGTTTGAGTCTCATCTGCTGTTGGCAGTAGAGATCCGAATCGATGGTTTTGCCCGGCGGTAAAAGCTCATAATGAACGATGCCCTGCCAATCCCACCATACACACAGCATCACCTTATTACGTGTTAATCCGGGTTTCGCTACAGTCTGTGGTGCTTCACTGCCCTTTGACCATGATCTTTTGCGCACATTCTTGTCGTAGGTGATCCATTTTTCATCACCAGTGATCAATCTTTTCAAAAACGGTTCGGTTTCGTTACGTTTCAATAGAGAATCGCAAATGAGTACACGATTCATTTGGTTTCTTTCAGTGAGCTCGTGTGGCACCCAAATATCGAGTTTTTTGTATACCCAGTTTTTTTCAAATGGGTCAAAACTGTTTTGTGGTCAATCCCTAGTTATTCAGCTACGTCGTAACTACTAATATGCTGATCTTGGTCCACTTTTTCAGAAATGGCATCGACTTTATCCGTAACAGGGCGACCAGAGCGAGCTGCATCTTTGACATCAAAATTCCCGGACTGAAAACGCTTGAACCAACATTGTGCTACTCTTGATGACACTGCATTAGGTCCATAAACGTCACAAATTTTATTCGCGGCGTGTGTCGCATTTTTCCCTTTTTTGTTATAAAATTTCACAATATATCGAATTTGTTCGTTAGATTCACTCATTTTATCGAACAAAAAAACAATTGAAAAATGGCGGAAAATTGCTTTTTACGTTTTGTATTCCTTTTTTAAAATGTCATATTTTTAATGGTATCAAAACCAGCCAGATAAAAACAGTACAACGGATAAGATTTTTACTACAACTTTATACATACAAAATACGAAAAGACTTTTTCCCCGACCTATTACTATCATCGCAACTTTTTTTTATGATATTAGGTGACGAGACGAGCGAAGTCGCTCGCCTGATGGCTCTTCACGCTTGCCCATAACAGCACAACGCCACTCAGAATTTTGAACTTCAGCGGTTCAAAACCCTGGATGGCAATGCACTGCGCTCATCACCCCGAGATACAAGATGTCAAATCTCTGTGTGCCCTGTAATTTCGCTGGAAACATTGCCCTTCAATCCGGAACACAGTAGTGTTTGCACACTACTGCTTGGCGATTGAATAACTGGCAAAGGTGTGGTACTTCCCCAGGCGGACAAAAGAGTCCTACCACTACAATACTAATATACTTACTGTAATTAAAAAAACATAACTTTGGTTCGTTTGTAACTAGTTCCGGACCCATAGTTACGATAGTGACCTAAACAGAAATTACATGTTGTGAAGTCCTTGGTTAATTTTTAAATCTTATCCAACAAAGCAAAGCAAAACAGCTAGTAGGAATTGTGTTTAACATTTATGTATGTTATTTGTATGTGCCAATATGTTCCCATCTACATCCCAACGATCTGCGGCTGATGCCTCAAACGATTTTGATAAATGGAGTGTCGTTAGATTTCTCTTAGTTCACGGATGGTTAATGGGTAGGTGACGTCATCATAAATACAAGATGACATACGAAATGAGGGTACTAAATAAATTTTATTGCACGCTTGCATGTGACGTATTATCTCATGGCCTCCCAAAATAAAAAAGAGGTTTTTTATTCAGTTTACAATACATGCAACAACAAGACAACTCTACTGGCTTTATATAAACTTATAATCTTTGGAGTTTCAATTTCATAACATAATGGTATCGTTGAAATTTTCCCAAATTTTCTTTTTTCCAATAATTAATATCCGTAATTACTTACAAAACTTATTTACAATGGAAATATTTTTTGATATTTTTCCTCATTGTTGACTTTTCGCAAACTAATAACTGCTAGAATCAAAGAGAATATAATAGAAGATGGTAAGAAGATGTTAAACGTATTTTACTGTCATCTAACAAAGTAGTCAAAAAAAGTTGTAAAAAGAAAAGTAGTCAAACAATCAAAAATCTTTCGGAGCGCCTGGTTAACACGACGCGTGACCAAAATGCTGGCGTGTATCTGGCTCAAAGTATTTGCCATTCAACGTGGTATTGCCGCCAGCATGCTGGGTACGCTGCCAACTGATAGTGGGCTTGAGAATTTGGATTGTCTTTAGACCTTCAACGGTCTATGGACAGTCTAATTGTTTATTTAGTGTTAGCTTGTATTTTGATTAGTTAATAAAGGCACTTGCCCGTTAAAAAAAACAAAGTAGTGGAGACTTTACTAAGGGCTTCTATTGGGTTTTGGAAACAACAAAAAAATACGTTTCACCTTATTATATAACATTCCACACTCGAGCACATTTACGAACACTCAATAAATAATAATCCACCATTCATTTACATCTTATTAGCTAAGAAAACCTTTTATCTCGTAAACCCCGAGACAGTATCATTAGCTAAAGGAAAATTGTACGAATTTGCAAAACGAATTCGATTGAGTCGGCCAAATTGCCAGACACCCAGAATTTGACCTTTTGGATTTGCATGATGATTTGCTCGACACTAGTATTTAGTAATTTAATTTGAGAGAAAAATGTCTCCAAATTTTACTTTGTGAAATTGAGTTGTCTAAGTTGACCAGACGTCTAGACGGACTCAGTTTTAGTCACAAATTATACACTTATTATGATTTTCTCCATGCTCTAATGTTTCCGATATAAATCCGGATATAGTGACCGTTAAGAGAGCGGAGACTTTCACACATAGGTACTATCTGAACGTAACTTTTGCTATAAATACTAAAATCTTACTTTTATAGTAATTCTTTAGGCACTGTAGTATTTTTGACGAGTAGATGTCTACCGAATAAGTAAGTATAAATCACTGAAGTGAGATTTTTTTTCGTTTAGATTAGAAGGGCTGTCAAGGCATTTTTGTAAGAATTCCGTTGTAGCCAGTTGAACACATGCAAACGATACGTCAAAATATAACTACATAGGAAGGAATGCAGTAATTCGTCAAGATTAGTATTATTTCAAAAGGTTATGAACGCCATATTGATAAAGTTTAAAATTGACCTTCTCGTGTTGCAATACGGTTCAGTTCCTCTTGAATTTTGTGCAATTATTTTGGTAAATGTTGCTAGTACTAAAAAACTGCACGATTATTGTGCGGTTTATAAAACTAGTAGAGAAATATAGACCGTATCGTAAATTAACGTACGTCATTATTAAAACAGTTCTACCTTAAACTGCACGAATAGTGGTTGATAAAAAATTTGAGTAAAAGAGTTTTTCAACAATTTTGTTTATTTTAATTAACAAAAGTTGTGTATTAACGCATGTGATTGTGTTATACTAGTGAATTATTATCCTTTAAATACTATTAATGTAAGTTCGTAGGTTTGCATCAGTGTGGGCAAACAATAGGAAGTAAAAAAAATATTTTCGGTTTTGCCCCAAAACTCCGCACAAACTTAGCTAGATAAGTTTCCATGACCTTAATAGTTCATGCTTTGACCATGATATCGATTTAGGCTATGTTTAGAGTTCGTTTTATGTGACTTTAAATGGGTAGAAAAATAAATATTATTTGATAAGGTTAAATGCAATTTCCATGCGAAGCCATTGAAAATAAAAAGATATTATAAAATTTAGAATGTGGTATCACAGCTAGTGATGGGACAGTTTTGTGTGCAGTTTTGATTTTATCGATAACCTGTTTATTGTATACCCTATAAAATATTTTATGGTAAAACTTGCCCTAGTCGTTTAAAAAAATTACAAACTCTTATTTAACTTGCATCGTTGGTATGTCTGTCAGCTTCCCGATTCAAAATTTGTAATCCATTTTTCTAAGCACGTTTCAGTTGCACTAAGTAAATTTGATGTTTGTAAAATAATATGATGGCACTTAACTGGCCTGATGATGGAGCCAGAAAGGTAGGCCATAGTAACCTCTCTACTACATACTTTTACTTATTACTCCGTCGTGTTTGGACTCGTTGAATTCATTTTGATAAGGACTATTAGACCAAAGAGACAAAAACAATATTTATTGTCTGTCTAATAATTCATAGATTTACTGACGACTTGCAGCGCCCCGTGGTTTCACCCGCTATCCTATAGGAACTGCTATTTTTTCAGGGTAAAAACTATTAGTCAATCCAGAATATAAGCTACCTCCATACCAAATTTTATTTTAATCCATTCACTTATTACAGAATTCAGTGAAAACAAACATATTATTAATACGCAGACTTTCTTATTTATAATAATAGTGTGATAATGTTATTGTCTACATCTACATAATAAGACAAATGAATAATAACACAATAAAGTTTAATCTTCAAAAAATACTTCTAAAGTAGGTATTGTAGGAAATTTTGTAAGAAAAATAAAAAATTATCGATATCGATAAAATTATGGTAACCACTATTATTGTCAACGGCTTGTCAAGGGCTTATAATTAAAACACGGTGAAATCACAAAATTATCAACAATTTAGACTTTACCGGAGATAGGAAATTCCTCCTTTTTTAAAAATTAAAATCCATTCTAGCTCTACCACACGTAATTACAGCGCAAGACGGCATTGTGGATAAATCCGATGGAGCAGCATACGAATTCGAATTCAGTTAGCAACTGCGATGCGGAGTTTGACGCGTTGACGTGCATACTAATGTTCACTCGTATGCCTCGTAACAAATGTTCCATCTCTCTTCCGTTCTATACCCTTCTCTTTTCTGTGGTATAAATATTATGAAACAAAATATCGGTCACATTGAGAACCTCCCTCCTTTTTTAAGCCGGTTAATAGTACATAGTTTGCAACTCTCGAAACCACGACACGCTAATAACATTTTAGATCATTTTGTTCTACGACCAAGTACTTACCTATCCTGGCAACTTGCTAAGCTTTAGGCGCTAAGCAAGTGCGGTTTTGGCCTTAGATATATTATTTCATTATTATTATTTATCAAGTCATCATTCCTCGGGAAATCACAGTAATAATCCAGGCACGTCTCTTCTGACGTCATCGATTCCTCTCCCGCCCTTCATCCATCATGGTTTCCGGCATCTTTGTAGAAGGTTGGTGGATAGATGACCCCGTGGGCCTTGGCGAGCCTTTGTCGGGAACAAAGCTAGAAACGCACTACGAGCGGTTGCACTGCAAACGCGAGCTTTTGGAACATTTGTATTGTGTGACATTTTAAGATTTTTTTTTCTAAAATTTCGCTCTACTCTAAAAAGACGCTGAGTTTACTATTTTACCGCTCACAATAGCAGGACGAACGTGAATATTGTGGCCAGTAAAACAAAGGCAAACATAATATAAGGCTTATGTGTCTCCTACGAGGTCGCGACGCGACTCATTGGTCAGTGAAGCCTTGGTGCGGTTTTACCTTTAAGATTTGTTTAATTCGAGCCTGTATTTTGAAGGTTCACAAATAGATTTCGTTTTATCGGAACCATTTAATCGAATGAACTTTGTTCTAGATGATCAATTTATTTTTTATTGTAAAACAATTAAACGACAATTAACTATTTAAAAACCGTCTTCAATATTAGAAGACGGTCGAATAAACTAATGATATTATTATAGCTAGTTATAAAACTACTGAGTCAAACTAAATGTTTGTGGGACCACTTCGCGAGCTTTCTCCCATCATCATTATCATCAGCCAAAAGATGTCCACTGCTGAACATATGCCTCCCCTTAGACTTCCACACTGAACGACAACCTGCTTTATTATCTAGAGTTTTTTCTACATGATAAAAATAGAATCACTTAAATAGGTTTACAAACATCGGAGTAATCGGAGATTATAAATAAATAAAGGATGCTGGATGCAGGCCGCTTCCAACCAGCCCTTATGGAGATCGATAAGGGAGGCCTCTATTTAGCGGTGGACGTCCTATAGCTGAAATGATGATGGTAATTAAAAAAAAACTAGCGAACAGCGTGTCGAGACACGCATATGGTAGGGTTCCGTAAACAAAGCCATATAATTGTGGTCACATTCAAAATCGAAATTCAAAATAGTTCACAATCGGTGGTTATGAAAAAATTCGAACGAACGAAGCTCTGTGGGCTTCACCGAATTTCAGCTAAGTATCATCCCGACATACACATCATCAGCCAATTAACGTCCACTGTTGGACAAGGCCTCCCTCATAGAGAGAAGTGTTGCCATAATCCCCACGCTTGGCAGGCGGCTTGGGGATCGCAGTACGTTCACCGTGTACTATTAGGACGCTGCTGCCCATCCTCCGGTGGTTCTGGTCGCAGTTTTAGGACATACCCGGGTCCCATCCCGACATAGCTTAAAGAAAATTAGGGGTGCAAAGAAAAAATACGGACAGACAGAACGAACAATTAATAGGGGATTCTTGTAGCACTAAGGAACCCTAAAAATAATAAACAATACGAATCGAATGGAAAACCTTCCTCCTTAACAACAGCCAGTTAAAAATCGGCGTAGGTGGCTGTTTGCCAAAACTCAGACATGCTTATAAAATGTTTCTAGAACATCGTATCGTATTTTTATAACGTTAAGGTTTTCCTCTATACCGTGACACAGAATAAACACTAGCTACCAAACCTCAAATATTGTACATATTTCGTTTATTGTACATATTTCATTCCACACAAAATGTCAATATACGCATGCTTCGAGGAAAATGTCCAGAAAATGTTACATTCTCGAAACGTCCCTCATTATCAATCCACATCACATTATGCCTGACATACGGAAAGGTAAATTATAGGAACCAAGAAAAGAGATTTGTGAAAACATTTATAAATCATACGAGTATATTAATATATTTAGAATCAAATAGATAAAATTTGCGATGAGCTGCGGCAGCAGGTGCGTTTCAAAATCTGACGATACCCGGTTCGATCCTCGGCCCTGCATCAATGATCATAAACTATGTGCAGTTCGATGCCATCACTCAACAAAGATGTATTCATCGATAATAAAAGTATTCATAAGATTTGACTTTAAATATTTTTATTTTGTTGATATAAGTCTTCTAAACCGCTATAGTATAATTATTTCATGAACCACATACACATAACTTCCATCAGAACTTCTAAATAATTTGCTCAAGTTTTAAAACGTTATACACTGACAAGTCTGATTAAAATGAACTTAGTTTTATTAGATTCGAGGATTTAATCAATCGTTTCTCTAATAAACTCCATCTGATTATTGAAGGACGAAGCCCATCAAAGGATGAAAAACGTCAAATGAAATTTGAATTATTATTCGTGACAAGATTCAATCTAATTTAGTCTTTGTCAAACTTTAATCTTCACCTTAGCCCTGGGGTAAGTAATCTAAATAATCTAAATCGACTAAAATTCTTAAAATTTATTGTGAATTTTATTTAACCCTAGAATTTGATTACAAATAAAATTAACATACAATTAAAAAAACTGATAGAAAAATAAATCAAAACCAAACTCAGAAACGAGAATTCTAAACCTGTCTCTCCTCTGAATCTAACCCAAACCTGTCTCAGTAAGAAACATTTCAATTCGCAAGATAAACCAAAACAAAGGCCTACAATTAATCAAGGTCTAGAATCTGCACGTTTCAGAGTATAAATAACAGTAAGATAAGCCAACTGCCTCGTAGTTTAAACGTGAAAAACCGTTTACCGTTTAGAAATGGTTACTATGGGTTCTCGGTAAGAAATTTAAAAATTTCGTATGAAACCTTATAGAAACAAAGTAATGTTTTGTCTATAAATGCTCTAAAAACAACAATTTGCGAAACGTTCTGACGAGGGGAGAAAATAGTTATTTTTTTTAAATACGCGCTCTGCATATTCAAATTCTAATTTATTTATTTCAGGCAAAAAATAACCCGTCCAATTCATTAAATAGGACAAATCATGTAAAGATAAATGGGCATGATGACTAATATTTTTTATTACCTCATAAAAAGCTGATCATCAATAAAGCCTATCAACGAAAACAAAATTTAAATTAGTTCAAAAATAAATAAGTTATAGGTATTTTAATTTCATGCTAGACAGAGACCGCACTATACTGAGCTATGACGTCAAGCCTCAGACGCGGCGTACAAAATGCTATACTAACACACACTTTGCGAGAAAGGGATGGAGCATCCCCTCTCTATGCCCACCTAAAACTTTAAACGCTCATATCTCAGAGATTAATCAGCCAATTTAATTTATTTTTTCAGTATGTGTGATGTATTTAGTTATATTTATCGCTAAGCCTGTTATTTGTAATAAATGGAACACATGCCTATTAAAGTAATATATCCAATTAAAAGTCACATCGCTCGAGGAACTGATGACCGATGGGGAAGAATGGTTCTTGAGTGGAGACCACGAACCGGAAGACGCAGCGTAGGTAGGCCTCCTACTAGTTGGACCGACGACATAGTGAGAGTCGCGGGCATCCAGTAGATGCAGATGGCAGGATGTCGTTCAGTGTGCATATTAAAGGGGGAGGCCTATGTTCAGCAGTGGACGTCTGCTGGCTATATCACTTTTAATTGGATGAAACACACAAGTCTGTTAATCAAATCTCAATATACAACACCCCAACTCAGCAACATGCTGAGTTTATTATTATAATATTTCTTGTTTTATTGTTTTTATCTCATTGTCACAAAATAAACTTTTCTGATTTCTAATTTCAATAAACGCCAAGGTAAAAAAAAAGTCAGATTTTGGTTTGAGCCAGAATTAGCTTCTATACTAGGTATTCTTAGTAGGTAAGTACTAAGAAGAATGTTCAGTAGTAGACAAGTCCACACAGGCGTGCTGTACTGTATGTTTATAAAAGGATTTATAATGGTTCTGTGTTCATGTATCGCGGCACTTACTATCATGAACACTATTCACTTAGTTACACGGCTCTTGGTACCGTCCCTGTAGCAGATTTATAACGTCTATTCGCCGCCAAAGGCCTGTTTACGGCCGATTTGTCACTGATACCTATGGACAGGGGTGTGTCGCACAAATTGGTCTAAAAGACCGAAGGCAGTTTCAGAATAAAAGGAAAAGTGGCAAAATAGCAGGCTGTTTCAAAATAACCGAAAAATAAGTAAACTCACTTATAGGAAATGATAGTTATAAGTTACGCCTAATTTGTATCATCATTGTCATCATTTCAGCCATAGGACGTCCACTGCTGGACATAGGCCTCCCCCATGCATTTCCAAAAGGTTGGAAGCGGCGTGCATCCAGCATTTTCCTGCGGTCTCTTTTAGGTCGTCTGTCCATCTTGTGGGTGGACGTCTTACGTTGCGCTTACCTTTTGCTAATTTGTATGGAAAATAATTATTTCTAAGTTTATTATATTTTTTCCTCTTTAACTTTAAGTAACATACCGCTAGATATTCATCATTATCATCTTTAGCTTATTCAATGTTAGTACGACCACAGCTGGCCACAAGGTTCTCTTAAATAATGCCACATGGTATGACTTTACACATCCACTTGCCGCATCATCAGCTGCATGTAGCAAGTCGTACCTACATCTGACTACAGGGCGTCCTACTCTATGTTTAGTCTGCAATCTAGATCTTGAAGTAGACGCTCCAACGGTTGTCGCTTCTTGTACAAATATGGCCAATTCATTGCCACTTCAGCTTGGTAATGAGCTATGTCGGTTACTTTAGTACTGTCGAAAAATGACATATAAAAACTAGATATTACAAAAGTAAAATTTTATGAAGGTAGGTATGTACGTAAATAACAGCGAAAATACGAAGTTGCCAAAGCGACGCTCCGTCAGTACATCATCCAAGACATGTATATCACATCACTCACTCATGTTTCCTGGATGAGAATGCGTGATTCATGCAAATTACGCTAATGTAAGTCCTCTTCAAAATACCTTTATTTATTCAGCCAAAAGTCCTTTGCCTGCTTTTATATAGCCTGTCTTATATTATTTGCGGCTTAAGGGAATACCAAGAAAAAAGTAAAAAAAGTAAAGTAGTAATTTAGAGTATGTGGTAGCTAGTAAAAACCTATTTAGGCTCTCTGCACTAGCGGGACGTATTAGTATGTAATATTCAGTAATCTTGCCAGCGGAATAAGTAAAAAAAGGAATTGTTGACTTTTTTTATCGTGAATAAGTCCGCGTTTGAACACCAACTCGCATGTTGGTAAGCGACGATATGATCGAAGATGAAGCACGCATACTTAGAAGATACATATTCATTCTTGCCTTGAAAAGGCCCAGATTATATCTCTCAGGAAACAAGGAAGCCAGCAGGTTGTTCCAATCCTTGGCCATACGGTTAGAAACAGAATCGAAACGTTTGGTACGTATCCAAGGTGTTTACCATGTTTTTCAACTGACACAGTTCTCAAGTTGGCTGTATTGTACAAGCATTTATTTAGTTTCACCTGTCCCGGTATCTCACTGTAATCAAATATTGCAAGTAAAATTTGAACAACTTCCCGCGGTGTTCGATTTTGCTGAAATTTAGCATACTTGTCAAGTTCCGATGACAATACAATATGGTGACAGCGAGCTGATGATGGTGACGGTAGACAACGGCACTCCTCGATGGATAAAAGTAGACTGGCAGTGTTTGGACTCATTTTGATCAGCACATTGTTTCAATCACAAATTTCATAAATTCTTGGAATGACAAATATATTTTTCAATAAAAATCATGTTTATCGGTCTCAACCCCAAACGGCTCAGTATAATATAATTGTACTATTCGAAGCTTACCACGAGAGGCTGAGGTACTGCTATGGCTTTGACATAACCTCTGTAATTTTTTTCAACGGCTAGAATCTATCATAACAAGTTCTATTTCAGTGACAATCACAATTCATCAGGATTATTTTGGTCGTAAGCATCTTATCTCAGAATTGCAGCTTGTTGGGCCGACGATCTCATTATTGTGCTGATAAATTGGAATTATATTTGCTGTCTTTAAATGTACGGTACTTTATTTCGAGAAAATATGAGAAAATAGAAAAAATATTTGTTCTTTCATCTGGCAATGACGCCATCTGGCAATCCTGCTGTGGGTGTGATGTATTGTAGGTTATTTCTTCAGTAGTTGTATGTATTATTAATTAATTTTAATGGATGTATGTTTTACATCACGTAATGTATTGCAATGGCATACCCCGTCTTTTATTTATTCTGTATATCCTGGATGAATTCGCTTATGGCGATGTGGCAGCCAGTTGTTTCAAAAGTTTGTCCTATGTATATCATTTCTGATATAAACATTGATATTGTTTGTCTGATTACATCCAAATGCAGATTGGACCAAGTTTGTATACTAAAACACTGTTTAAAACACGAAGACGTGAAGTTTGTATACTGTGGCCTTAGTATGTATCATACATTTGCTATCGTTTACCTAACGATAACTTTTTCGCAAGTTCTCGTACTAACCCCACTGTATCTCGTACCGTATTCATTCACCTAGAGACTACTTGATTAATTAATACACTATCTACTCATATTGCTACCTTCATAAACAACTCTACACCTCCATCTTATTTAATTATAACACCTACGCAGGCCACCGGGCTCCATGTCCCCTCGGGTCACACAACACGGCTAGTGATAGAGTGCCCGTCTGGACCCGCCGAGAAAATTGATATTGACAAAACACTTCAGACTTGTCATAATTTTAGATCAAAAAGATTAAAGGGTCGGTGTGGGTGGATGGACCTGAAAATAAACCATCTTCCGAGACGATCCTCACATCGTCTTTCAATTTATTTTTTATTTCTTTATAGGCTTGATTTAATGTACATATCATTCGACCACAGTATCACAGAATAATAAAGAGATAAAATCCGTCACGTGATTTACAAAGCGTACAAGGCCATCTGTCAAATATTATGTAGCTTTTGGAGCCTTTCACAGGTCCCTAGTACCTTAAAATAGTGTCATCATCATCAGCCAGAAGACGTCCACTGCTGAACATAGGCCTCCCTCTTTAACTTCCACACTGAACGACATCCTGCCATCTGCATCCACTGGATGCCCGCGTCTCACAATGTCGGCAGTCCATCTAGTGGGAGGCCTACCTACGCTGCGTCTTCCGGTTCGCCTGACTGTAATGTTAGAGCCTGCATTAAAATTATGAGTAGTTTCCAATTAATTAATACAAATGATATAAAATGCACTGTATTTACGTTGGTTCTGTATTGCAATGCATAACTGATAAAAATTGCTTTGGGAATACAAACTGTACAGTTAAAATAATATTGTTTTAAGCTCAAAGTAAAAATATAGGTAATAAAGGTTGTAGTGCAATCTAAGTCCCATACAAAAGTAAATAACTGAATGAATGTAGCTACTTAACTTTCAAATTAACGTCGAATGGCAAAACTTTCACAACTTTTGCAATTCTGTCGCATCTTTGTGACTTAATTTTCAGTTTATGTGACGTTTTCAGCGTAAATGATGACATTAGCTAGGAAACGTGACGGCATTCGAATTACTTACCCAGTAACTACTGTTTTATAACTCTTATAAACTGGTTTTATGAGTAAGTCATCGTCGTTTGTACCTTATTCAGCACACTGCATTAGGGCGTATTCACGTAGGAAGCAGGTTACCAGCGCCGATCTACCTGCGCTTATCGGGACTGGTCCGCGCAGGTCACACGCAGGTAGTCGGCGCAGGCAGTCTCTATACTTTGTGCCGAACCAGCACCGATAAGTACCGAACGTTGCCGACAAGATCCGGCCGGCTCCTATCAGCGCTGGTAGAACCACAGAAAAGCTTCAGTGGGTAGAACAAAGTATAAAGACTACCTGCGTCGACTACCTGCGTGTGATCTGCGCTGTTCTGATAAGCTTAGGTAGATCGACGCTGGTAAAAATGCCGGTTATTTCACAGACCGGCATTGTGTAGGTCCTAGATCAGACAAATAAGGAAGATAATATGGTAAGGTGGCATGCGACCGCATCAGGCTTGAAACCTTTAGTCGAACTCACCCTGTAGACGACCTTGTCGCCCTTTTTTGCATGTGGACTATTAGTTAGTTCTTTGGTGTTGCTGCAAGTTTCTTAGTGTGCGTGAAAATGAGGAAGTGTACCGTACTTACAAACGGTACTTATAGTGAAAACAGTAGGTGAACAACGGAGACGTTTGAATAAACGATAATTTATTCGATTTTTATAATATAGATTGTTCTAAGGCGAGATATGCCTTCTCTGATCTGAGGTATAACATCTTCTATTTTTATATATTTTTAGTCTTCAGAAAGAAATGTGAATAAATTTATTCATACCGAGATGTTTTTATTCGTACATCTTTTTATGAATACGATAAGATCAAACAAGATACATAATACTGTGGAAAATATCGTATCACAGGGACGAAAGTATCAGATCCGCTATGGAGGGACTGAGGTTGGGATGAAAGCGGCTTAACCTGGCGGTTCGGTGAAGATTAGAGAACAGATTGAAGGCTGAGATATAAGCGATGTTCTTCACAGGCTTGGTTCTATAAATAGTTTTGTAGACTGCATGGTTAGTAATAATATCAGAGCTCTATGGTACGGCCGCATCGAGTGCGTGAGTGCATGGGACCGCAGCTTGGCATGCTCAAATGTACTGAAATGTCACGCAGTGCATTCACTATCATCACTATTTCAGTCATAGAACGTCCACTGCTGGACATTGGCCTCCCCCATTGATTTTCAATAGGACCGGTAGGAAGTGGCCTGTATCCAGCGTTTTCTTGCGATCTCTTTTAGGTCGTCTGTCCATAAAGTATGTAGTATGTGCTTACGTATGATACCTGTGTTGTTCACTCCCTCCACAGACATTTAATACAGAAACAGACTGAACATGTTTTTTACAACTACATTCGCAAAAACAGTTATGTTTGCATCTCTCTCGATTACACAAAAATCATATATTCGTATCTCATTTTGTCGTAACGTTGCAACATAATAGAAAAAAATGAGCATGTGGTACGGTGTTCCAAGTCACCATTTTGGTAAGCATCAATATAATGACAGAAGGCTGACAGCGAAAACCACGGCTTGCAAAAATTACCTAAAATAAAAGTTATTTTTACATATTTGGTTTAAAAGATACGAAAATACTATGGTGAAGTGCAATGTCCTCATGTGTTTTAATTCATCTCATAAGATGCTACCCGGTATAACGTTTCACACGTAAGTTTCGTGTGTTATAATAGAGATTATTTTGAATTGCTATTTTTTCTTGTTATTTTTCATAAACTGTACAATTTGAAGGCTTGGGAAGGTTGTGTTTCTTTCAATTTCATAAATGTTCAAGTTTGGTGGGTGTAATAAAAGTTAATAAGTAGTTTTCTTTAAAAAAATATTGATTCGATCATTGTTTGGCGTTTGAGGTACTTAGACATTGTCCAGGGAACGTATTCAGTAGCCAAGAGAATGTAATACTCCTTTCAGTAGTTTAATTAAAATAGTATAAGTTATTTTCTTTAAAAATTCATTGTATCGATCATTGTTTTACGTTTACGGTATTTAGACATTGTCCAGGGAATTTATTTCAGAATCAGAATTCGTATTTCAGAAGTATAATTAAAATAGATGATTCAGCTTGATGTGATTATGATGACATGAAACTTTTTCATTAATTACTAGCTGCTTTCCTTAAGTAATGTAAATAAAGTACCTACCTACCTATTGTGGTTCATGTCATATATATACGTAGTGATCTAGATAGTGTAATTAAAGGGTTATTTAGACATATGTCAAGTAACAAACATTTTTATTACATTTTAGATTTTCCCAAGGATGAAGAGTTGAGAAACGCATGGTTGAAGAATTTGAATCTAGAAAATTGGCAGCCCAGTGCGACAAGTACAACTTGCATGTAATAATTTTCAGAGCGATAACATACCAAGTGAAAAGAAAGCCACAAAAAGAGGTGTTACTGGCAAAAATGTTCTGCGGGAGCTGCAGAATACCTCATTTCCATCAAATTCAGATCCTGCAACCACATGACACATCTGGTAAATTGTTTTATACAAAAATAAATGATTTGACTTGGTCTGGTGTGTTTGAATATTAATACCCAATGGGAACATCCATAAATTCCATCACATAAAGAGGAGGGGAGGAGGGGTCGACGAAGTGTGACTGACAAGGGGTAGGGAGGGGTCGTAAATTTTGTGACGTTACTTTTCAGATACAATCTAATAGTATCTGTTAGCACTATTATAAAAGAATGTCCTTGAGTCCGGCCCGCGTTTTGCAAATGTTTGCGTGTAATGTATAGTGTATTTTGCATCAATATTTTTGTGGCTTGTTGGTTCTGCTTGGTATTATATGTCTGTGACTCCCTCTTTCATTCTGCACAACATTGATCGTTGTTCTCGACCAATTATTGCGTAATTTGTGCCGCCCCCCACAACACCTCCCCCCTACAAACGGACTAATTCAATATAAGCCTCTTTGAAAGTAACTGCCGATAGAAGTTCTATCGGCATATTATATTCTACTAAATAGCTGAGAGTTCAGTAATTGCTTAAATTTATGTGGATTTTTCGATGTCCGTCGTTTTTTTCAGGAAGAAATGTTGATTACTATTTTTTTAATAACGGTTATGTCAATTTAAAAAAAAACTTCAAACTCTATAAATACTAGCTGACCCGGCAAACGTTGTTTTGCCTTATAAATTATACACTGTATGGAAAATAGATAGTAGCCGATTCTCAGACCTACTGAATATGCATATAAAATTTGGTAAAAATCGGTAAAGCCGTTTCAGAGGAGTACGGTAACTAACATTGTGACATGGAAATTTTATATATATAGTGATGATGATACCAATTGATGTTGTTTGTCTCGCTAAAACTCGAGAATGGCTGGACCGATTTTGATGAAATATCTATGGAACAAATCTGAAAGCATATATATGCCTTCCAATTAAAAAAATGGATTATTCAAATCGTTTTATAAATGACGGAGTTTTGAGATACAAATATTAAAAAAAACAACGTATGTAATTGAGAACTCGAACAGAATATTATTGCTCGTGGTTTTAAAATGTTTAACTTTGTAATGAGAACTGCAGATAAATTTAAAAATGAGCTTACCTATACCATATTGTTTAAGTCACTTGTCCGATCACAACTTGAATATGCTGCGCCAGTATGGAACCATTACTATAAATGCTATATTAAAGATATTGAAAGGGTACAAAAGAAATGCTTACGCTGTATGAACTATACATGTAACCATCGCTATATGTTATATGATGATTTGCTTAAAAAATATAACCTAATCAACTTGAAGTCAAGAAGGCTGCAACTTAGTGCTATGTTTTTATATGATATTTGTCACAATCGGTATGATTGCCCCGAGTTGGTGGATAAGCTTTATTACAAGATTCCATCAAGAATCAACTCACGAATTGAACCTAAGACTTTTTACACCTCGACCTGTCGCACCAACTCGGGTGAGCGATCTCCATCGTATCGTATAACTAAATGTTATAACGATCGTTTTAACAGTATCGACATATTTCATGAACGTTCTGGTGGTTTCCGGAGCTCAGTGCTGGAGGTTTTGGGTAGTGGTGACAGCAAACATTCCTCATGATGTATCCCTGGCTCTTAATTTAAATTTAATTTAATGTGTGATCTGTCTTTCCCAAGACGCCTTGGATATGTTTCCTCGGCACTACCCATGGTCTCTCTGACGGCAACAGGATGTTGTGATAATCATGCATAACTTGTTTTTTTTTTTCCTCAACTTCAACTTTAGTGGTTACCTACGGAATATTTTTAAACTTACATATTTGTTAAGCACTAGTTAGTATTTTGATGTAAATTTTTATTATTTTTCTTTTCGCCATGTTCATATCTGTTATATATTAACCCGTGGTCAACGATGCTGGTATCACAACTAATTATTTATTTTCTTACTCTCTAGTTTTATATTTTGTTGTATATTGTTTGTTGATCCTTAAATAAATTGAAAAAAAAAACCCCTCCTTCTGTGAAGTCTGTTAAAAATAACAGACCACCGGATCTGAAAATTTAACTTTAATTGTTTTTACTGTAGGATTACCTTTGTTGTTTTCTTGCAAAAACACGTCAAAAAAGTTCATAACTAATTTACGTTTTTCATTAAATACAGCGCTGCCGCGCCGTGTTGTTATAATGGAATACGCTTTACAATTCATTCCATTCACGCATTTTATTAACGCGTTTTGAATACGTTTCTTATTTAAATGTCGCTTTTATCAACATAATAATAAGCTTTTTTCACCAGAATAATAAGTAACGCAGATGTTATCACAACACTTCATCACCATCAGCCTACATCAGTCCACCGTTGAACATAAATGCATTTTCCGTCTTTAGCCCAATCATACCAAATACAAAAGTTCCTGCGTATGTCTATTACCATCTACTGACTGAACCAATTTTGATGAAAGATATGGAACTTTGGTTACATAATTGACCCGTTTGGGGTTAAGATTTAACCTCTTGGATACTCAGAGCTCACCTCATTTTCAAAACTCTTTCAGAGCGCCTGACCTAAATGCTGGTGTGTATCTGGCTCAACGCATAAGCATTGCCAGCTAGCATGCTGGGTACGCTGCCAACTAATAGTGGGATTGAGCATTTGGATTATCTGTCTTTTTCGTGAGTATTTGTGAGTTTTTGTTTAGTTAATAAAGGCCCTTACCAGTAAAAAATATTATATAGTATTGAAACTTCGCGCATCTTAAAAGTATACTCGTAAATAGAATACTTTAATAGCTAAACTGTGTGGGCAAAGCTAGTTATTTATTTAGGTGAAATATACAAATATACACTGTATATAATAAATATACAAATATTTGATATCTAAACAAATTCAACCAGTACTATTTATATATGCTATATTAATATAATTGTGCTTTATTTTGTTTATAACTTAACTATACTTTTCTAAATTTAATCTAACTTAGCTTTTTAGCGCTTAGTTTACTACATTTTTTTATAATAAAATTATAAATGATTAGTGGTTTTCAACGATACTGTTACTACTAATATTATAGGCCTATTAATGGCTGTACTTTCAAAAAAGTAATTAAGGATATTGTATATTTTTTTGCTGTTGCTCTGAAATAAATAAATACTAATACTAAAAAAATTGTCAAAATCGGACTTCTCATTAATAAAATACGCGTGGTAATAAACACAAATTATATATGTGTATACGCCTCGATCAGAGAACCTCTTCCTTATTTCGTCTATTAAAATTACAAGTGCAAAAATTGGATTTAAATAAAAAATAATTAATCAAACCCTTTCTTTATGGCGCCAACAAAGTCGTAGAAAATCTAATTAATCATACTTTTGAAGATTCAATTAATCAAGCGCTCTTGACTTGTCATAAAATAGCATAAGCGAGAAGAGTAAAGTTATAAGCTTTCTGAGGACCTGCCACAATCTTTTAGAGCATTACTTTTTCATTATAACCTAAATAGGTTAGTCGCAAGGTCTATTTACATGAGAAAGAACCATAGAAAGCTTACTCTATGTATTTTTATCTTCAAAAAATCGTCTTACTAACACTTGTAAATTCACACTAGGGTTCACTGTGTCGGGATATGCTATTGGCTTACAAAAAACTGCACATAACAGAAATAACACCCAGACCTAAAATAGGATATGTATATAGGATAAGATTATTTGAATAAATTATTAAAAAAATGTAGTAGGCTCGCAATGCAAATCGCGCAAGTAGACCACCAGCTTGCTGATCAGAAGACACATCATGAGGCTGAATAAGACTGGCACACGACTCACAGATGGAAAACCAAAAAATGATATGAAATGAAAAAAATAAACAAATGTATTCACTAAGAATAAGGTTTTCTTATATTTTTTAGGATTGAGTATAACGCTTCACCTTCAATAGCCTAGACATTCACACACGCGGATGGAAGATGCCAGGAACATACACAAGACACGAACTTACTAACACCCAGACCCAGAACAGAAGATATTAGAATTCGTCATTTTAAAAAACATTTACCCCGGTCTGGTGTTGAACCCGGGATCTCCAGTTCATAAGGTGGACGTGCTATCGCCGCTGGTTGTCGTAGGAGATTTACATTATGACCTTTTTTATGCTGGAAAACAAGCCAAGAATGTAAGCGATCAAAGTCGCTTATGGATATATGTAACACCAGGGGCATCACAGATAGGTACGTTGCTGATTAACAGCTCTTTTGAAGAACCACATGGTATGATTACTCGTAGATGCCACAAGGGGAAGCTCATTCCACTTATTACAGGCGAAAAATATCGCGTAAAACGCACATTGTGTGATTTCCACACATCTATGATGATCTTGTGGATGACTGGTGCGATGATAAAACTGCGACGCGGGCATCAGGTCGAAGAGTTCTTCAGAACACTGATTATGTTAATTAAAGCAGTCTATCAGTTAAGGTCTACTTAGAAAGAGCACTAAACTGTAAGATATGGCAACTTATTTTTTTAGGGTTCTCTACCCAAAGGGTGTAAACGGGATCTAAAAGCCTACGCTGTCTGTCTGAGTATATCTGTTCATCCTACCTTTTAAGAGCTGTATCTTTCGAACCGTAATAGACAGGCGAATTGGTGGTCAAACATGGACTTATTCGCGTAAAAAAATAAAATAAAAAGATAGCCAGTTGAAATTTACACAGAATATGAAATATTACGGCAGATTATCTAAGAAAGAATAATAAAGTCTAAACATAAAACTAAAGAGGGAGCCACATACACTAAACGTTTTTTTAACGTAATGTAATATTTGCTCTAATGTAAAAACGGTAATACGTACAATAGTCAAACTTGGCATGATTATAGTAAAACTCTAAAGTAAAATAATAAATAATGGCCAAGTACGAGTCGGTGACAAATTTCTGTCCAATGTTCACCACTAAGTTAAGCAACATCGAGCGCGGTTGGTACTTGGATTGGTGACCGCCTCTGCGTAATTTTGTCATTTTGCTCTACGTTTTGTATCTTGTGGTGGTACGGAACCCTCAGTGCGTGATCCCGACTCTCACTTGACCGGTTTATTCATAAACAGCAACTTGCAAGCCTCGCAAAGTTGACTCCAGGGAAATGTTGGAACAAGTTTGGACTAGTTTGTAGTCTCTTAACGTGATTTATGAAGAACAGGGAAACATTAGTTAGGACCAGACATTACACATTTCAGTTTTGGACAGTTATTTGATTATTAACGGCATATTTACCGTGGTAAGGTTTTAGATGGAGCTCCTGATCTTTCAGCGCAGTTACGGTTCGCGCAAAACTTTATGAGCCCTCTGAAGTTAGGCCCAGTGGCTGCGCAGTACGCATATTATAGGTATCCGAGGGACTTTACAGGGCGTCGGGGAGGCCTCGGGCCTAACTTCAGAGGGCTCATAAAGTTTTGCGCGAACCGTACATGCACCATGTTCACGGGGAGACTGAAGAATGCGGGTAGTTAGTCGAACAGTTCAAATTTAGGTGCAGACAAAACGAACTACCCTCTTTCTTCTTTTCTTGATCTTTTGCTACGGTTATCACTGAACCTGGAACTCGAACCTAAGTCCCTATAAAATAAAATTTACTAAGTATTGTCTGTATTTCGGTTTAGTATCAAAGACCTTTTCAAGGCACGAGTGAATAGGTATCTTCTAAGTCTGCGTGCTTCATATTCGACCACATCGTCGCTTACCAACAGGCGAGTTGGTGCTCAAATGTGGACATATTCGCGAAAAAAAACATTTTGGGTTGCTTGCAGTCAGGTTGTCGGTTGGTTTACATTTTAGATTTTTGTTTTGTTTCCCTATATAAATGATAATAAGTACGTAAAATGTGTTACATAATATGAATGCTTGGTTAATTAGTTATAGTTCATCATCATCCCATGTTCTCTCAGAGAGATAAGATGAGCACTAATCTACCATGATGGCCCAGTGCATGTTAGTGAATGTCATGTTTTTGATGTTTTTAGGTTCTTGGATACCAGTTTCCTCACGACGTTTTCCTTGGTTGTTGAGCGATGTCATCGAAACTGCACATATTTTATTAAGTAAGTTACTATATAAATGGTGCAGGTCCGAGGGTCGAATCGGGAGCAGTCAAATTGTAAAGCGCACATGCTACCACCCGGCCACCATCGAGAATTCTACTAGTAATCACACTATCACACTGATATTATATATGGGAAAGTTTTGATGGATGGATGTTTGTTACTCAATCACGCAGAAACGGCTGGATGGATTTGGATGAAATTTGGAATATACATTGCTTATGTCCTGGATTAATACAGGTTACTTTCCATCATCATCATCACCGATTTTCATCACCACGCAGGTGAATCCGCGGGGCACAGCTAGTCTTAAATAAAGCTATTTTCACCACGATCTATTCAGTAGTGGAAAATTACAAAACAGCTGATGTAATGGGAAACCCCCAGTGATGTTTATATTTTTACCCTCATTAGAGTCGTCACAGTTGTGCTGTTAAAGGATTATGAACAGTAGGTATGTTTACAAAGCATTACGTATCGTAGTGGAACTTTAATATGTATTATATTTGCTTAATTTACAAAAAAAAATATGTTCAGAAGTATGATGAAATACATGGCTGATGTAGGCTTGTGTAATTATAAAGAAATTTAAAATCGTTTATATGCATATTAAATACAGGTAGGTACAGAGGTCAGGTCTTAAATTATACCATAACGACTGTACCACTATATTCGGTCTTTATTGGATGTGCAAAATATAAAATTACTAGCGACTCGCTCGGCCTTCGGCCTCGCAAATATGACCCGTTCCAGGAACAAAAAAATTCATCCAAATCACTCCAACCGTTTTGAATGTAAAAACCTTCTACGAAGTAGAAAAACATTGAAACATTCAAAAAATATATGAATGAAATCGGTAAAGCCAAGACCGACAAATAATGATAAGTCATTTATTTAACAAGACACTTCTAAACGTCAAATCTGATTCAACTGCTTGCTACACTTTCACTCTACGGTGTGAACCCCAGATCACACAATCATGGTAGATATGTCTTAGTACAATATTTATCGGTCGTTTTTAAATACTTCACCCATTTTTTGTTCACTTTACGGCTAAACCATATAACGCAAAAACTGTAAGTATGGCATACTTACTCATTTTTCACGCACACTAAGAACCTACCAGCAACACCAATGAACTAACCTACGGAAATCAAACGGGCATCCTCACAGGAAGTGTTCAAGCGTCGTGTGAAACTGTACTATATCTCGGAGTAGCTACTGTATCGTTATTATCTCGCTTTATGTTTATAACTATGTATGTATTTAATATTTTTATGTATGTGTATTATTGTATATATTGTTTCAGTAGGTATTAGTGTATTATTATAATGTTTCATCAAACATTTGTGTGATGAACATTTGTGTTTGTTCTATGTCTGGGTGTTAATATCTATCTAAGTATGTATTCAAAAATATATATGTATGTATATCAGTCTCTGGCAGCCATATTACAAGCTTTGGTTAGTTTGGGGTCAGATGACCATGTGTGCAATAATGTCCCAGATATTTATTTATTTATTTATTATTATAATGTATGTCTATGTTTTTATATACCAGTTATTCCATTATTACATCACACCCCGTCCCTTACCTCTTCTGTATGTCCTTTCCACACTAAGGTTGCCTGGAAGAGATCGCTTATAGCGATAAGGCCGCCAATTGTTTCACTAGTTTTTAAGTTGTTTTTTTATGTTACCTACTATGTAAGTTCGTAATTTTTGGTGTGAACAATAAAGAGTTTTCTATCTATCTAACTAATAAAATTAATAGTCCCCACCACATGCAACGTCAACGCATCAAAAGAGGCGTCAACGTAGTCTGCATAAGCTGCTTGATGCGTTAAGTCAAACTCACTTACTCGCGTTTGAGTAAAGGCATCAACCCTGATATACCAGAGCCACCTTGCCATCCTGCCGGCTTCCTTGTTTCCTGGGAGATATAATCTGGTCTTTTACAAGGCAAGAGTGAATAGGTATCTTCTAAAGTCTGCGTGCTTCATCTTCGACCACATCGTAGCTTACCAACAGGCGAGTCGGTGGTCGAACGCAAACTTGTTTGCCATAAAAACAAGTGGATCACATTAAAAACCGACTTAACATTGAACATTCACCTTTTTTGAAGTCTGTCCTAATAGCCTGGAAGAATACAACTATTGGTCCATATGTACGTATAATTTTGAAAGAATTTTCTTTTAACTCCTAACCGTTGAGGAGTTGTACCCTTCATCATCAGCTCATCCATATGAGATGATGATTATCAGACGTAAATACTTAAACAGCTTTAGAAAATATATGAAAAATGTAATAAGTGCCTATAAAATTTGAGAGTTGCCCTCGATTTCCCTGGGATCCCATCATCAGATCCTGACATAGTGACAATGGGACCAAATTGGAAGTGTACCTTACCGAACAAAAGATGTTTTTTAGAAATCGGTCAACAGTTGGCGGAGATATCAGTGAACATACATAAAAATAATATAAAAATATAAACAGTGGAACATAGAAACTTCTCGTTTTTTGAAGTCGGTTAAAAATTGGACGCAGATGCGTTCGCATCCCCCACGCTACCTTAACATATTATCTCCTTCGTTATATCTGATGTGCTTACGTATGAAGCACATGATGATTTTCAGATTTTCGAGAAAAGGTAATTTTCTGTTCATAAAAATAATGTATAATTATTATCCATAACCATGAGCATGAAGCATCCCGTTTATTATAGCCTCAATGTTATAAATATTTATTTACAAATAAGTAAAGCCATGCGTATAGATACGGAGTCATATAAATAGGGCCAGATCATAAATCTATATTTACGACGTGATAAAAGCCTGGCAACTCTATAATAACTCTATAATAGCTCGATCTATTTTAGTTTCCGTATTTATATTCCATAAATGGAAAATTTATTTCGCCATTTAAACGATGAAACGTCTACATCAAATATGAACACTTCAGCAAATAATATATATAACTAAAAACTTGCTTCGACAAATCTAATGAGTTCAATCTAATAATAAAGTTAAATCTCAATAATTTTACTATTATCCATCCAAGAGTTTCGTAATTTACCTTTCAGTTTCATCACCAGGGGGGTCTAGTCAGGAACCACTTTCTGTTAGCATTAACGCCTGCGAAAAGATAATTTTTTACTCGCCTTATTTTTTTTATCTCTTGTTTGCCACCTATGGCATAAAAAAGTAGGTTGAATTTGGATTCTTCATTCTCATTTACAGCATCATAGGAAATACTAGACTATTTAATGATATAAAATGCCTATTAAATATTTTACAGCTGAAATACTTACTTAGCTAATAAAATAGTTACTGCTGCTCTAGTTTTACTGCTACATTTTGATCGTGAAGATATCACAAAATACGATCACTATGTAAGGTCCAATATTATCTCCGCTCTACCAATACACTTCCATTCTACCTGGCCGGTGGATGACCCATTGTCCTAGGCAAGCGAGGGAAAGCGACGCAATATTATGCGCCTCGCTAAACTGTTGTATGCGACAATGCATGACACGCTTACCTGGATACTCCTAGTAAGGGTGTATGAAGTCGCATCTCATTTTGTTGCCACATTTGTCGCTTATCCTAGCTGCGAGCTGGTACCGCGTGCGCGTAAACTGCCCGAATTAAACGGTCTCATCATGTACAAACTCTGGGTTTGAACCTCGATAAAATAGGCGTAGGACCGAGACGAGTGACCCGACCAGACAAGAATTATAATACAGATCCTATCAGCCATTATGGGCAAAAATTTTGGTGATACGGTCTTGCACTGTCTCGTGTATACAAGACAGTCGGGACCACGTAGGGCAATGTAAAGAGCAGGGTCTGTATGCCACACCGTCCCACTTGCAATATGTAACATCTCCATCGATCCACTTTTATTGGACCAGCTCCATATTGTAGATGTATGTTACTGCCACCTCTTAGTGAGATTCAATCAGTTCAGCTTTAATGGATAGTATAACTGGCCCTCAAGAAAGGCTCTCAAATAAATGAAGCGTGAATCCCATGTATTCTATTTGGACGTTTTGATAAGTTTATTTCAGTTTAGATATATTAATAATGTCTAAAATAATATCTGAATTTGAAAGCCTCGAGTGATCGAAATTTTGATTTAATTTGATTGAAAGCCTGTGTAATAAATCAGAGTCAACCGTGACGGCCGTCGGTACGGTACAGCCTGTGTCTATCCTTGCTCCAAATTGGTGGTAAATAGCCGTATAGTATTATCTTCATTCTTCAGAGTAATCTAAATACCTTCAACTAAAATGTTGTGAAATAAACTCGGCACCATTAAAAAAATATGCTTACATATTTTCTAAATTGTGCTATGCTACTATGTCAACGTCTTACGGCGGGAAATTGAAAACGACAAGGCAGTTTTAAGCATAAACGGACATAAGACCAATTAAGTAAGACCAATTTGTATTTAATTTTAATCTTTCAATCACAGTCCGTTGTCTTTCACGTTGTAAAACTTTAGCTACCAGCAAGGTGAATCGATTTGTTTCGTGGAATCGCTCGCTGAAGACGAAACAAAATAACTTATGTATTAAGTATTATTTCCTCCCGCTGAGAAAATTGCGGAAATGAGATCAAGCTATAATTAGACAGGAAGCTGCGGTATTGATATTAATTTCCAATTAGTTTTTTTTTTGCTGGTGTTTCTTATAAACAAAAATTCAAATGTTTTCCTTACGATTTTCTATTTTCTTGAAAATTACAGCTTCCGTATTTCAAAAGATTTCAGAGTGAAGAAGTGGTAGCTTCTAGGTCTACGTGTTCTGTTATTAGCCCCATCGCTTACTATCAAGCGGTTGATATCTATTCTACGGATAGACCACAGAATACTATAATTTCTATTGGAGGGATAGACAAAGTTTAATTATATTCAGGCTTAAACTACTTATATATCTGGAGTAAAAGCCATTAACTACATCATATAGATCCGATATTTTTACAAGTGGATCATATTAAAAACCGACTTAAAAATATGTGAAAAATGTAATTAGTGTCTATAAAATTTGAGGGTTGCCATCAATTTCCCTGGGATCCCATCATCAGATCCGTATTTGGTGACAATGGGACCAAATTGAAAGTATACCCTATCGAACAGAAGAATTTTATTTTGAAATAGGTCAGCAGTTGGCGGAGAATTCGGTGAACATTTTAAAAAACAGTGTACACAAACCGTACACTTTTTTTCAAGTCGGTTAAAAACTGCGTCACAATGCTGAGAACTTAGCGAGAGTGTGGCGGATGAACATTTTGCCCTTGAAATGTGACTGTTATTAAAAATTTAATTACTCAATAACCAGCTGGGTCTTGCAGTTTGACCTGCTTTTTCTTCAGGAACCGTATTTTATTTTAAAGTTATCTACACTAATATTATAAAGAGGAAAGATTTGTACCTATTTTTGTAATGAATAGGCTCCGAAACTACTGAACCGATTTAAAAAATTCTTTCACTGTTGGGAAGCTACACTATCCCCGGGTGACATAGGCTATATTATATTTTGTAGTGAGGCCGAAAGCCGAGCTTACACTCGTGCGAAGCCGGGGCGGACGGCTAGTATACTATATACTACTACTATAGGCTGTAAGTTTCCCCAAAAATGCAAAATAAAATAAATTATTCCATCAAAATCTAGTGCATCTATATCAAATAGTCTAGAGTTGAGTGCAGACTAACACATAAATACAACCTTTCGCATTTATTTTATTAGTATGTTGTTATTATGATATGTGTTATATTTGCATACCTGTATTACGACAGCATCAAAATAGCTTCATGGATATAAATATGTTGTCCTTTACTCGCATTACTGGTTATATTTAGTAACCAGTTGTATTATCATCAAGTGTAGGCAAGCAGAGATAACAAGACTTTATGTATTTAGTTGG
Source organism: Agriopis leucophaearia (assembly GCA_949125355.1). Lineage (NCBI taxonomy): Eukaryota > Metazoa > Arthropoda > Insecta > Lepidoptera > Geometridae > Agriopis > Agriopis leucophaearia. Next base: position 980,951 of record OX421270.1, read on the forward strand.
TGAGCGATGTATGAGCTATGGTAGCCAGGCGGTAGCGTGTGCATTTTATACTCTGACGGCCCTCTGGTATATGTGTTCTGTGCTGACGGCGCCCGGTTCAATCCTCGGCCCTGTATCAATGACTTATACAGTACTTCAATAAATTATGTACAGTTTCAGTTTACTGCCCCGGTGGATCAGTTGGTAGTGAACCTACCTTCTGCGCTTGTAGGCGTGGGTTTGATTCCCACCTAGGTCCTTGGGCAAACATTCATGTGATGAACATTTGTGTTTGTTCTATGTCTGGGTGTTAATATCTATTTAAGTATAAAGTTGTATGATTATTTAGGGGATATTTACCGTGGTAAGGTTGTAGAAGGAGCTCCCGATATTTCGGCGCAGTTATATGCACCATGTTCACGGGAAGACTGAGTAGGAACACTGACTCTATTTAAGTATGTATTTAAAATATATATGTACGTATATCAGTCTCTGACAGCCATATTACAAGCGCTGCTTAGTTTAGGGTCAGAAAACCAAATGTGCAAAATGTGTTTCTCAGATATTTATCGCTCGACAACTGTGAAGGAAAAACATCGTGAGGAAACCTTTATGTCCAATAACTGAAAAGATCAAAAACATGTCATTCTCCAACATGCACTGGGCCAGCATGATGGATTAGTGTTCATCCTCTCTCTGATAGAAGGCCTGTGTCCCAGCAGTGGGATCACGATAGGCTGGTAATGATGATATACTCGTATTTAGATAGGCCCAACGCCGACTGTGACTGCAGAGTTGCGGCGTACAAGCAGCCGTGAAAAAGGTTTACCGTGGGTAACTTTAGTATCGACTACCGAGGGTGGGTACCCTCGGGTGGTGGGTGGAATCGCTTCTTTGCCCTGCCACGGCTGTATTGAGCTCCAAAAATTACTTGATTGATTCAAGACTTAAATTTTAATGTAATTACAATTAAAAGCAAAATTAATGACATTAACTTGAACTATACCGCCTTGACTCTCCAGTCGGCATTAAGCCAGCTTAGTCAACTACATCGAGATTAGTACCCCACTACCAACGCTCCAGTAAAATATATAGGCTTTCTTTTTACGGACGATTTTTTTTATTTAGCTTTTTAATGCTGTACCTGGCTCTTATGATCTACAACCTACAACCATACATCCATACACCACTAGCGGTGTTGTCAATGCTTTGTGAAAATATTATGTTCAAATTCGTTATTAATTTTAAAGCACTCCAAGAGCTGATAATTCAATTAGCACGAATAGATTTTGGTCATTTCGTAATAAATATAAAATCTGTCTCCTTAAAAAGCAATTATGGGAACAGCGGAATGTTTCCGTGACTGAAGCCATTTTACTTCCCGTGATTGGTGACAAATGTCCATTTAATTTGGTTCGTGTGTTTACACTCCTGGAAATAGGATGTTTAGTGCTGTTGTGTTATTTTTAGATGAATAACGACACTTTCAATTTCATGTACAAAATTTTGAGGCAAATATCTTAGATTACACATGTACCTATTTAAATTTTTCTGATCTTGATCACATACCCACCTATTTGGTGGTTGTGTGTTTTATTCCGTATAAACTCTTCTAAGATACAAAGTATTACAATGTTAAGTACCAAACAAATACAATTCCAATAACCGATTATATAATTATAATCTGATATTATAATTACAAAAGTGCCTTTATCTCTCGCGACTCAGAGTTTCAGCCGTTCATAATAAATTCGGAAAGGGAACAATATGCATTACAAGTCGGGGAAAGACATAACACTTCGGGAGAACTAGACGACTGGTAAACCCACATAAACATACACGACACGGGCAGAATATGACAACACCATGATACCACCTCGATAGGTAAGTAAGTAATTCAAATAGTTGCAGAAGGCTCTTAATCTTCTTAATGTACACATTATCACTTTATCTAGAATGATACTCGGGTAAACACCGATTTTATCACATGATCCAAAGACAAACTTTAAATAATAAAGTATAAAACGCCTGGCGCCGTTATTAAATAACCAGTGTAATTAAAACAATCGTAAAATACTAACCTGCGCATCAACTAAGACTGAATATTTTATAAACATAGATTATAATTGATTACAAAAATGTCTAACGAGGTAGCAACACATAAGGAGATGATTGACGGGAAAAAAGGTCAAGAGTCAACCAAACAGTATTTGGAAGGAGATAAGGTTCACTACGATGAGCTATTATCGTCAGCTGGCGAATTCGGGAGATACCAGCTGCTTCTGCTACTGTCAACATGCCCGTTCTACATGTTTGGTGTGTTCGTCTACTACTCACAGATGTTCATCACGGAAGTGTCACCGAACCACTGGTGCTGGATCCCGGAGCTTGCCAACCTGACTGACATTGAAAGAAGAAACCTCGCAATCCCAAGCGACGACTCCATATATGGGTACTCACGATGTAACGCTTACGTTACCAACTGGACAGCAGTACTTGAAACGGGACAACTACCTGATGAGTCATGGGATATGGCTCCGTGTAAGCATGGGTGGGAGTTCAATAGAACAGAGATTCCGTATCCAACCATAGCCAGTGATTTGGGGTGGGTGTGCGACAAAGGCAGCTACCAAGCTTCAGCGCAATCTTTATTCTCGGTTGGCTCTATCTTTGGAGGATTCCTCATCGGCTGGGTGGCGGATCGCTACGGAAGAATACCAGCAGCGGTCGGCGCCAACTTACTTGGATGCATCGGTGGAGTCAGCAGCACTTTCGCCAAGAATTTCGTCCAGTTCACGATCTGCAGGTTCATTATGGGCATGGCGTACGACAACTGCATGATGATGATTTATCTTCTGATCTTAGAATACGTAGCTCCTAAATACAGAAGCCTAATGTCCAATGCATCATTCGCCGTTTTCTACTCTTTGTTTGTGACTACGCTACCTTTCTTAGCTCTCGCTCTAGGACATTGGAAATTGATCTCTCTAGTCACTAGTCTGCCTCTAGCCCTTGCCGTTTTCACTCCATTATTGATTCCTGAGAGTCCGAGATGGCTCCTCGCAAAAGGGCGTATTGACGATGCCGTCAAAAAAGTACTGACAATTGGCCGAATAAATAGAAAAGAGGTACCACAGAAATTAATTGAGCAATTTAAATGGACAATGGAAAAGGAGCAGAACGAAGAAAACGTTAGCATAATAGAAGTATTTAAAAGACCGATATTAAGAACGATGCTAATACTTGTATGTTTAGAGTTTATGTGCTGTACCATAGTCTTTGATGGTTTAGTTAGAAGCATTGGACTGTTAGACTTCGATTTCTTCCTATCATTTGCCGCAATATCATTCACTGAGCTACCATCGATGCTACTAGTAGCTTTCATCTTGGATATCTTCGGTAGAAGATGGTTAACCGTAGCTGTGATGTGTGTAAGTTGTGTGTTCTCTCTTTTAACTGTTTTTGTGGGAAACGGTATTCAATCTGTGTTATTTGCTGTGGTTGCGAGATTTGCAGTGAACATGTCTTACTCTGCTGTCATGCAGTGGGCTGCTGAAGTCTTACCTACAGGAGTGAGGGGTTCTGGAGTATCCTTAGTACATATATGTGGTTATGTGGCTACAGCTATTTCACCTTACATAGTCTACTTGAACACTATAGTTTACTGGCTTCCACTAACGATTATTGGGTCCGTAGCAGCTTTAGGGGCAGTAATTGCCTTATTCCTGCCAGAAACGGCGATGAAAGAAATGCCTCACACGTTTGATGATGCGGAAAAACTCGTGAAGAGCCAAAACTTTTTCGAGATGCCTTGTATGAAAGCACGAGAAGAATCTGTAACTGAAGAACATGTAAACAAGAGTTTTGAATTTTGATATAAAAAATTGCAACCTGACTACACAATTTTTTTATCTACTCCTCTAATTTTGAAACAGTTAGGGCCTTATCAGTCATTTTGCAAACAGACTGATGGATTGTTTCAATTTCATCATATTTTTAGCAGAACCTTAATCGTGACTAGATGGAATAACTCTACTATACGAGTACTTACTGTTCTTTTTTTTTACTAACACATCATTAAAATCAATCACTTTGAACGGATGTCATCGCGAGTTTTTTAAATATATTTTAATCATTAGTATTCGCAACTCATCATGCTCTCATCGTGTTCTATAGTTGTACCGAAATATAACATCAAAAAAACAAACTTTCAAATATGTACTTATGTAGTACTTTACTCAAATTGAATTTAAATAAAACAGCAATACAAGCGTAATTTTACTTGAATTTCCTAGGAAATAATGGAACTCGGCTCAGGGGGAACCGACATAGCTATTAAAATCTGCAAGTTGAAGTGGCAATGGGCAGGCCACATCGCTCGAAGAACTGATAACCGATGGGGAAGAAAGGTTCTTGAGTGGAGACCACGAACCGGAAGACGCAGCGTAGGTAGGCCTCCCACTAGATGGACCGACGACATTGTGAGAGTCGCGGGCATCCAGTGCATGCAGATGGCAGGATGTCGTTCAGTGTGGAGGTTAAAGGGGGAGGTCTATGTTCAGCAGTGGATGTGCTCTAGCTGATGATGATGAGTGGAACTCGGATGTCGGAAGGTAAGTAAACCACCAATTATATAAAACAATACACACACTTAAAAATGATATACTATATATTATGTGTCATTGTCATCATTGGGTAACTTATGATTATTAAATTTATCTTATCGGTTAACATATATTCGAACGGAAGGTAGCTAAACGATAAGTTCATAGAAGTTTAATCGGATCAAAGTCCACATTGTGTAAACGTATAGTTAACACTTATATTAACCCAATGACCTAATTAAGGTATGGCAATTTTTGTATGGAGGTACCCGATCTGTTTTATCATGTTCTATCGTTTAGAAAATTATCTACCGAATAATATCACTTTTCAATTAATAAGTTTTTCAGATTCTTTGCAAAATTACGTTCGTTTTCGTCACTCCTTAAGTCGTCGGGTAATTTATTAAATATTTTTATAGCCATTACATGAGGACCACTACTGATAGAACTAGTCTCAATCGACCTTGAACTAGTCTCAATCGACCTTGAACTAGTCTCAATCGACCTTGAACTAGTCTCAATCGACCTTGACTTTCACTACCTTTTATTATTATTTAATGGTAAAATAGTTTAGTTATTTAGTGTTTTGTTGTTTTGTTATGTACTCGTGTATTTTTTTTTTTTGAAAAAGAGTTTTTTTTTAGAATCAACAAAAGCTGGAGTGTTTAATGTAATGTCTTATTCAGAATAACATATATTATTTTTTTGTGAATTTTTGTTTTCTGTTTCAATGCTCCAATTCTTGCAGGAACTGTGAAATCTGTGAGTTTTTGACATCATAATGAGACTGTGAGCAAATCAAATCAAATTATATATTTGTTAGAACATGGTAGGTATACACATACATATAAAGCACACAGGGTCGTAAGAATTGAAACGTATCTCATATCAATGCTAGGTACGGCGTACAAATGTTAGTCTTTTTGTATATATTTGAATTTTGATTAGTTTTATTTTTATTAGTTAGATTTGATGACTTATCTTCATTAAGTAATCCGAACCTCTACAAAGGGATTGCCAATCAGGAGGGATTACGTGGAAGGCTATTCTAGGTGATTACTGGAAACAGCGGCGATTATTGTCATTACGTAATTAAAGGTCGGCTTTAACAATTCTACTCGCTCAGGTTTACGAAAGGTAAGGTATAATTTTTCATATAAAAATCATTTATAAAATATTGTGCAACACAATAAAATGTGTGTAATGTAGGGATTTTTGGCGCCAACGTTAAAAAAACCTTTTTAGGTTCCGTACCCAAAGGGTAAAACGGGACCCTATTACTAAGGCTCCGCTGTCCGTCGGTCCGTCCGTCTGTCACCATCGTGATAGTTAGAATTTTCGCAGATGATGTATTTCTGTTGCCGCTATAACAACAAATACTAAAAAACAGAATAAAATTAATATTCAAGGGGGCTCCCATACAACAAACGTGATTTTTTTGCCGTTTTTTAAGATAATGGTACGGAACCCTTCGTGCGCGAGTCCCACTCAGAGTTGGCCAGTTTTTATTTATATTACACGGGAAATATTCACGTAATTAATTCCCGCCAGTTTCCGTAATAATAAAAACCTGTCGTCTATTTGTATTATTTTCCGAAACTTATGTATATTCGAGTGTTAATGAGTAATAATGGTGGAATTATTATTTATTTACTAGCCGCCCGTCCCGGCTTCGCACGATTGTTTTTACATTCTAGTTATAATTATAGCCTATGTTACTCAGGGCAAATGTAGCATTCTAATGGTGTTTTTTTTTAATTCGGTACAGTAGTTTTTGAGTTAATTTGTTACAAACACAAAAATACAAATCTTTCCTCTTTATAATATTAGTGTAGATTAAACGTTTGTAGACACGTGTTTGAGTGTGGACGAGTTATATAACGCGGTAAAACATGCATTTTCGTATTTTTTCCTATTGAAGCCTCTTGGAAAGCATCCACCCCTTTACTAAGGCATTAGTTTGACTTGACCGTGACTTACTTTGCTTGACTCTGACTATGACTTGTTTGGTTCTATTCAATACTTCGTAAACTTATTATTATCCCGACTAAAGGAATCCGTATCCATGCTCACGAAACGTATTTTTTTTTTAATACAAATCATTATCATCGTCACTGCAGGCCTAACACGGACCGTGGAAAAATTGTCTTTCCACCATTTTTATCCGCGCGTAGACGCGACAGAGCTAGAATATGGATATATTTGTCTCTTTCTAGCGGGTTAAAAACGGTGGAAAGACAATCTGTCCACGGCCCGTGCTAGGCCTGCTGGTTTATTTAGCCCACGCTTTCTCCCTCTTTTGACGATTGCCCCTTATTAACGCTAATCTTTTCCGTTTATTTCATATTTTGTAAGCAGTAAATATTGGTGTCAAATTTTAGTAGTGTAACTAATGCAATCTGTTGTATTAAACTAAATTTGGCAGGCCCAAAAGTGTCTCAAAAGTTATCAAATTCAGTTACAGGACTAAAATAAGTTTAACAAAAGCAAACAAAAAAAATCTTGAACCGCGTGCACACATGCGGTTTCTTTCAGTTTATAACTTACAGTAGGAAAATTTTCCAGCCTATTAATTTTGCAAGATTTTTTTTCTTGTATTTTTTGTTTTCTTCGGCAGCATTATTAATGTCAAATGTGACACGTCTTCTTCATATCGTAGTTTTTAGCTGGTTTCATGGATCAAAGTAAACTCACACTATACACGAAAATGCCACTAAAGAAGTAAATTTACTGGAAAGGTCACAGCAAATGTTTGAGTTGAAGTGGCTAGTTAATCTGCGGGCACTAATGAGCTAGTGTACGGTTCGAATAAAAACTTGATAAGACTACGTTGAGGGAAAACGTTTTTCATACTACTAATAGCTACGCCCCGAGGTCTCACCCGCGTGGTGATGAAAAATTGTGATGATGATGCTAATGAAAAATACTTTACGTCAAATTCTTATACCTAGCAAAAATACATAAAAAAATTATAAAATTCGGTTGAGCCCTTTCGGAGGAGTGCGATCACAAACACCTTGACACGAGTATTTTTTTAATATTATATAGATTAATAGTAGAATACTAAAGCTTCCTGGATTTCAGAGGTACCTGAATAAGTAATATGCTACCGAACTTAATATTTTATTGTCTTATAAATAGCACTAATATTATAAATGTGACAGTGTGTTTGTTCCATGAAGCAACGTATTGGCGTGATTTTGCATAGGGCAGAAAAATTTCCTTTTCATCCGAAAAAAAAAAGAAAAAAGTTTCTGAGGTGTACACGCTGTTGAAACCGAGAGCCGAGAGAGAGATGGAAACTAAACAAAAACTGTATGCATTTATTTTGCTGACTGTACCAACCTACAAAACATAGTCAACTTTACGTACTACAAACGTTGAATTGAAACACATCCAGTTTCGTTTGGAGCAGTGCTAATGAGCTAGCGTGAAACGTACACTCGTTAAAAAGATTTTTTAAAGTACTGCATTTTTTTATGTATGTCGGCTTTTTTCCAGCAATAATATAGGAAGGACTAGATTAAGGTATAGATTATAGTAAGTATCTGCAGAACAAAAATATTTACTTACCTACGGTACTGAAGAACTAACTCTTCAACTTCTAAAACTCTTGAGGGCCTTAAAATTTCATAAAGTGTCTCAAAACTTGACTGAAATGTTTCAAGATCCATTATCGTTTCTGTTATTCGACGTTTCAAAGTCGCCTAACTTTAGAAAGTTCGCGCAAAGTTGAGATTCTCACAATTTCTATTTATGAATTTGGTAGGCTTTTGAAATGAAACCAGAGTCAGTCATAATTTAGTATCAACAAGTTGGAAAGGTGTGAGGTCTCTAGAGTAAAAGTCATGTAAAGACTTGTTCGGATCATAGGAATGTATGGATGTGTTTAGAGTAAAACTCGTGTAAAAACTTATTCAGATCATAGGAATTCTATTGTCAAAGTTTACTAAGAATGGTTTGGACCGTTGTATGTAGACAAGTTATATGCCGCTTTATGGTTGATATTCCGAAAACCCGTACGAAACGCTTTGATTCCACTTTCATTGTGCGATCTGCTATAGTCAGTGGAATACGGTGCCTGAATGCCCGTTCCCCGATAGCTACAATCTGCGTGTCTTGAGATCAAGAGTGAATCGGTTTCTTCTATGCAAGCGTGCTCCATCGTAGATTGCATCATCATTAACACCAGGCGTTTTGGCGGTCAAGCGCAAGCCTATTACATCAAAAACGCAAGATTAGGGCTCATCCCTTCTCCCCAGGATCTGTCAGAAGATCGGTTAGATTCTCTCCAAATAATCATTCAGTTCAACAACCTACTAGGGCCCCAGGGCACACCCCTTCTGGGGTGCCAGGGCAAGTCTGATTTCCCACTCCCAGCGACGGTCCAAGCCGAGGCTCGTACCTCCGAGGTGCCCTTGCGCTTGTCGCGCAATATCTAAACAATGTTGGCCCAACGCCTTCTGCGTTCACCAACTAGTCCGGTCAAGCTGTAGAGGCCGCAAGGCCAACAGCAAAAAGTCACATTAGAAAAAAAAACTCATCCTTTCTCACTGATAAGGCCTGCACCTCAGCACTAGTCACGGAGATGGACGTCAGTGCTGCTGATAATGATGATGAAATAAGAAAATCCAACATCAACCAACCAACCAACTTTTGTTGGAATACTCCAGATTATATAAAATAGGGAGATATGTTTAGGTGGCGTGGCGGGTGTAAACGCATCTAACTTAGTGAGGATGCTTTTAGTCGAACTCACCCAATCAGACGACCATGCCGCCCTTTTTGCATGTGGACAGTTAATTAGTTCATTGGTGTCGCTACAAGTTTCTTAGTGTGCGTGAAAAATTAGTAAGTCACTGTTTTAAACTATCACGGTTGTTCACTACAGTTATATGATTATTTACAGGATATTTACCGTGGTAAGGTTGTGGAGTTACATGCACCATGTTTACGGGAAGACTGAAGAATGCGGGTGGTTGAACAATTCAAAGTTAGGTGCTGACAAAACGATCTACCCTTAGCTACAGTTATTACTGGAACGGAACGAAGTCCCGACAAAAAACACTTACTGTATCACTGCGTATAGTATTTTGAACACGTTTTTGAAAGCAGACTTTTATTTTTAAGGCAACTTTATAGAATCGAAGCACTGGTGAGTTGAAAACCATCACCTCGATTGAAATACTGGCATTTCGAGATCTCAATACTTTTTACTTGTTTACTTGGTATGTAGTGGTGCTTGGTGGACAGGATTTCGGTGAACAACTGTATTAAATTAGTGACTAATTTTTACTTACAGTTTCTGCGTTAAGCGGTTTAATGGTAAGAATAGATAGATAGATAACTCTTTATTGTTCACACCAAAAATTACATATGTACACAGTTACATAAAAACAACTTAAAACTATTGAAACAATTGGCGGTCTTATCGCTATAAGCGATCTCTTCCAGGCAACCTTAGGATGGAGACATGGGACATACAGAAGAATAGATACTGTACAGTGAATTTTTTAATGAAAAATTGACACTTTTTAACACGAACCTAGGCATATCTCCCTTATAGGACTGTGTCCCAACAGTGGGAACATGATAATGGTGATATCTCTCGTTTTTGTCTGATCTGAAGAATACTCCAACTTCAACATTTTAAAACATTTTAAAGCTTCTATCCGCAGCAAAATTAATATTTAGTGTCTATCCTACATATAAAATGCTCCAAACTCAGGTAAAGCGAATATAAGTCAAGTGTTGTATTATGCAGCAACGGTTCTATGCATGAATAACTTTTAGAGACATGTGACTTTACAGTTTACTCACTGCAAATAAGTTTTATAGATTCTAGAATTTTTTGCATAGTCTAGTCTATAAAAAGTGCAATTAAGCTTTTTTTCTCTACACTTTTCTTTAGACCGGAGTGTAAATACTCTTGGTTTGATCTTATACCCTGCATCAATGACTTATACTACGAGCAGAATCTAAACCATCGCTCGATACTGCACGTACTGCGGTTCGTTGTTTGGGCATCTTGTGAATCGAACAACCACTACAATTTTGATTGTTTGATTTTCAAATCAATTGGGCGTATATACCTCTAATATATAATGTACCTATACATAATTAGATAAAATAAACGTGACAAACTACTTAATTCGAATTACAAAATATCTAGCCCAATCAAACAGCCCGCCCCGGACCGTTCCCGGTGCAAAAGTGCCCATAACACTGGCAGCATTCCCACGCTGAATTGCAATGGCCAATCTTTGCACCAGGAACGAGCCAGAGCGGGAGTCGCCACCGTTATCTCGTATTCTGCGGCCAACTTCTGAGATCAAGCTCTTGGCCGCAGTGCCCCAACTGACCATAGTTTCCACGGCAATGGGTACAAAATAATACTATGGAGATTCATTAGATATAAATAGTGTATATTGATGTATGATAGGTGTGTGATTACTGTATCTTATTCCATATTGTTGGTAGATTTAACAAATTCTTTACCTTATACTTTGTTTTCATCAGTGCAGAGTGAATGTTGAGTTGGTACCAGGACAAACCAGCTGTGAGTTTTAGGTACGATATTAGTTAATTAGTATTGTAAAATGAGTTAAATATTTTTTTTACAAACATGCAGAGGTAAACATTATTAGGAAACCGGTAGATAATGTCCAAGAAACTCAAAAGTTCAAAAGCATATGACATTCACCGACATGTACTGCAACAGCATGGTGGATAAGGGCCCATCCTTTCTCTCTAAAAGAAGGCCTTCTTTTTTAGGGTTCCGTACCCAAAGGGTAAAACAGGACCCTATTACTAAGGCTCCACTGTCCGTCCGCCTGTCCGTCCGTCTGTCCCTCCGTCTGTCACCAGGCTGTATCTCATGAACCGTGACAGTTAGACAGTTGAAATTTTCACAGATGATGTATTTCCGTTGCCGCTATAACAACAAATAAAAAATAAAAAAAACTAAGGGGGCTACCATACAACGAACGTGATTTTTTTGCTCGTTTTTGCTCGATATTGATAATGGCAACAGGTAGACGTTTGAAATATTCAAAGTATATTTAGTTATATATTAAATTTAAAAATAAATTATTATATTAAAATAAAATTTATATTGGGGGCTCCCATACATAAAACGTGTTTTTTTCGCCGTTTTTATAGATAATGGTACGGAACCCTTCGTGCGCGAGTCCGACTCGCACTTGGCCGGTTTTTTATTTATTTTTTATTCTGTAATAGACTTGCGTTTGACCGTCAACTCGCCTGATGCTAAGCGATGATGCGGTCTACGATGGAGCAAGCTTGCCCAGAAAACAATACAATCTGGGTGTTTTCAAGTCAAAAGTGAATCGGTTTCTTCTAGGCAAGCGTGATCCATCGTAGGCCGCATCATCGCTTAACATCAGGCGAGTTAGCAGCCAAGCGCAAGCCTATTTTACAATTAAAAAAAGAATCCGATTCACTCGAGATTTGAAGACACCCAGATCGAATCAATTTTCGAATCAGTAGTACATTATAGGTACATAACTCAGTTTTTATCGAATTACTCGGTAATTATATACTCTATCTTTGTTGAATAAAATCCGTAAATCCTAATCACAATACCTGATAATATTGTGATACCTTAATCTAATGACGTATAAACTGAGTAAATAATACAGCTGTGATGATACATGCTAGTGTGTTTCTGGCTCAACGCATAAGCATTGTCATTTAGCGTGGTGCTATCTGCTCTCAGCATGCTGGGTACGCTGCCAACTGGTAGTGGGCTTGAGCATTTCGATTGTTTTTAGACCTTCAACGGGCTATGGGCAGTCTAACTGTTAAACACTGTTTTAAACTATCACGGTTGTTCACTAAAGTTATATGATTATTTACGGGATATTTACCATGGTAAGGTTGTGGAAGGAGCTCCCGATATTTCGGCGCAGTTACATGCACCATGTTCACGGGAAGACACGGACGGGGGTCCGTGATCCAAATAATCACATAACTTTAGTCTAACTGTTTTTGTAATGTTAATGGTAGCTTGTATTTTGTTCACTTAATAAAAGCACTTGCCATTAAATTATATTTTATATTACTAGCTGTATCCGCAACTTCTTTAGCTTTAAAATAGTCCCAACAGGTGATGGCGCCGGAAATTGGAGTAATATGTTACTAACAATATTAATAGTTACATTTCCTGGAGCGTACCACAAATAAATTTGTGGCATCCCTCACTTGGGACATGGCCACCTTAACAACTGAATTTTATTGATAGCTCAAAAGGTGGTTTATACTCTGGATTAATCCACAAGCTACTCATTAATTTAAAGGAAATTTACGGTTCGTATAGTATAGCTAGTTAAACCACTGGGTGAACTATTAAACTAGGACAAAAATAATCACTATCAGGCCATTACGCGACCTGTATTTGCCACTTGTGAAATAAATTTTAATTTTATTTTAATATTCTGAATATATTCTAGACTAGCTTTTTTGCCCGCGACTTCGTACGCGTAGATTTTCATATAAACCTTCAATCCTTTTTTCTTCCCTTAATCTGGCCTTGCGCAAAATAACATAGCCTATACTTCAATCTGGTCATAGCTAAGCATATTCGTGAAAACCGCATTTAAATCCGTCCGCATTTTCTGCGTGTGCAAAAATTATAAAAACTGCCATAACATGTTCAGCTGCTTATTTTAAGTCGCCCTGTGTGAAGTATTGATAGAAGCATAAAAGTAATAAATAACACCCGTCAACAGTTTTCAAATCAAAAAGATAATGTGACCACAGTGCAGAGCATGTTTTGAAATTTTCTTTTTGTCTAAACCATTAAAAGTATATCATGTCATGTCGGTATGATATACATCTCTGAAATTTGGCTGTCCAGTTTCGCTGGCCACGGAACCCTGACATAATGCTTGAAATGGAACTACTCTATTTATCTGTTAAAATATCACAGTAAAATAAAATTATTTCTATATTCTTATTCTTATTGCAAATATACACTGTATTCTTCTAAAAGCTAAGTTCATATACCCTGCATAAAGGGTGCAGCAATGACTTATGTAGTGGCTGTTCACAAAACCAGACCACAGACATAAACATATAAATTTAAGTATAGTTAAATCTATTACATAAATATTATATATACTATTCAAACTTAACCTAGGGTGAAGTAATTTTACAAAACAAAAAAAAACATATTTAGTGTGATAGGTTACTTAATTATATATGAGATGATACAAAACTTATGACGCTACTTTCTTAACTATTTATATATCGATATTTATTTTCTAATTATAATTTTCTAAAATTTATCGTCGAATAAACCTTTTATCTCGTAATAACATTTTTGGGTTAGAAACTTACGAAGTTGGTTCTGGTTTTTTTTTATTATTTCTTTCTTTCTTTATTGCGTCCGGAATTTTGTTGTATAAGTTTATTTTCATGTACAAAGGGCCTTTTTTGAATATTTCTATTCGCGGGACTGAATTAAAATAGGATGCGGTATATTTTGTGTTTTAAATGCTAACATATAATAAACCCAAGAGAATGCCTCCTACTCCATGCACTGGAATGAATCACCAAAGAGGTTGTAAGGCCTATAACATGCTTGATCTACACGTTCATTCATCTAAGAAGGTTAAGGAACCTTCTTTAAATTTAAACTGACTAACAGAACACAGTGACAGTTGACAGTTTCAAAATTTTAATGGCTATGTCAATAACATTCTCTTTAGTTTGGATCTCCTTGCTTGAGGCTATGTGACGATCCTCATATTACGTTTCGGGTAACGAAGAAATAAATTATTGATTTTTATTTTCGTTTATGGAAAAATAAAGAATTAAAATAAATGATATAAGATAGCCTATGTTTTAATCTGGTAATTTCTAAGCATATTCGTGAAAACCGCATTTAAATCCGTCCAGTGGTTTAGGAGATGTGCGCGGACAAACAAACAAACAAACAAACAAACAGACAAAAATTCTAAAAACTGTCCTATCGTGTTCAGCTGCTTATTTTAAGACGACCTGTGTGTTTTTTTTTTGTTATCTCGCAATTACAGATTTTTTTATCCCTACGTTTTTATTATATGTATAGATTTAGGAAAAAGATAATGAAAAATAAGCTTTACTTAAAATGCTGATTTATTTTAAATACAAATCAAACTTCAACAAACAGACTTTCCAGTCATCATACAACTACATATTCTTACTCCATATCTACTTCTTATTTCCATTTTCACTTACTCCACTAGAGCAAGCTTAAAGCTCAGTCCCTCTCAAAACTTTGATTCACATATTCTTCCATCACAGAGTCCTCCTCTTGTTTTCTCATACACGGCATCTCACAAAACTGTTGCTTTATCATGAGTTCCTCGGCATCATCAAACGTTTGGGGCATTGCTTTCCTAGCTGTCTCCGGAAGGAACAATGGAAGCACCGCTCCCAATAGAGCCACAAATCCAATAACCATCAACGGGAGCCAATAGGCGATTTCACTCAAAATAACGATGAACGGTGAAATCGCAAGTGCGACAAATCCTGAAATGTGGACGAAGGATACTCCTGAACCCCTTACACCTGTAGGTAGCACTTCAGCTGCCCACTGAATAATAGCCCCATAAGACATGTTCACACCGAATCTGGCCACTACAACAAAAGCTACTGATTGTGCACCACTTGTGGCAAAGATTGTCAAAAAAGTGAACACAGCACTAACACTCATCACGATCAATGTCAACCATCTCCTCCCCAAAATGTCCAACACGAAAGCAAGCAGCAGCATCGATGGCAACTCAGTGACAGATATTAATGCAAATGACACAAAGAAGTCATAGTCCAAGTACCCAATGTTTCTCAATAACCCATCGAACACTAAAATGCAGGTCATATACTCCACGCAAATCAGAAATAAAACTTTTCTCAAAACCGGCCTTTTCAATATGGAGAAGAAACTTAAATTTTCTTCTTTCTGTGCCGTATCCATCGTCCATTTGAACTGGTCTATTAATTTCGGTGGCACAATTTTTTTATTTATTCGTCCGATCGTCAGCACTTTTTGGATGGCTTCGTCAACACGTCCTTTTGAGAGGAGCCATCTTGGACTTTCTGGCATGAACAGTGGAGTGAAGAGAGCCAGGGCAAATGGCACACTAGTAACTAGCGCAATCAGTTTCCAATGCCCTAGAGCAAGGGCCATGAATGGTAGTGTTGTCACAAATATCGTGTAGAAGAGAGCAAATGCAACATTAGCCATCAAGCTCCTGTATTTAGGAGCAACAAATTCTAACACTAGAACGTATATAATAACCATGTTGCTGTCGTAGGACATGCCCATGATGAATCTGCAGATCGTGAATGAGATAAAGCCGTTGGTAAAGCTGCTCGCAGTTCCCCCAACGAAACCAAATAAGTTAGCAGTGACTGCCGCTGGTATTCTCCCGTAGCGATCTGACATCCAGCCGAACAGTAAGCATCCAAAAATGGAACCAACGGAAAAAAGTGATTGAGCTGTTGCCTGGTAGCTGCTCTTGTCGCATACCCATCCGAGTTCACTTCCTATGGTTGGGTACGGAATCTCAGATGCGTCAAATTCCCAGCCGTGTTGACAAGGTGCCGTTTCCCACGTTTCGTCTGGCACTTGTCCAGTTTCCAGCACTTCAGTCCAGTTGGCTACATAGGCGGTGCACCGCGAGTATCCATATACAGAGTCATCGCTCGGGATCGCAAGGAGTCTCCTTTCAATGTACGTCAGATTTTCCAGTTCCGGGATCCAGCACCAGTGATTTGACGACATTTCTGTGATGAATATCTGTGAATAGTAGGAGTACACTCCAAACATATAGAATGGCATTGTCCCCAGCAGCAAAAGGATTTGGTACAATCCAAACTCTCCAGCAGATGATAGGAGCTCATCATATTGAACTCGATCTTGTTCCATAAATGTCTTTTCGGAATCTTGGTTTCCATTTTCCTTAGCTTGAGATTGCTTTTGTGGTTCTGGTAGTTCCTTAGATTGTGATTCCTGGCTTCCAATATCTTCAGATATTTCATTGTCCGTTGCTACCTCATTTGTCATTTTCTTTTCATTAATTTTTAATCTAGGTACCTATATGTTTTAATAAATACTACACACGTGAAATTGAGTAAATTAATATAATTGTACTGTCTTTTATAAATTATGTTAACGAATTTTATATGCCTTGATTAATATGGCAGATAAACTATGTTCGTGAGATAAATATATCCAATTAATAACAGTATCTGTGATAAAGTTTTGATTAATATGTTTATATCTTTTCCTATAGATATTTCCTTAAACACAAGAAAAATACTATTCTTGCCAACGAACTATAATCACTGTTATCGCAGTAATGTTAGCAAAATCGCGATAAATTTCTGGAACAGAACTTTAAATTGAATCTAAATCTGATTGATCTATAAATAATATACCTTGTATGTACCTATCTTAGTATGTTAAATATTTATGAAATACTATACGATAAAATTGTAATTTTTGTACCTATCATCATTTACATTTTAAGCCTGCAATTACCCAGCTATGGGTGGTAATTATTTTCTTGTACCCTGCTCTTTTTTGTACTTACCTACTTATTATATATGGAATAGGACAAATATAGATATAATTTTAATAATGTTTCATTACTTGCAGGGATGGCGAAAAAGTTTTATGTAATACTTTCATGTAAAATGCTTATGCCTCATTTTGTCAGCAGGGTTCGATACTGTCATATGGAATAAAAAAGATATGTTTTAATGTTAAATAGAAAGGGGATTGCAAACGGTACATTTGCAATGTAAAGTGTTTGTGATGGAAAGATCCCTATAAAATCATGACAATTAAGTTATGTTGGTTAAAACGTTGCCTGGATATGAATCAGTCCAGAACCATCGGACTCCTGGAGTACAAGAATCCTCTTGTGGAAGCTAAATGAGTCTACTTAACCTATCTTGTGCTAAGGGAATGTGGAAAATAAACTAATGCAAATATTTGAGGTTACAATGCATTTACTCTCTTAAATTGCCTAATACAAATTGTTATAAAGTAACTAAAATCCAGAGAGGGCTCATGGCGGTTAGTTAAGGGAAAGCTGGCACACTACTGTGCCTCAGCATCAAAAATTGGGAAAATACTAAGTGAAAATGAAAGTGAAAATTAAAAATGGTTATCTGTTGAAATCCTGCGTGCGCGGTGGCTTTACAGGATCATCTCCACTTGAAACTGGAACATTCTTGGAGTTCTGCGTTCCTGATGCGTGATCAAGTCTTCATTTCCAGGAAATATGAAAATTTGTTCGAGCGCGTGGTGTGCCCGAACATGTTGATCCAAAATCAATCCAATGTTGTGCTCATGTTGGTTTCGAGCCGGAAATCTGACTCCAACGTTTCCACAAGGAAACTGCAGTATTTTTCATCAAGTCATCTTGTTAAAATTGGATGGAAAATAAAAATGTGATTCCACGAAAACTTGCTCGTCGCGTGGTCCTCGTGTGAATAATTTCCTTTCAAAATGGTCTCCTGATGCAGGAGACCATTTTGAAAGGAGATGCTCCTTTCTCTTTTTTGTTTACGGAAGCATTCTTTGAGTGCGAGCGAGTCAGCGCATATGGCGATGCCGCGTTCAACAGATAACAAATATTATATTGTATTTAGATATTTGATTAATTCTAAATTATTTTAATATTTGTTTACAATTCCAAAATAAATTCCTGAATGTAAATCTAAGTACATTGTTTTGTTTATAATCTAAAAATAGTGACATTCTACCATCTTAGAATGGTTTCTAGCCTCTCTGTTAGAGCAATGTCCTAAAACATCCCCAGCGCCAATTGCTGCCAAGAATAAAATATTTGTTATATGACAATACACACTGATATCATAGTGAAGCAAGTTAGAAAAGACTTGAACAGCTTATACTAATTGACCATAATAAAGTTTATTCTTTGTTATCATGGAATTTGACGTTGATTTGCATTTTCTTGGTTTTCGCAAAGCTAGTTTAGACCGTCGAATGCGGTTGAATCTAGTTGGAATAACTGGTTTAATCATTTTTTTTATTCAACTTTAATTTCCTATAAACTACTTACTATCTGATTTTGAATTGCATCCTAACTTTAGGTAATTGATATGTTCCTTTGATTTATATATTTCGTATTTGCAGTAATTAAATAACCCATAATATCAAATAGGAACTTACCTACTAACTTACTAAGTGAAACTTCTGTGTGACAACTGCCAATTCTGAGTGACAAAGGTGGGAAGTTAACTAACTATGTAGGTAAGGGTCCAATCTGCGGGTACCATGCGGAAGTACCCTGCCCTCGAGCCACGTTCTGACATAAATGTGTAGGAAGTCGTAAATTTTATTAGCAGCGGTTACAGTTAAATGGGAAACTAAAATATCAAGGGTTGGAAATGTCACAAAAGGGTCATATATAGTCATATATATATTATCCTTGTAACTTATTATAACATTCTGTGATTTCTTGTTTCCAGGGAGTGTAAGTATCCCTGATAATAATACAAACGGAGTTTTATCATCATACGCATTGTATTAGGTGCGACCAATATAAAATTTGTCATTTAGACTGATATTATTTAGGGTTTTTTAAATGCGATGCCGAAATAACAATCTGCGTCTTGCTACTTAATCCGTTATTTTTTATTTTCCCTTGGTTTTCCACTATGGTTTTCCAGCATTTAGCATATCAAAAGATTACTTATTAACACTAACCTTTTATATATACGACAAATCCCCAGATAAATAAAAAATGAGAAAAAATACGAGTGAATATTATTTAACATTAAACGATTTTTTGTCTCTTCTGTGGACCACGATCGCTCTGGAATCAACCTACTAACAATATCAATGTAGTATAGATAAAATGTATTGTTATTTAGAACTAGAATTTAAAACTCACCAGAAAATTTTGGAACTACTCGTATGCTAGGAAACTATATAACCTCTATTTTTAGCCACGAAAAATTCGTTGTACCCACGATAGTCTACAATGGTAATTCTGAGCAGATTCAACCAAATATCTTTCAGTCTGTGAACATAAAATATTCGTTCCAGAAACGCGAATAATGACATGTTATATGATAAGACGTGATAGGTTTTTATTGCTTTTCAATACAATCTATTAGAAAAGTTAAATGATTATTTACGGGATATTTACCGTGGTAAGGTTACAGTCTTCCCGTGAACATGGTGCATGTAACTGCGCCGAAATATCGGGAGCTCCTTCCACAACCTTACCACGGTAAATATCCCGTAAATAATCATTTAACTTTAGTGAACAACCGTGATAGTTTAAAACAGTGTTTAATCTATTAGAAATAATGGAATATGTCTTGCAGAAATTCAATAACAGGTTTTATGTACGTCTGGTGGTGAAATTATTACACTTATTAGTATGTATGTAACTCACTAATGGCGCTGATAGACGGCCTACGACAACTTGTTTCGTATTCTATCCTACGACGAATTTCAATTTTATAACGAACTTTTGCTCTCCCATCAAATACTAAGTTCGAGTGAAGTCATAGGTAATTCACTTTTTCTCTACAAGTAGAAAAGTAACCAATACTTAATCAAATACAAGCATGTGTAGACACATATCATTATATTACAGAATTATCTCCCTATTACGTAGTAATTTTTCCTCCCGTGAATATTCAAGTAAAAAATAAAAAAAACGTTTCTTCACAAAATGTGTTTTGACGTAGGTGTTTCAAAATTTTGTGTTGGTTTTCTATGTAATCCCAGTTCGTGGCCGGGATTTTAAATACGGGGAACACACGGAAAAAAATCTGTCTCAAAATGTTGATTATGTTGTTATTATCAACACTACAAATTGTACATAATTATTTGGAATATTTAACGAACTTACTAAACAAAAAAGTTTTATCCTAATTTTCTTGAAATAGAGTAAATAGCGTAAGTTTTCCAACAGAGATCGTTTGAACTACCAATAGCCCATCGTTTCTAATAGATATATAATAAACGATCTTCAATTACCTAGTTAGTTTAGTTTTTATGTTTTGTGTTTGGTTTTTGGGAGTTCCCCGATATTAACAATCTATAGTCTTCAAATAAAGATTGAATCGGTTTCTTGTTTTTTCGATGAGAGCGTGCTCTATCTTAGACCGCATCATCGCCGAGTTGGCGGTCAAACGCCAGCCTATTATTTAATTTAAAAAAGGTGTTGAATGTTGTTAAATTAACATCAGGCGAGTTGGTGGTCAAACGCAAGCCTATTACTGAATTAAAAAAAAAATGGGATGTTTCCCAATGTATTAGTTTAATATTATAATGTGTAAGTTTGTGTATTGTGTGTTTTGTAGTAAGTATGGTTAATTCCACTCTTCTCCGTAATGGATGAAGGTACGGGTATCTTACTCTACGAGTCTTCTTTATCTATAGATACACTGGATTAATCACTTATAGGAATCAGCTAATTTTTATCCATAAAATAACAGCTTAAGACAACGAGTGAAACCGCGAGACGCTTCTAGTATGTACACATCAAGTGCAAAAGAACTTCATTAGAAACTTCATAGCCAGTTCCCATTCCAGACTAGGCGTGTTCAAACAACCGTTTAGCCTATTATAAAAAAAAATGCGTTGACCAGACAAACTCCTTCTTTTTTCGTCAGTTAAAAAGGAAAAGTCTCTTGCACTAAACATGACCCTTAGCATAGTAAATACCATTAATATATCTAATTACGTATAAATTAATAAAGACTGTCCGTTTATCTGTACTTACCTATGTTAATTGCTCAATTTTGTGATAAGAACTGTTTTGTTATCAGACGACAACCTTGACAAACTTTAGCTAGCTCTCAATACTATAGCTCGACTCGCCGTTCGTCGATACAGAGCACTGCAGTTAAGCAATCTTTGAGCCCTTCGATAGGTGACCACGTGTGGATTTTATAACTGAGCGATACCGCGCTTCTGATGACACGGTAAATTTTGCGTGCGTTATAAAAGTAATAATAAATATCGTTAATCGATCGATTTAACAATCCGTAAGTTATCATGGGTCAGATACCGAATTGTAAAAAGAAAACATTAAATACAAATTTTTAGGAAAATTTTCACTACTAATAAAACAACTTTTCAAACATAAAACTGAAAAGAAATACACTATTTTTTTTTTACATGTAACACTGCGTTATGATCATATTCTACGGACTACTAATGCCGAGTTTAGAGGAACATAGGTAATATTATGGTAATGCTCTGGCAAAATCTGCGTGGGATACATGTGTATCCCACGATCACTCGATTATGCATAGCTGAAAGGTTGCCACCTTTCAGCTAAGCATAATCGAGGGTAATAGACTCTCTTTTTTTCAGTTTTTGTCTACGTGAATACATTCAAATGTCATAGAGGTTTGCAAAAATGCAATAAAAATAAAAGCCACAAAGTCCTGTGGCTTACTCCTACAAATGATACGATAAATGGTCGGCAGGGAAGAGGTGGGCATAGCTCGTAAACCCAAGGTAGGAGCAAAATATGGCCCATGATTGCGGTCTGTCATGACAGAAAGCCTAATAACCACTGTTGTTGAACAAACAACCAACGAGTCCCTGTAGTTTATCGTCCCATTCGTTCAGATGTATATTGAACTAGCCGCGCCCCGTGGTTATTTGCCATTGAAAGTCCCGTCAAAATAGGTCCAGCTGTTTTGGAGTCCTTAGGGTACATAGCAAATATACCTGCACACATTCATCGTCTTTTAAATATAAGAAAAAGGTGCCAGTCGCGGTCACCCATCTGACAACTGGCCGGATCGTCCGTTGCACATCACTGATCTTAGCCAACGGTCGAGATAGACCTGCAAAGTAGAAAATATAAATAGGTAGGGTCATCATCATCAGCCAGAAGACGTCCACTTCTGAACATAGGCCTCCCCATTTAACCTCCATACTGAACAACATCCTGCCATCTGCATCCACTAAATGCCAGCGACTCTCACAATGTCGTCAGTCCATCTAGTGGGAGGCCTACCTACGCTGCGTCTTTCGGTTAGTTGTCAAGAACCTTTCTTCCCCATCGGTTGTCGGTTCTTCGAGCGATGTGGCCTGCCCATTGCCACTTCAACCTACAACCAGTAGGTAGGCTAGGGATATAACAACGTCGATTCTGATGAACCATTCTCTAAACTAAACTAAATTTGACAGCTCTAAATTTGTTGTCATCCTTTTCTGACGTAAAGAAATGAAAAGAAACGCCGATAATTTTAGTGCTGTCAAATTAGGTTAGTTTCTTACAATAAGATACTTATTTTAAGTTTAGTTTAGAGAATAGAACAACAGAATCGACCCCACTATCGTCATTGGTAAGTAACAAGAACTGATGTAGCTAGCTACTCGTACTCTGTATACCTACTGATTACTACTGTTTAGACCTAAGACTGAGAGCAAGTTATTTTGTACTTGCTCTGAGACTTAAGAGGTTTGCCGTAAATTCGTGCGAGAGAACTGTACCTACCTTCTCTCCGTCTGACACAGTTTATGCCCCCGTGATTGAATAGCCCAAGAGCTCGCTCCAGTCGCCTGAAAAGTTCTTCCTTACTTTGCTAGTAATAAATTTAGGATTTGTGGGTAGTTGGTTTACCGTAATTACCTGTAGAAGTCTTAGTTAAAGTATAAGTTGAAATCTTTTATTACGATAAGACCATATTTTTTACTTTTTAAGCTTGTAGATAGTGTCAAAAATTCGGACTTTTGTATTGAAAACTAGCTGACGCGACAGAAGTTGTCCTATTATTTAGATTAATCTATACTTTTAACTAATAATTTTTGTGATTATTTAAGAACTAAGTATATTAGCTCCCCTCGCCTGAAACACAGGATTACCTAGTTCAGGCATATGTTTTAATATACCTAAGTAAGACTGTATTGTAAAGTAATATTGTAATGCAAATTTTTTGAATAAATAATTATTATTATGACACTTTATTCAATGAAATTCTCGGGTCTAGCCCAGACATTTGGTAGGCATTGGTGGAGCCGAAGCCAACACCAAGAGGCCCTGTTGAATATAAAAAAAAACAATTATGGAATATGTATAAAAAGTAATATGAAACTATTGTACAGTATAGGATTAAAAAAGTCTGGGCTATTGAGGTGAACAACTTGTGGATGGAATAACAGATCTATAGAATGAGAAACGGCACCTGCCTTATCCTGTCTCATCTCAAAATATATTTAGGCAGGTGATGACTTGCCACCCACTAAATGGGCCACCCATAAAGGCTGCCGTATCTTGGCACCGGAGGGGCAACATCGGCGTGGGTGACTTAGAGTGTACAGAGGTGTGCTGCACTTTCACTAAGAGCTACTCGCGGCGTTATGCCCTTTAACACTTCCACCCTGGAGCTTAGGTTCTTAGCTCTTGCGGTTTCCACCCCTGGACTGCTGGTTAAGGCAAGCCAGGGGTCAGGGGTCTCATTTAGCCCCATGGAATCGGGGTACTCGGTGTCGCCACTCACCGACGGCTCGCCATAAAGCCACCCCTGCGTTTTATTATTATTATGACACTTTATTTTATGAAATTCTCGGGTCTAGCCCGGACATTTGGTAGGCATTGGTGGAGCCGAAGCCAACACCAAGAGGCCCTGTTGAATATAAAAAATACAATTATGGAATATGTATAAAAAGGAATATGAAACTATTGTACTGTATAGGATTAAAAAAGTCTTGGCTATTGAGGTGAACAACTTGTGGATGGAATAACAGATCTATAGAATGAGAAACGGCACCTGCCTTATCCTGTCTCATCTCAAAATATATTTAGGCAGATGATGACTTGCCACCCACTGAATGGGCCCCCCATAAAGGCTGCCGTATCTTGGCACCGGAGGGGCAACATCGGCGTGGGTGGCTTAGGGTGTAGAGAGGTGTGCTGCACTTTCACTAAGAGCTACTCGCGGCGTTATGCCCTTTAACACTTCCACCCTGGAGCTTAGGTTCTTAGCTCTTGCGGTTTCGACCCCTGGACTGCTGGTTAAGGCAAGCCAGGGGTCAGGGGTCTCATTTAGCCCCATGGAATCGGGGTACTCGGTGTCGCCACTCACCGACGGCTCGCCATAAAGCCGCCCCTGCGTTTTATTATTATTATGACACTTTATTTTATGAAATTCTCGGGTCTAGCCCGGACATTTGGTAGGCATTGGTGGAGCCGAAGCCAACACCAAGAGGCCCTGTTGAATATAAAAAATACAATTATGGAATATGTATAAAAAGGAATATGAAACTATTGTACTGTATAGGATTAAAAAAGTCTGGGCTATTGAGGTGAACAACTTGTGGATGGAATAACAGATCTATAGAATGAGAAACGGCACCTGCCTTATCCTGTCTCATCTCAAAATATATTTAGGCAGATGATGACTTGCCACCCACTGAATGGGCCCCCCATAAAGGCTGCCGTATCTTGGCACCGGAGGGGCAACATCGGCGTGGGTGACTTAGGGTGTACAGAGGTGTGCTGCACTTTCACTAAGAGCTACTCGCGGCGTTATGCTCTTTAACACTTCCACCCTGGAGCTTAGGTTCTTAGCTCTTGCGGTTTCCACCCCTGGACGGCTGGTTAAGACAAGCCAGGGGTCAGGGGTCTCATTTAGCCCCATGGAATCGGGGTACTCGGTGTCGCCACTCACCGACGGCTCGCCCCTGCGTTTTATTATTATTATTGTTATTACATCGTCGTTGAGTTTACTGAAAATTTCCAGTTTTCTTAATTTTTCTTTCCGTAAGAACCTTCTACAAAGTATTAGAAAACTTAAAAAAAAGAATGAAATCGGTAATGTCGTCCTCAGGTTATGGTGTGACCAAGTTAAATAGGGATTCCTTTTTATGTATATATAACCTATAGATAAGCTACATGAATGATTTGTTTGTAAAGTATTATACCACTATCCTAACATGTTTGTTGATTCAGTTGACTAGGGAATTAAATATCTTCACTTTTACAAAATGAGGAAGGAATGTTAGCACTTTTTTTAAATACTCTATTAAAGATAGGTAAGAGGTACTCTTTCCCCAGCAGTAGAGCGAACTTAGTAGGTAAGGGTTTGGAATTACCACAACTGAAATATTAACATTACCTACAGTTTTACACCTATCTCCCGCTCTATAATTATAAAGCTCGAGAAAATTGCCTGGAAAGTGCCGTGTAGCCTTTGTACTATGCCTACAAATCTAGACAGTGCTACGTATGTGTTGTGCTGAAGACAACCTATTATTTCTATTATCGAAGGATTGACCTGCCTTGTGGGAAACGCGTTGGTTACTATACTACGACTGTTACAATCGGTTAACTCTGATAAAATTGATGTTTTTTTTATGACTCGCTGAAACAAATTAATTTAGACTAAGGTATAATTTAGACCATAAGCGACAAAAAAAATTGGACTAGGGGCTTACGCCCAACTCTAAACGTGGGGCATTCGCCCCACGGCAGGTGCAATTTGCAAAATCACGCGACCGCCAATCGTATCTCGGCGAGTTAAAGTTCGCGTTTGCGTGAATTTACAAACTGCACCTATTCGGGCCCGCGTTTAGAGTTGGGCGTAAAGCCCCAGATAAGGTAAAATATTAGATATTTATTTGTGACATACATTGTATATTCCATCTAATCTAAACTGTAAGATAATATCTTATTCGCAATTAGAGATATTGAATTTGTATTATTGCTAGTACTTTATCCCGACTGGCCAAGAAGGAGGGCTACATTTTGCGGTCGGGTGTTTCGTTTTTCATTTAATAATCTAAGTTCTTGTTTAAGTATGGAGATTAGAATCAGTGGCGTTAGTACGAGCACTTGCAAAAACTTTATCGTTACGTAAACGATATCAATATAAAAGTATGAAAAATTCAATTTCCTTTCACGTCCGATAGAGGCGCTGTTCAATTTTTCATACATTTTGCTATCGTTTACGTAACGATAACTTTTTTGCAAGTGCTCGTTTTAAGGCCACTGATCTACTTACGTTTGGCCACCAAATCATTCGGTGGTAAGCGATGGTGTAAACAGCCAAGGATAAAACACGTCGATCTGCTAATGCATTATACAAGGTACCATCTTCTACAAGCTTCATATTGAAGTTTGGACATCCAATCAAAACTTAGTATTCCATGCTGCGTTTTCACACAAGAGCGTGCATGGACCGAATGTAGCATCGTATTATGTCTCAAACAAGTTTTGGGGTCGCGAGGACTTTGGACCAGCAGTGCTGTAACTAGCCTTTTTTTGCGGCCGGTGCGAGCTTCTATAACTGCACCCTTGTAAACAAAACTTGGTCCTGATGTGGTCATTTCTGCGCCCTGTGCCTGGGCACCGCTGGCACAGCCCTATCTACGGCACTGTGGACCAGTCCTTTGAGTTCAAGATGACCAGGATAATAACTATACTCGATTGTAGCTCATTTAGTCTGTGGTTTTGTACAGGTATAAATAAACTTTATTATTAATCAGGGCGTCAGAACTGTTGTATATTCTGGGTATCATTATCTCACATACCTAATCGTTTTTGTTTTTCAGTAATAGGCTTGCGTTTGACCGCCAACTCGCCCGACGTAAAGCGATGATACGGTCTACGATGGAGCACGCTTGCCTATAAGAAACCGATTCACTCGAGATTTGAAGACACCCAGATTTGTAACTATCGGGAGCCCATTCCGGCAGCGCATTCCAGACTAGCAGTTCGCACAATAAAAGTGAAATCAAAGCTCTTCGTACGGGTTATCGGAATATCAACCATAAAGCGGTGTCGATTTTTCTCTTAAATCGTCACTTACTTCAATACGTGAGACCGTCCCCGGTCTCACGTATTGAAGTAAGTGACGATTTTGGAAACCATTAGTTTTCAAATATATTTTGAAAATACATTCTCGGGGTTTAGGATATGTGCGTGCGTAGACAATCAAACAAACAGACAAAAATTCTACAATTGTCTCAACGTGTTCAGCTGCTTATTTTAAGACAGCCTGTGTGTTTTTTTTTATAACAGGTAATTGCAGTTTTTTTTTCTCTACGTTTTTATAATATGTATAGATAACTGCATGTAGTCCGAGTTGGTGGTGGGCAGCTGGACAGGGACCATTAGAGAAACGAGTGCATCGTGTCCATAATACACTTTATTTTCGACAAGATTAAGAACAACAACAAATCTCTTAAAAATAACAATAACGAAACTAATTCTGGGCACAGCTACCCTCAGCTGCTTTACTTCAATATTTACACATTTAAGCTCTTTGGCCTGTACAAAAAATATACACAAAACGAACATACAAAAATTCGCAATAAAATAGCTAACCAAAAGGTAACGTAATTTAAAATTATCAATTTTTCAACAGCGTACTTTAAAATAAAACTACAAATTATTACAATTAAAAAATTCGTGCATGACAAAATTACAATGATTCTAACGTGCATTTTATACATTTAAAATATTTCAATACTGACGTCGGTAAATGATTTATTGCTAAACATTACAAAAATCTAAAAGGTTTAAGAGAAATTTTGAAAGAACTACAATTTAAAATTTGAAAAGATTTTGAAAATGAGAAATATTTATACAGAAAAATTCGAACAACGTTGCAATTTAGACTCAACATTGATGTCACTTGAGACTGTCAAAATGTCGCTCACACAGTCACCTTACCCGAGTAACCTTACCTTACCTTTTAACAGCGCTGCAGTGAGAACTGGTAATAATTATCAAGAAAACCGACTTCATAATCAGGTCAGAACTGGACCAAATTGAAATGGGACTACACGGGAAGCACCAGCTTTCAAATAATAAAAGAATTATCAAAATCGCTTCACCCAGTCGAAATTTCTGAGGTAACAAACATAAAAAAATGATAGTCTCCTCCTTTTTGGAAGTCGGTTAAAAGGGTTAAATTTGACAGCATCAAATGACGATTTTTTTGTCATAATAACTCTGTCAGTAGAGCAAACTTACAATAACATCCTATAACAAGTCAAATCATATTGAAATTATACAGCAAAATGCACAAATAACTACTGTATCCTACTTGCAATTTTTTGATTATGCAAAGACGGGTATTTTTTAAATAGTTCACTGAAGGAAATTATAACTTTTTTAATATATGTCCACAGCTTGACATCATTAGCCTATTATGTACCTACCTACTGCTGGGACTCAGGCCTTCTCTCAGAGAGAGAGTGAGAGAGAGAAGATGGGCCGTAGTCCACCATGCTGGCCCAGTGCATGTTGGTGATATGTCATATGTCTTTGAACTTTTGATTCTTTGACATACCGGTTTCTTCATGTTTTCCTTCAGCGATGGCATCGAAACTGTACATAATTTATTTAAACACTGTTTTAGACTATCACGGTTGTTCACTAAAGTTAAATGACCCCGTCTTCCCGTGAACATGGTGCATGTAACTGCGCCGAAATATCGGGAGCTCCTTCCACAACCTTACCACGGTAAATATCCCGTAAATAATCATAATTTATTTAGGTACTAAATAAGTCATCGGTACAGGGACGAGGGTCAAACCGGATGCCGGCAGATTGTAAAGCGCACATCCATTATCTTATTATAATAATCATTTTCTTTCACTCATAGAGAGATATGAAAAATTGTTTTCAAATGTCGAGAAAATATTTTGAAGTCTTAGGCTGGATTCAGGCATTAGCCTTCAAAACTATAATGCCATGGACTTATAACTTTAGACTGATATTTTTTTGTAAATTAATATTGAACATATGTTAAAGATAAAATTACTAAATGTGATATACAACCCGTCTCCACATAACCAACGTGTAACTACTATACCACGCGCGTGTTATACCACTTTACAATAGATTTGGGGAACGCCCAATAATAGTCTAGGAGGCCTACGTTACAGTAGAAAATAATCTCACTAACTCCTGGTATTATTACGAAATAGACGCCGACTCTTCGCTGAAGAAAATGTCCATGTTAACTGTATTTGAAATCCAAAAAATATAAAACTTTAGAAAATATTTTTCTCACAGCTCGAAGTATCAATTCTAAAGGTTCTGAATCATATAGCGACGACTCGGTGGCGAGTAACGGACGGCCAATCACCGTCCATGACGTCAACGGTCCGGGAACGGTGATTGGCTGAATCATCGCCGCCGTATGAATGTGATGTTATTGCGCCGGTTTGCTTTTAATATTGTATAATAGACTTGCGTGTGACCGCTACCTCCCCTGATGTTAATCGATGACGCGGTCTACGATGGAGCACACTTGCCTAGAAGAAACCGACATGAAAACACACTATCGGGGAACACCTATTCAGGCAACGCATTCCAGTCTAGCGGGTCGCACAATATAAGGAAAATCACGGGTTTTCGGAATATGATACGGCTTTGTCTACGCTTGGACCTTTAAGCATAAAAAAAATACAATTTTAACCTAATTTCAATCAGATGGATTCAATATCAGTGTAAATACAAATGAATGACAGTTCTTCAGCCAAGAGCAGGACAGAAGCGTAACTAACTAGTAGAGTAGGCACGAAGGGGTCAGTACATTTGGCTTAATGCGGGAAACCTTAAGTATATCACATCAACTATTATATACCTTGGGTGATGTAATGGAATGTCTATTCATTATTTATTTACTATCGATTCTGTACACCATTTCCTGAAGGCATCAAAACTTGCCTTTTCTACCATCACAATTCACAAACTCGGTGCACGCTGCGAATTGAGCAGACTTTTTGGTTAATTGTAAGGTAACCACGATCCGACTACAACGCCGCGCGATGTCAGTGCTACAGTGCTCTAGCTGACAAGCGAAGTTGAACACTATTAAAAGCGACATAACGTCTAAATTGAAGTATATGTGGCATTGTGAACTATATAATTGATATTTAGGTATGTACACGACGCTCGGACGTTTTTTTTTAATGTTTTCACTTAGAGATTGTGCGTTTTATATTTGTCTTTTCGATTGTGGACAATTTAGACTTTATTTTTTATGTTTTCCAGATACCTAAAATTTAATCATGCATTTTATAAAACGGCTTAAAGTTATGTAGTGTTAAGGTATCTTAATACAAATATTTAGCAATGTAAATATGATATTTACGTTTAGTTAATTCTTTAACTACCCTCAAAACAAGGACTAGCTTAACAGCGATACATTCTTTTGCGTCTCTTTTCTTTTCCGTTTATTAGCGAGTGACAGAGACAATTTAAAGCCGTAAAGAAAATCGTGTACAGAATCGTCTTCATACATATACAATTTAAGTACATTGTGATGTCATGTGCAAATTATATCTAGTCGTAGTATACTTAACTGACAGTAGGGACACTCGGTCACAAGATGAT
The DNA here is from genome assembly GCA_949125355.1 of Agriopis leucophaearia. Classification (NCBI taxonomy): domain Eukaryota; kingdom Metazoa; phylum Arthropoda; class Insecta; order Lepidoptera; family Geometridae; genus Agriopis; species Agriopis leucophaearia. Next base: position 1,011,906 of record OX421270.1, read on the forward strand.
TTGCAAAAAAAGACTACATAATAAGCACATAGTTCTTGAATTAGGGAAGTGCCCTTCTGCCAATTATTTATACTGCGACCGATTTTTAACCTAAAATATACAAACAATAATATAAATCGTGCATTCATAATAATATAGTCATGTGATAAAATAATAATAGAATTTGAAAACAAAATCGACTTGAAATAGCCATAGAAATCTATAAAGGTTTAGTAGGAAAGGGTAAGCAAAGCCGGAAGCGAGCCACTACAAAATTATCTAGATATCTGGGTTGCTCCAGTATTAGTTGTTTATAATGCTTAATGATCTCCTTTGGGCTTAACATACCCTGTCCAGCTAATCCTGTATTAAAGCAAACGTAAGTCACAAATCCAGGGAAAAATGTCCACCCAAGGTGCTAGGGTAAGCGATAATAGTTACCACTAAAATATTATTTTTATTCTATTTATACCCTACATATAGCGTTGAGCTGAGATCTTGCACCCTAATCGAATAAATTACGTTTACCCTATGTTTATATTATTCTATATTACTCTAAAACACGTATCATGAAAATTTTATCGCAAAAATAAAATAACACACGTAATTTAAATGAACTAACTGTGTCAATGGAACGATCCAAAATGTATGTTGGCCTCCTTTACTAAAAGGCGCCACATATCGGTTATATAAATAAATATTATATATTTATTTACTCACGGGTCTAGCCCGCGGCACAAAGATAATATAACCACTTAATCGCGCATGATTAATAATTTGATTGTGTGGGGGGTGTATTGTATGGCGCTTGTGATTGGAAAAAACATAAGTCATTCATTCAATTCGCGCCTAGGATTGCTCGAAAAAGATCATGCTGAAAATTTCGTACAATTTTAATCGCGGCGGGGTAAAGGATGAGAATCGAGAACCCTCTCCTTTTTAGAAGTCGGTTAAAATTACTATACCCCATGCTTCAGTTAGGAACATTCTCCATTATGGAGATGGAAAACAAGGACACGTGATGTACGGTTCGTTGAATGCACAAAATGGCGTCTTTCATTATGGCTGTGTATTATTTTTGACAGCCAATGTACGGATTGACAGGTATACAAAAATGGCCGATATACTCCAAAGAGCTCCTCAATTATGTTCTTATATTGTTTAGGATTAATATTGAAGGGTTGAATTTTGACGTAAACGTCAATGACAATAAATACATCACTTGTAAAGCAGAAAGCACACTCAATAACAAGCGTGGACGCATAATAGTGGTTTTAACTATCGTTGTAGAGCACCTTGTAGAAATGCTTTAAAGAACCATTGTTTAAGACTTCACTTATTATGCTTTTGAGTGATGTATTAGTATATTGCTGTCAAATTTCCATGTGCTTTTAAGTGATGCATTAGTATTTTGTTGTAAAATTTTCATGTGCTTTTAAGTGATGCATTAGTATATTGCTGTCAGATGTTGTGCTTTTGAGTGATGTATTAGTATATTGTTGTCAAATTTTCATGTGCTTTTGAGTGATGTATTAGTATATTGCTGTCAAATGTTCATGTACTTTTGAGTAATGTATTAGTATATTGCTGTCAAATGTTTATGTGCTTTTCAGTGATGTATTAGTATTAATATACTAAATTTGTCAAATTTTCATGTGCTTTTGAGTGATGTATTAGTATATTGCGGTCAAATTTTCATGCTACGGCAAATTTTCTGCTCAAACAAAAGTAGTAATATGTGACAAGTTGTTACAACTAGCCTTATTAAAGCTAAATGGCAGAAAATTTGAAAATGTATAATTAGTACCTACTCTAATGTGCAACATGGTTCTGAGATTTATTCCTATGTAAAACACAATCGTTTCTAATTTTCTAAACTACCAAAATATAATTTGAACTATTCACCGGATATGTGTAAAACAGGATTCACTAATGAAAAATGTTTTATTTTAATTAACATTCAAATTGACGACACAAAAATTTTACTAATTTCGTTTTTTAATTTTTTTATTTCAACAAACGTCACTCAACTTTTTTAAGACTTTATTTAACAATATTTTACGTATTATTACACACATAAACCACAGTTTCACCAACTTGTATTGTGATAAGCGAACCATACACCGTCAATACAGACTGATAGATTCACGAAGCAAGCTGTTTCCGTCAATCCGAGTTGTACACGATCAATAACGAACCTTTACTAATATCCGGATTATCAATCTAGACTGACAGTGTACGAGCCGAAATACAGGGTTAGGCATATAGACTGTACTAAGCGTAAAGGAGGTCTTTTGTACTCATCATTATACGGGGGCGACCGTAAAATCGCGAAAAAAAACTGACAGAAAGAAAACAGAAATAAGACGTCAGAATGGTTAGTTATTGACACCCGTCAAAATGTATGGTATTCCATACATTTTGACAGGTGTCAATAACTAACAATTTTCTATGAAATAGCTTATATATTCTTCGCGATTTCAGGGTTGGTCCCATAGTAAAAGTTGTTCATAATGATGAGCACAACGACCTCCTTTCCGCTCAGTACAGTATATATGAGTAACCCTGCAGAATCAAGTGATGAAATCAAAGATAGATAATTAATTACCCATACGTTTTCTATGACATGTTGCCTCCATTTTGATTATTATTTTTACTATACAAAGATATTACAGTAACGTGGTAACTAGATAACATGAGTTCTCGATAATTTTCAGTCGAAACATTAAAAACTACGTTACAAGTGTAACAATTAGGGGCCTTATTTAAAAACGTTACTCAAATTGACATACGCTTACATATGCTCCGTGTCGTTTTCGCGTGTGACGATTGCCGTCAGCGAGAAGTTGAGAGAGCATTTTAAAGCATAGATCAACTAGAGTAACGTTTTTAAGTAAGGCCCTATATTGATAGTGCAAGGTGCACCTAATGTGGTTTTTTTTTTCTTCAAATTTTTTTATACAATTATTAATTTACAAGTAAAATAACCTAAATCCGATTGAAATATTGAACTAACGGTTCTTATTAAGTTATGAGAATATTGTGTTTTGACTGTCACGCGCAAAAACGAAACAATGTATGTTTCTAAATTTATAACCCCCTGCGCAAAAAGAGGGATTTTATTAATTTATTTTGTGTCTATCTGTAGCATCGTAGCACCCAAACGGCTGTAACAATATTTTTTTTTTTTTATTGTTAGCTATGATTCAAGAAAATTTGTTCAGTCGCTTGAAGGGTACCATCTCTTTAATGGATCTAAAAAAATCTATTTATGCCTGTTAATTTCCCTTTATCGAAATGATGTTATTAACATTAAAATACAAACAAATCTGTACAGAGACGAGCCCCCTAAATAAATAAATAACGGTTAAAAGTAGTACTAAAGTTGCTCTTATTTTCTCTTCCCAATCACTTTTTTATTTAATAAAATTATGTCATTTAAAGATGTTCCCATTTTGTTTTTCATAGTTTTTTTTAATTAGACTAAAAATACGCTGTTTTAGTCCCGCATTCACTTCAAAAGTTTTTATTTTATTTTTTTGATACGTCGTTTTAGACTATGCTGCCACATTTTCCGTTGGTGAGCGATAAGTTAGGGCCCACCGAAGGTCTGCCGAGGGTCGCGTGACCGAAAGTATTGACTCCGTTCACGTCATAACCGTTCATGTACTGGTTGTTCTGGAGCCCGATCAGTAGTTCTACGAGCGCGTTGGCGGCGCTCTGCGCGTTCAGCAGCTCGAATATGATGCAGTTGCACTCGGGCTCTGGAGTCTTCAGAGAGCTCTTCGTGCTGGAACTGGAACTGGTCGAATTCGTGCCTGGAACGGACGAAAAGGTTAGTGTCAAATAACAGTTTCGTCGCGATAAATGCTGGTGTCGGAATCAAATCCCAACAATATCTGGGACATCTCTGCATACACTTGTCTCCTGACCCCAAACTTGTACTATGATAAGTCATAAGTAATTTATTGGTAAAATGGCAATTTACATGACTGCCAGAGACTGATACAAATACAAAATATTTATTTGCTCTTAATATCTTAATAGTTACACAATTTAAGTGAATCTCTGACTCCTACGCTGATTACACTACTCTACAAATAACAAACTTTTTATTTTATCTGAGTTTCTTACTATGTGATTATAATTCTATTGACCTAATACAAATATGTAAATAGAATTTTTATATAACATCTCATTATTATTTTTTTCAATTTTTTTTTATTTTTTATTGCAGAATAGGCTTGAGCTTGGCCGCCAACTCGCCTGATGTTAAGCGATGATGCGACCTACGCGGCCTATTTATTTTATCTGAGTTCCTACTATGTGATTATAATTCCTTGTTATTGACCTTAATACAAATATGTAAATAGGATGTTTATATAACATCTCATTTTTTTTCGATTTTCAAAATACCCGCAATATAAAAATCAAACTTACGTCAAAAACTTAAAATTCATATTTCTCAGTTTCTAGACGAAAAAAAAAATGCCTACATACATTTATTATTAGTCAACCTCGATATGAAACAATATGAACCAAATCAGATATTTTGGTTAGTGTTGAGTAGTGTTACCTGTATTATAGGAGTCAGTTCCTTCCCAGTTAAATTGACTATTTACAAAACTAATAATTAAATAAATTTTGTAATAATATTCATGCAGTATGTGTGTGTGTCTGTGAGTGTGTGTGTGTGTGTGGGGGGAGGGGTAGTGTATGTGTGGGTGTGTTGATGAATGAAAGTAAGGCTGAGTGTAAGTGATTTGTATGTATGTGAGGCATTGCAACGTTATATATATATATATAGAAGATATACTTACATATATATTTTTGAATACATACTTAAGACAAGACACAAGCCAACACGAAGAAGGTCCAAAAAAAAGCTTGCTTATTCTCATAGATAGACAATTTATTTCTCTCTTTGACACTGTCTGTCATGCTTGTCTTTGTGTGATTTCATTTCGTATAATATGTGCGGTGTAGCATGGTGCCGGTAGCCACAACATCGCTTCCTATCAGGTGAGTTGGAGCCGAATGAAGAAAAATTCAGTATAAAAAAGTGCTGACCGGATCCATTGGGGTTGGGCGGCGAGGGGTGCAGCGGGCACGTCAGCTGCAAGTTCTTGGGGTACTGAGGCGGGATACCGGCGAGGTGACCGGCGGCGGCACGGGAGTAGAACACGCAGCCGTGTCCGTCGCTGTCGGGGAAGTTCGGGTTGCCGTTGTGCTGCACGGAGGTAACAAACAATATACTACATTAGGCAAACAATAACTATTACACAACTAGGCAAAGAGGTCACCCAAAGAATCCAACTCCAACGAATCCAATGGACAACTTTCGGGAAATTGCGTGAAATCTTCTCGTCCAAGATACCAGTGTTAGGCACTGTGGTATCTTGGACGATACAAGGGTCTTTGATCAATGTGTGTTGCCAGTGATAATATATGGTACTGAGACGTTGTCCTTAACTGTTGGCCTTTTGGAGAAACTCAGAGTCACAAAACAGGCAATGGAGAGAGCTATGCTCGGAGTTTCTTTGCGCGATAGAATCCGAAACGTGGATATTCGGCAAAGAACCAGAGTCATCGACATAGCTATTAAAATTTGCAAGTTGAAGTGGCAATGGGCAGGCCACATCGCTCGAAGAACCGATAACCGATGGGGAAGAAAGGTTCTTGAGTGGAGACCACGAACCGGAAGACGCAGCGTAGGTAGGCCTCCCACTAGATGGACCAACGACATCGTGAGAGTCGCGGGCATCCAGTGGATGCAGATGGCAGGATTTCGTTCAGTGTGGAGGGGGGAGGCCTATGTTCAGCAGTTGACGTCTTATGGCTGAAGATGATGACGATGAACTCGGCTTTTGAAGAACCCCATGAAAAGCTTTGGCAACTGAGGCAGAAAGCTAAGAAAGAGGGTAGATCGTTTTGTCTGCACCTAACTTTGAACTGTTCGACCAACCACCCGCATTCTTCAGTCTTCCCGTGTACATGCTGTAACTACGCTGTATATCGGGAGCTCCATTCACAACCTTACCACGGTAAATACCCCGTAAATAATAATATAAACGTGGTGTCTTGAATGTGATGCGATGGCATTGAAACTGCACATAATACATATAACAAAATACTAAATAAGCGATTGTTGCAGGGCCGAGGATCGAACCGGATGCCATTATAGATTGTGAAGTGAAATAACGGATTATGACCTACGCGATAAACATAAACTCGTCCATCCAACGCTTAGGCTACAAACAAGTAGCAAAACTTTTTTGGGAAATTCAGTACTGTTTTACAATAAGATTCCTAAAGAAATTTTAGCATTAAATGAAAAACAGTTCAAAACTGTAGTAAAAATAAATTTAATAAGTAAAGCTTATTATAAGATTAAAGATTATGTTGAAGATAAATCTGCATGGACTAGTGTAGCTCTGCACAATAGTAATAAGTTTGACAAGGCCTCTTTACAGCCGCGCAAATCTTGTGATCTTTAATTGTTTTTTAATTATTAATTTATTATTATTTTTAAGGTGACAAGGCCCATATACAGCCACATTTTAACTTAAATGAAATTTGTTGTACCTACTTTTGTAACTTGACATAGCTAAGTGTTCTTTGTGTTCCTATGGCGAAATAAATTGAACTTGAACTAAAGTGCACATGATGCCGCTCGGCTATACAAACGCTCTTAAACAAAAGGTTTAATAGTAGGAGAGCCCACGACACGAAACCTAGTTCGATAAGACTACCAATGCAAAAAACCTGGCAACGCTATTTTAAAATAAAATCTAAGTATGATAAGACTCCAAAGTTTAGTTTGTTCCTCGAAACAGGGGAGGGGTAGGAGTATACGTTAATGCAGTGCTGCTGCAAGCCCCCCGAGAAGAAAAAGTGGGCTCTTAGACTATAAGGTTATATACAATGTTAAATATAACTGACCCATATGAGCAGCTGCGCGGCGGCGAGGTGTCCCGCGGCGGCGGCGGCCCGCAGCGCCAGCGAGCGCTCCGCCTGCGCGGGCGCACGCGGGGGCGGCGCCGCCAGCATGCGGCACAGGGCTCCCACCTGCGAGTGTCGTGCTTATTATTATATCTTTTTTTTATGCCATAGGTGACAAAGAAGCTGATGGGCCGCCTGATGGTAAGTGATCACCGATCACTTCAAAAAAAACTCCACCTTCTTGCAACCTCTGCTTTAAATGATTATTCAAATTACAATTATTAATTCACTAGCCTCAAAAAAATAACATAATTATGCAGTATAAATCTACCTCCAATATATTTATTTTAATCAGTTTTGGTGGGCTACCATAACCTCAAAACCATTCTTATTAAATTACTCTCATTAGGCGAGAGAGCGAGACAAAATTCAATCTAAGGGTATTATAATAAAGTTTTAACGGACTACCAAAAAGGCGGAGGTCCTCAGTTCAAAAGTTTTATTTTTTAATGTTTGTTACCTCATAACTTTCGACTGGGTGAACTGATGATTCTTTCCCGTGTGGTCCCATTTCAATTTGGTCCAGTTACGACATTTTTATGAAGTCGGTTTTTTATATTGATAATATTAAGATCTGTGTCAGACGGGCACCTAATATAATGTAATGAGTGGTGAACTGCCTAGCCTGCCAGTGATATGAACAGAGGTGGTACCTGTCCGCGCGCCCCGGCTCCCTTCAGCGCCTCCAGGCTGGTCACCACCTCCGTGGAGGAGAGGAAAGCGCGTCGCTCGTACTTTAGCCGGATCCAACTGGGGATTACAAATATGGTGATAAGTTCAAAAGAATTAATACATACCTCAGATCAGACCAAAAAAGGGAGGTATTATGCCTTATTTATTTATTGAGGATTTATTGTACACAAAACAGAATATAGTCATAATAAATATAAAATAAGTGTGTTGACATCGGTTATCGGTTCTTCGAGTGTCATCGCTCGAACAACCGATAACCGATGGCATGGCTTGAAGAACTGATAACCGATGGGGAAGAAAGGTTCTTGAGAGGAAACCACGAACCGGAAGACGCAGCTTAGGTAGGCCTCCCACTAGATGGACCGACGACATCGTGAGAGTCGCGGGCATCCAGTGGATGCAGATGGCAGGTTGTCGTTCAGTGTGGAGGTTAAAGGGGGAGGCCTATGTTCAGCAGTGGACGTCTTATGGCTGATGATGATGTGTGTTGACAATAGGGTAGATGACTGATGTTTATATCGTTGAAATCAAAAGCTTTGATGAAGAATTTAAGACGATATATACATCAGTCATCTACCCTAAATTGTAAACCCCAGGTAGTTACCGTTCCTTCTCCTCCCTGGTAGAAGTGGGTGATGGCTTGATGTGCCCTCGCAGGTCTGCCTCCCAGATGGAGTTGGCCAGGGCGTTGCCGATCGACACCATCACACTCACGTGGCCCAACCTGCCGCACAACACACGGGATTATTACTAACGGATTATTGGGAATATAATTGGGAATAAATGGGAATTTGCAACACCTCCAATGTAAAGTGTACCGAAAATGTGGACATGTTCACTGCTTACAGAAATTACTTCAAACAGTATGCATGTACCACGTTCTTCTTAACCAGTCTTAAAACATTTGTTTTAACAAATAACTTTTTATGACCCGTTATGAACTTCTTTGGGCTGATGAAGGCTTTTCTTCATATATTAATTTTTTAATTAGATATTACTGATTAGTTATTACTTAAGTCCGATGGTGCTCCGGTGGCTCAGTTGGTAGTGAACCTACTTTCTGCGCTTGGGTTCGATTCCCATCTAGGACAAACATTTGTGTGATGAACATTTGTGTTTGTTCTATGTCTGGGTGTTAATATCTATTTAAGTATGTATTTAAAAATATATATGTATGTATATCAGTCTCTGGCTGCCATATTACAAGCTTTGCTTAGTTTGGGGTCCGATGACCATTTGTGTTCTATAATGTCCCAGATCTTAAAAACAAAAAAAAAGTATTATATTTCTGTCTCAAGAACTTTAATGTAAACATGTTGTTAATTAATAATTTGTAATTATCAGCTGTTTGTTTTCCGAATAGAGTAAAAAATAAATAAATTAAAAAATAAACTAGCTCGAACTAGAGCTATGCTCGGAGTTTCTTTGCGCGATAGAATCCGGAACGTAGATATTCGGCAAAGAACCAGAGTCATCGACATAGCTATTAAAATCTGCAAGTTGAAGTGGTAATGGGCAGGCCATATCACTCGAAGAACTGATAACCGATTATATACACTGTTTGGTCCTGAATCCTGATGGAGAGGTTTGTATGTGTGAATATGAAATATTTGGGGTCAGATGACCGTGTGTGCAAAAAATGTCCCAGTTTTTTTTTAATATGTATAGTATAGGTATACTTACGGCCACTCGTCGAGGTCTAACGAGCGCACGCGCGATATATGTGAGCCTAGGTTTCGATGCACGCCCGAGCACTCTATGCAAATCAGTACTCCCAGGTTTAAGCTCGCCCAGTCCGGATCTGAAAAATAAATATTTTTTAAGAAATGCGCGAGCGAGATAGAAGACGCTTGAAAAATAGACTTCTAATAACTAACAATTTTTTTTTCTTAACCTATACTGTCCCACTGTTGAGCAAAGGTTTCCCCCTAACTTTTTTTTTTATCCCCGATAAAAGAGCTGATTATCTTCAAACGGCTGAACAAATTTTCATGAATCAAAGCTGTTATTGTACACCTTTCAAACAAAAACAAACTAAATCAACATCAGTTGAGCCGTTTGGGTACTACGATGTCACATACAGATACATAGATAAACAGATACACACGTTAAACTTATGACGACTCTTCTTGCATCGGAGGTAAATAGTATGTGAACTTGCAGTGTGTACCCTGATAGAGAGTGAAGAGTGACGAAAATGAACGAACTTTTGCAAAGAATTTGAAAAACTTATTTATTGAAAAGGGCTATACTTAATTCAGTAGAAAATTATCTAAATGACAAAACATTATGAACAGATCGGGCCGCTCAATACATAAATTGCCATACCCTGATTGGGTCATTGTGTTAATATAAGTGTTAACTATATGTTTTGCATAATGTGCAATAAATGATTTGAGTTTGAGTTTAGAGGGTTGTGTGTACAGCACATGGTTACCTTGCGCGCCGCAGTCGCAACATTTGTCGTTCCCGTGCACGCGCCGGATGTAGTATGTTGCGCGCACGTCGCCCGTGGAGTTGGCGCCGGTCGGCAGCGGCTGCCGGGACGTCTGCCGACAACAAATACACTACTTACTCACAATATCAAACATTCCATTCTGATAATGACACCATTTTTACAATCTTAAACTAACCATGGAAGTATGACAAACTTAACCACCAAAATTGCTAAAAGTCGGAAAAGAGGGCCTTAATAATTATCAATATAAAAATTAAAAACAGACTTCATAAAAATGACAGAACTAGACCAAATTGAAATGGGACCACACGGGAAGCACTAACTTTAAAAAAAAAAAAGAATCATCAAAATCGGTTCACCCAGTCGAAAGTTCTGAGGTAACAAACGTAAAAAAAAACAGTCGAATTACCACCTCCTCCTTTTTGGAAATCGTAAAAAAAAAGTAACACTGATTTGCGCTTTTCCCGTTTTTGTTTTTTTTTGGATTCATTCAAATGCCAATTTATTAAATTAAATGATGTCTACAATATCTTAACATACAGGTATCATATTTATGGAGGAAACCGCAAAGGTACATTTTACGTTACAGCTATTTTATAAAAATACTTGAATTGAATTTGAATTCGGTTAAGGCCAGATTTTCCCACTTTTAAGCAACGCTTATTTACTACAGATGACCATAAGGTTTAATATAAGTAGATACACTTAAACTAGAATGACCAGTTTGTAGTGGTAGAACTCTTTTGCAGGGGTCTGCCTGGGGAAGTACCACACCTTTGCCAGTTATTCAAACGCCAAGCAGTAGTGTGCAAACACTACTGTGTTCCGGATTGAAGGGCAATGTTTCCAGCGAAATTACAGATCACACAGAGATTTGACATCTTATATCTCGGGGTGACGAGCACAGTGCATTGCCATCCAGGGTTTTGAACTGTTGAAGTTCAAAATTCTGAGTGGCGTTGAGCTGTTATTGGCAAGCGTGAAGAGCCATCAGGCGAGCGACATCACTCGTCTCGTCACCCAGTATCATAAAAAAAATTGCTAAAAGTCGGAGAAGAGGTCCTTAAAAAAGAAGTGTGAACTGGGTGGTATGGAATGTGTGTACTGACCCGTCCCTGCAGCGAGGCGAGTATCTGCGCCTCCACGGCGGCGACCCAGGCGTCCCTCTCGGCGGCGGCCGCGCCCCCCGCGCCTCCACCACCACCCCCCACCACCTCCCACCGCCACCGCTTGCCGTCCAGCGACACTATAGTGAACTCGCACGACGTCAACTCCTCTGAAACATCAATTAACGTTTAATTAATTACTTTAATTTACATGGAAATCAAACAGCTGCTAATTAACACATTAGATATGAGATAAACAGTTACACAAAATCCAAAAATCTGTTTTCACTGATACAAACTAAAATAGTGTAAAAGCCCCGTTTCAACACCAACTTGGGCCTGAGTAAACAAATAGTATTCGAAAAACAAACATTCGAAGTCTTTAACGTAAGAGATAATACGCTAATTACCAGAGATAAAAAATTAATCTCACTTCACACTAATATTATAAATGCGAAAGTAACTCTGTCCGTCTGTCTGTTTGCTACATAATCACGGCTAAACGGCTTAACCAATTTCGATAAAATTTTGTGACGTAATAGTATGTATCATGAGGACGGACATAGGCTATTTTTTTTCTGAAGATATCGCGGACGTTGTAGCGGGTACAGCTAGTCACACTAATATCATATATGTGAAAGTTTGGATGGATGGATGTATGGTTTTTTACTCAATCACGCAGAAACGGCTGGATGGACTTGGATTAAATTTGGAATATACATTGCTTGTGCCTTGGATTAACATATAGGCTACTTTTCATCATCATCATCATCACCGATTTTCATCACCACGCGCGCGGGGCGCAGCTAGTATATAATAAAAATGACACCCGTGCGAAGCCGGGCCGGGTCGCTAGTATAAAGTACAATATTATTGTAAGGGACTATAGTCTGAGTATACCTTCATCCCCGTCCTTCTTGAGGCCGCTGCTCTTGATGCGCCGATGTCGTTTCTTGACGTGCGGCGTGTCCTTGTCGGCTCCGTTGGTGGAGCCCACCTCCGGCTCGGACGCCAGCGACTGTCTGCTGGAGGCCGGCTCCTTCATCGTGGAGAACGCGGACATCAGCGCCGCGTCTGTCGCTGAACGCACCTTCTCTTTGTTCGTATACCCTGGAATTACAACTCACACATTATCGAACTGCACTTCGTTTTTAGTTTGGGTTTAAAATGTCCCTGCCATTTAAAATAAACCGTTTATTATATATTATTTTATGGATATTATTTTTCATACATGTTGAGAGTGAGTTAACTTTAACACCATAGATAAGCGCTTAGGGTTGGATCTATTCTGCATGAGGGTTGTTGCGGTTACGCAGCTGTTGAGTGGGGAATTCTTTGTTTAATCCTAATTCAATTTTTTTTTTTTTTTTTTTTCGTATAACGCATTTTATTGTGTAACTGCGTAATATTCTCATTATAAATGTTACTTTAATCCAATTTTGACCCGTGAGAACCTGTAATTAGCTTCTAGTTCTACTAAAACTGTTTTTTTTTTTTAAGGCTGTTGGTCTTCCTAGGAAATAAATAAATAAATTTTCGTTTTTCGCTTTGATAATTAGCGTATTATCTCGTATGTTAAAGACTTAGAATGTTTGTTTTTCGAATACTATTTGTCTATTCAGGCCCAAGTTGGTGTTGCAACGGGGCTTTTACTTTATTTTTGTTTGTATCAGTAAAAACATATTTTTGGCTTTTGTGTAACTGTTTATCATATATCTACTATGTTAATTAGCAGCTGTTTGTTTCCCATGTAAAATAAAATAGAAAAAAATACGTAAAATAATCAAATTCAATTCAAAATTAAATTACGACATTTAAAATTTATAAAGAATTCCATTGAAGACGTATTTTTGAATCGAATTTTCTTATTTTGCCCACAGATAACTCACGACTCTATCCGTGAGTTACAAACGACTTGAATAGTACATAAAAACATTTTTACTTACCCAGTGAAAGTCCCCCAATACTGTCATGGATGTCAAAATTCTGCATGTGCCCGTTATACCCCGGGACAGTTGTGATGATGGATTTCGACCCTCGTGGTTTCTGTCCCGGCACTTTGACCGTAACGTACTGAAGCGATATCTCTTTGCCGTTCACATCTTCCATGTAGTCCTGGAAATAAGGTTTAAATTATGAAGTCAACAACCATTTGGTGGACTCATATTTGTCAGCACATTTTTTTATTATTATTATTAGGCTTGCGCTTGGATTCTTTTCCCAGACCCGTCCTATCATTTATTAAAAAAAAAAAACACTTTTTTTTTCTTTGTTAATTCTCGGCCTAGCACTCAAAGAGTCAACACGTCCTGAGGATGCCACGTGAAGAGGCCAAACCCGTGTCGACAAAGTGCACTAAGGAAACGGGTATAATTATTTATTTCATTTACATTTCAATTAAATTATATTTATAGTCATTGCACATTAATTGCTAAAAGATTCAAATATTTTTAATTAATAAAAATAGTCGTTTATACAAACTTACTGCTGTAGATTTTTTTTATACTAAAAATCAAAATCTGTCAAGATTTTGTAGGTAGACCCTTTGTTTGGCCCTTAGGGGCCGGGAGCGCATTTCCAAAAATCTATAAGAGTGCCTGGTTAATGCAACACGTGACCAAAATGCTGGCATAAATCTGGCTCAACGCATAAGCACTGCCATTCAGCGTGGTAATGCTCGAATGATATCGCTCGAAGAACCGAGAACCGATGGGGAAGAAAGGTTCTTGAGTGGAGACCACGAACCGGAACACGCAGCGTAGGTAGGCCTCCCACTAGATGTACCGACGACATTGTGAGAGTCGCGGGCATCCAGTGGATGCAGATGGCAGGTTGTCGTTCAGTGTAGAGGTTAATGGGGAGATCTATGTTCAGTAGTGGCCGTCTTCTGGCCGACGATGATGATGTGGTAATGCCACCAGGATGTTGGATACGCTGCCAACTGATCGTGCGCTTGAGCATTTAGATTGTATTTAGAAGTTCAACGGGCTATGGGCAGTCTAACTTTAGTTAATGTAGGTAGTTGTTGAGTACTGACGTGCAAGCTAGGATGGTAGGTGAGCCGTCCGTCGTCGCAGAGAGTCACATATTTCTTCTTCCACTCCTTGTTCAGCGCCTTACTGCTCTTCTTATACAAGTATCCCTGCTTCAACGGTATCGCCCGACCCGACCCTGTACAACAACACAATATTTACAGTTTGTTTCATAATGTACTATTAAAAGCACCTAGTTGATATATATCAACTAACATAATATATAACATAACAACATATAAGGTCGGGGAAAAAGTTTCTTCGTATTTTATAAACAAATTCAAGACATATTTTTTTCAAGTTTAATTACATTTAATTATAATATATATGTACCATTTTGTTCGATAACTTGTTGCCATCTTTTAGGTAGTGACATGACCCCGTTGCTGTAGAAATTTTGGGAATTCTGATCAATAAAATGCAACAAGTAGTTTTGACAGTCCTCTCTTGATGTTAATCTAACACTACCCAAAGAATTTTGAAGAGATCGAAACAGGTGGAAATCTGAGGGTGCAAGGTCAGGGCTATGTGGTGGATGCATTAACACTTCCTAACCAAGCTCTCTAAATTTTTGCTGAGTGGCCAAAGATGTGTGCGGTCTGGCGTTATCATGATGAAAGACCACACTCTTTATGTTGATCAATTCCGGCCGTTTTTTCTCAATTTCTTGTTTGAGTCTCATCTGCTGTTGGCAGTAGAGATCCGAATCGATGGTTTTGCCCGGCGGTAAATGCTCATAATGAACGATGCCCTTCCAATCCCATCATACACACAGCATCACCTTATTACGTGTTAATCTGGGTTTCGCTACAGTCTGTGGTGCTTCACTGCCCTTTGACCATGATCGTTTGCGCACATTCTTGTCGTAGGTGATCCATTTTGCATCACCAGTGATCAATCTTTTCAAAAACGGTTCGGTTTCTTTACGTTTCAATAGAGAATCGCAAATGAGTACACGATTCATTTGGTTTCTTTCAGTGAGCTGGTGTGGCACCCAAATATCGAGTTTTTTTGTATACCCAGTTATTTTCAAATGGGTCAAAACTGTTTTGTGGTCAATCCCCAGGTCTTCAGCTACGTCGTAACTACTAATATGCCGATATTGGTCCACTTTTTCAGAAATGGCATCGACTTTATCCGTAACAGGGCGACCAGAGCGAGCTGCATCTTTGACATCAAAATTCCTGGACTGAAAATGCTTGAACCAACATTGTGCTACTCTTGATGACACTGCATTAGGTCCATAAATGTCACAAATTTTATTCGCGGCTTGTGTCGCATTTTTCAGTTTTTTGTAATAAAATTTCACAATATATCGAATTTCTTCGTTAGATTCACTCATTTTATCGAACAAAAAAACAATTGAAAAATGGCGGGAAATTGCTTTTTACTTTTTGTATTCCTCTTTTCAAATGTCATATTTTTAATGGTATCAAAACCAGCCAGATACAAACAGTACAACCGATGAGATTTTTACTACAACTTCATACATACAAAATACGAAAAGACTTTTTCCCCGACCTATTATATAACATATTGATCATATAAATTATGTGGAAGATAAAACTTTCGGTTATCTCACATCGCGTTTCACGACCTTTTTTTATCATCCGGATACTTCGTTCTATATTACTCGGGCAGCGAAATGACAATGTCGCATCTATAGGTCATTTTTAGTGTTCGGTACCCAAAGGGTAAAACGGAACCCTATAACTAAGACTCTGCTGTCCATCCGTCTGTCGGTCTGTCTGTCTGTCACCAGGCTGTATCTCATGAACCGTGGTAGTTATACAGTAGAAATTTTCACAGATGATGTATTTCTGTTGCCACTATAACAATAAATACTAAAAAGCAGAATAAAATAAATATTTAAGGGAGTCCCATACCACAAACGTGTTTTTTTTGCCGTTTTTATAGATAATGGTACGGAACCCTTCGTGCGCGAGTCCGACTCGCACTTGGCCGGTTTTATTAATTTTTGCTGTCAAACTCCCTAACTCATATCTGACACAGGCAAATGCACTGAAAGTGCGACGCCAAAATCCTCAAAGAGGAAATATTTTAAAAAATAACTCGCTAACCAACTAATAAAGCTTTTTTTGCAACTTGATCTTACATACAAATTAATAAAAAATAAAAAATAAATTTAGACCTTTTTAATGCTTGTGAAATGCAAGCAGTGTTTATTAAATAGATATGTTTTTATTAGCTTAACTGGATATACTGAAACAAAGCCTTAGAATATTTATTAATCTACCAGTACAGTAAATCGTACGAAGAGCTTTGATACCACTTTTATTATGCTAACTACTAGACTGTGGAATGTGCTTCCTGATTGGGCGTTTCCAGATAGTATGGGTATCAACTCGCGAGTGAATAGGTTTCATTGAAGCAAGCGTGCTCCATCGTAGACCGCATCATCGCTTAGCATCAGGCGAGTTGGCGGCCAAACGCAAGTATATTTAGTATATTAGTGGAGTTGCCCGCGACTTCGTACGCTTAGATTTTCACACACACATTCAACCCTTTTTCCCGTGTTTTTTTTTTATATCTCGCAATTACAGATTTTTTTATCTCTACGTTTTTATAATATGTATAGATAAGATCCGTTGAATACAACGCGAGTAGGTGATTATTGGGCATTCTAAATCATTTTTTATCTCCTCTTTAGTCGATAAAAATTTATTTAGAATGCTCAATAACATTTTGATTTATAATTCCAAATCACATTTCTATAATATCTGTTTACAGAAATGTGATTGGGAACAGATAATGTGATCTTACCACAGTCACTTCGTTGTTCTCAGTAGAGCACTTTATGAAACGAGCTAACTAAAAACACTTGCAGCTTTTGGTCACGCTGAAGGTTATGCAAAATTCTCAAACAATTCTCTGGCCATAAAAATAGTACTCAATTTGTAGAAAAATCACCATATAGTTCAGCTGTATTAACCTATATATATATATATATATATGTAAACTCTATCTTCTTTAACTATATAATGCACGCTACAGATTACTCTGGTTCATTTCGCATCAAAACTTATATCAGCAATCAGTAATGAAATTTGTGAAACAAACATTATCATTGGATGTCGGAAAGATTTGCAATGATTCTGATAAAACTGGTTGTCGGCATGGAATGCTTTTACCAAATACAATCCGTTGCATTATTTGTGGGCCATCGAATTGTGGCAAAACTAACTTGATGATTGGTCTTCTGTTACATAAAAATGGATTGCGCTTCAAAAACATATACGTATATTCAAAAACGTTGCATCAGCCCAAATATGTTTTCTTAGAAAATGTTTTGAAGTTAGTTCCACATGTATCATTAGCAAAATTTTGCGAAAAGGAAACCGTACTTAGTCCAAATGAAGCAAAATACAATTCTATTATAGTTTTCGATGACATAGCTTGTGAGAACCAAAATAATGTTCGCGATTACTTCGCTATGGGTCGACATAAGTATATTGATTGTTTTTATTTAAATCAGACATACAGCAAAGTTCCTAAACAACTTGTTAGAGATAATGCTAATCTTATTGTCCTCTTCAAACAAGATGACACAAACCTGAAACATATCTATGATGAGCACGTTAGTGCAGATATGTCTTGGTTACAATTTAAAGAAATGTGTACTCAAATTTGGAGCGAACCGTATAGCTATCTAGTTATTAATAAGGATTGTGGAAAACATGATGGTTGTTACAGAAAAAGATTTGACACTTTTGTCATGTTTAACTGATACACATGAAATATGGTAATATATAAAGTAATGACTTCCATGATTTGCGTTCATTAGTACTTTAGAAAACTATAAGTCAACTGCTTTGTACTAAATTAAAATGGAAAGCGAAATATCTCTTAAGCGTAAAGTTGTTGATGCCGCCGAAGCTGTAAAAAGAAAAGTTAAGCAATTACGTAATATTGACTCAGATAATGCTATAGTTTTAGAAAACGTATTTAAACCTATAACAAATCCTCTTTACAAACTATTAGACTCTAGTAAATATGATAATTGCAATGAACCATCATTATCGCCTAAAAAAAAACAAAAAAATGAGATTTTTCAACCATATAATGATGATGAAAATGACATAACAATTAAAAAAAAACCTTTAATATATCATGATGATTACGAAAGTGATATCTCTGAAAATGCATCAAATGAAGACGAAACTGATGAAAATACATACAGTCTGAGTAATGAATCGTTTAAAACAGTTGGATCAAATAGTAATCTAGCTCAATACAATGACCCATCTTGGTCTCTGAGTTCTGAAACTTATAATGATGTTCCTTTTGGTGTAACAAATTGTAAAGGAAATCTAATGATGGGTTCAGAACGAGTAACTATTTCTGATGACATAATTACTATTGCTGGACGTAGCTACAAACAATCTCCTGGCCTTCGAGAACTTTTGTTTAAAAGAACACCTGATTTAGACATGGTAACATTAGAAGACACTCGCAACTATAAAACTATATTGTTGGATACCAATGCACACAGAAGGGATTATGATCCAAGCAAGCCTATTAAAAGTAATAAGGGAAAGAAATACTTGAATGTAATAAAACCATTATTCAAGTCCAGTAAAATCTCTACGAGCACTGATGATGACTTTGCCCAAGGTTCAGGTCTACCATTACTGAAAAAGTGGAAGAAAAATGTAGATTACGTGTATTGGGATGATCCGAATGAGTTAGTTTCAAGACTGAAATTACTTATTGCTTCAAAAAACGCTGGTAACACTGGAGTTGATAACGAAATAATATCTATTATTGAAGAGTTGCGCGAGTGTAGAATTATATCCTAAATAAATACAATATTTTTTCATGATTTAAATTACTCTTGCTTAATCCTTTGTTCCTAACAGTACTTACCAAATTTATCATTATGAATGTTGACAAATTTGGTCATCACATACACAAACGCATGCGTTTATCTCAATTATTTGAATTCGATGATAAAACGTTACGAAAGTCTGAACATGGTGAATATGACGTAAAATCTATGGTATTAAAAGGAATAAAGTCTCCTTTAGCAGCTGATGAAGCAGTAAATAAAGATTACGTCGATAAAGTTGTTCAAGAATTTTACAATAAAAAAGAAACTGCAAATAAGCTTGCTGCTTTAAAAAGTGAAATACTCAAGTTATTGGATCAGTACGAATTTAAATCTAAAACTATTGTACGTAACAAAATAAACTAAGAAACAGTGATAAAATGAGTAAGCAAGAAGTTGTTCACGAATTACACAGAGATGCACGCAAAAACTTTATTCGACGTCCTGTTATTTTGAAAGATATCGATGATTTATGGCAAGCTGATCTCATTGATTTACAGAATCTACAAAAGTACAACAAGAGTTTTAAATATATTTTAGTTATAGTAGACTGTTTTTCAAAATTTGCGTGGGTTGCCCCAGTCAAAACTAAAACCAAATCTGAAATTACGAAAGCTTTTGCATACGTAATGACCTGCGCTCAGAGACATCCTGTTCATTTACAAACTGACAGAGGAACAGAGTTTTACAACGATTTATTTCAAAAGCTAATGAAAACATTTCATATTAATCATTACTCTACGTATTCAGTTAAAAAAGCCTCTATAGTCGAAAGATTAATAAGAACTTTAAAAAATAACTTATATAAGTATTTTAGTTTACATGGCACTTATAAATGGATCGGGGACCCGATAAATAATGTTGTCGCTTTATATAATATAACCATACACCGAACTACCAAATACAAACCAATCGAAGTGTGTAATGCAAATAAGATAAATGTCATGAAGAACATTAATAAATCACACATTTCATCCAAAAAAAATAAGAAAAATAAGTTGCAAGTTGATGATTATGTTCGAATAAGCAAATTCAAATCACATTTTCATAAAGGATATACTCCTAATTGGTCAACTGAATTGTTTAAGATAAAACGCATTAACAACAGTTTACCTGTGACTTATCACATTGAGGATTTGCGACATCAACCAATATTAGGAACTTTTTATGACCAAGAACTTCAAAAAACAAAGTATCCAGATGTATTTTTAATAGAGAAAATTCTTAAGAAGAAAGGTAATAAGCTTTTCGTGAAGTGGTTAGGTCTGAATGACGAAGAAAATAGTTGGATCAATAAAAACGCAATTGTCTAAAGACGTTTATCATTTTAACATAAGTGATGAAAGGAACAGGACTTGTTAATAATTTTATTAATCATTTACCATATGAGCTACACTTACCAGGATATAACTATTGTGGACCTGGAACGAAATTAGAAAAACGACTATTGCGCGGTGATAGAGGCGTAAATAAGTTGGACGAAGCTTGTATGGACCATGATATAGCGTACTCAAACAATAACGATTTGGTTCGTCATAAAGCAGACCTAAAGTTAATGAATATGGCTAATCTAAGACGCAAATCAAAAGACGCTAGTAAAGGAGAAAAACTTGCCTCATGGTTGGTTGGCAAAGTAATGAAAACTAAATTAAACATTGGAGCAGGTCTTAAGCAGAAGAAGTTTAAAACTATTGTATCTAAAATTCGTTCGGAAGTGAAGAAATTCAAGCCAAAAGACACGAACAGCATCATAAAATTCACATATGCCGCCGCTAAAAAAATACTATCAAAAAAACATAAGGTTTGTTTGCCTCGTGTGATACCTCTTCCAAAAAAAGGTGGTATTCTCCCTTTAATTCCAATCTTTGCTGGATTATCTGCATTGGGTGCTCTAGCAGGTGGATCTGCTGGTATTGCAAAAACTGTAATCGATTATAAATCTGCTCAACAAAATTTAAAGGAATCTGAGCGCCATAACAGAACTATGGAATCAATCGCGTTGGGAAAAGGCTTATATATCAAGCCTTACAAAAAAGATGGGAGCTTGTGTATAAAACAATCAAAAAACTAGAAAGTAGGCTACCTAAGCGTGCTCTAACGAACGTAGATATTCTTGAGCATGCAAGTGACATACCATATTTTAGAGGTGTTTTTATGAAAGATCTATTACCTAGAGCACCAAAACAAATTGAATGTGGTATCATAAATTTGGACAATTCCGACGGTCCAGGAACTCACTGGGTGGCCTACAGGAAAATAAGAAATCATATTGAATATTTTGATAGTTTTGGTAATCTAAAACCTCCAGCAGAGTTGACCAAGTATTTTAATACTAAATCAGTTTTTTACAACTACTCTAATTACCAAAAGTTTGACACAGTAAATTGTGGTCATTTGTGCCTGGAGTATTTAAGACATATTTGGAATAATAAATAAGATAATATAAAAACTCTCGTGCGTTTTCTTTTTTATCATTCGCAATATGAGTCTCACTCTCTCCGTTACTGGTAATTCGTCGGCCTTATCAACTAGTTATTCTCCCGCACTGCAACTTGAGGGTGAATATGAATGTGCTTTACTGTATCTGTCCACATTCAATTCTATCCCAAATATTGAAGAAAATAACAAATTTTATTATGGATCTGATGATGTTATCAACATCCCTGAAGGAACTTATGAGCTTCAAGATATAACAGACTATTTAAAGTCTAAAGTAAAAAATGCATCTCTAGAAATATACTGCAATAATAACACGCTAAAAATTTCAATTTTTTGTACTAAAGATATACATTTTGAGAAAGAAAACTCGATTGCAGAGTTGTTAGGGTTCAGTAAAAAAAATCTAAAATCTAACATATTGCATGAATCATATTTTCCAATAAATATTTTATCAACTCCACTTATCAGAGTAGAATGTGACATTGTAAGCGGTTCTTTTACTAATGGTAAATCTAGTCACATTATATATGAATTCGCACCTAACGTGCCCCCAGGTTATCGAATAATTGAAAAACCTAAAAACTCTATTTATTTTCCCGTTAATCAGGACAGTGTCACTTGTATAAATATCAGGATACTCGATATAAATGGCAATCTGGTTAATCTACGCGGCGAAGAAATACAACTTTATTTTCATTTAAAAAAAAATGATAAATTACAATAAAAGCGTTATTTCGCAGATCAAGAACGTCAGTCTTAATCGGACAATCTCCAAAGAAACATACAATAAAAATAATAATAAAATAACTCCCGAAAACCGAAAATTTCTTAAACAAATTGGACTACTAAAATGAGTATCTTAGAAATCACATCAAATCCTCACTTCGATAATTCTATAGACGGTATCGAGTATCATTCCTACAAACCATACACAACTACATTTAATAGAAATGATGAAATCCGCATCCCCATCAATCAACAGGATTTATACGTTTTACCATCTGCCAGTACTTTGTTTCTAGAGGGCACATTAAATGTTGTTAAAAATGATACAAAAGAAAATGTTAAAAATATTAATTTTACAAACAATCCATTACTCTTCATGTTTCAAGATATCCGTTATGAATTAAATGGGATAGAAATCGACAAAATTAAGAATGCTGGCATTACTACTACCATTAAATCTTTGATCTCTATGAACGAAAATGAATCCAGAGTAGCTAAAGCCTGGGGCTGGGATATAAACGGTACCCATAACGCACACGGAGGAAATTTTTCAGCTTCAATACCTCTAAATCATATTATGGGATTCGCCGAAGATTATAAAAAGGTTGTAATAAACTGTAAACATGAGCTGATACTCTTGCGCAGCAATACAAACCTCAACGTATTAAAACTTAACAGTGGTGAAACTATTAATGACATAGTAATACATAAAATAGTTTGGCGAGTACCCCATGTAAAAGTTTCGGATAAAGAGAGAATCGACTTTCTTAAATTAGTGGAAAAGGATCGACCGATTCAATTAGCATTCCGAAATTGGGATTTGTATGAATATCCTTTATTACCCCAGACAACAAAACATACCTGGTCTATTAAAACGTCGTCTCAGATTGAAAAACCAAGATTCGTAATCATCGGATTTCAAACAAAAAGAAAAAATGACTCTTTGAAAGATATGTCCCAGTTTGATCATTGCAACATGCGTAACATTAAAGTCTATCTAAATTCAACGTACTTCCCTTATGAAAACTTAAATGTTAACATCCCTGAGAATAAGTTTGCCTTACTGTACGAACAATACGCCAAATTTCAGCAGTCGTACTACGGACATAGGTCAGAGCCATTGTTAAATTCATTAGCGTTTAAAGAGAAAGCGCCGTTATATATCATTGACTGCTCAAGACAATACGATAATTTAAAAACAGGACCTGTGGTCAATGTTCAACTGGAGCTCGAATGTAATGCAGAAGTGCCGGACCATACTTCAGCGTATTGTCTTATTCTCAACGACTGCATCTTTGAATACAAACCACTCACTAATATCGTCAAAAAGATATCATGATGAATCCCATAATTATTATTGACGTTCAAGGATTCAAATATCTTAAAAACAATTTTATTGAAAAGGAGTTGGCTTTAGCTCATACGGAAATCACTCAACTATTTTTGATTAAACCTCCTTATCCTTTTTCAAAACTATCTAATGAATAAAAAATGATAGTGAGATGTATATAAAATAATCAAGGTATTCGTTGGAATGAAGTAAATATCGATTACCGTGAATTTAAGATAATCATGAAGTTAGTTTTATATAATAGATATATATTTGTTAAAGGAAATAAAAATAAAAATGGGTTAAAGATCTATGCGAAAATTGTGAATTGGTTTGTCTTGATTTTATGACACTTTATTATTTTTATTGTAAAATAGTAATAACGTAAATTGTCTATTTCATTAGAATAAGTGTGCCCTCAAAAATATTATGTGATTAAAAAATGGTGTTACGATAAGAACCTAAAAAATTTGTAAGTCGTATTGATTTTTGAATAAACAAATAAGTTATTTTACTATTCAAGTTTAATTACCTACCGATCTTATAATCTAAGGAAGATAAAAATAACAAATTTTAATTATGTTTTATTACAAATAAGACATATCTACATTAAAAACAACATTAATACTAGATATAGATAGGTATAATTCGTATCAATAGAAAAAATGTTGGGGTTCACATAATTTTTTAGAAATGTTATGAATAATACCTTCTGTCTCTGCCAAAATAGGATCATTAAGGTCTTTTGCCATATATTGCGCTTGCAGCATCACATTCGAGTCACTGTCACTTTCCACTTCACTATTTCTGTTCGAGTCTCTGCTTATATCCACCAACATGATTTTGATCAACCTATTCGCTTTTTCAGCTTGTTTTGTTATGACGTACGATTTCTGATGAAGTTTTTTCGAGGTTTCCCTTTTCTGCTTACATTTCCCTGATGCACCTGGCCGAGATCCTGGTGCGCGTTTTGAAGCTGAAGACTTATTCTTTTCAGTTGATATCTCAGGGTCAAGGAACGGGTCGTCATACGTTTGCGCGTATTGTGAAAAGCAAATAGTATCATCGCTCATCATCTGAAACAATTTCAAATACATAGTATAACAAAAATCTATAGATGAAAGTAGATTTAAGCAAATTAATAGTAAAATTTTACTTACTACACCTTTAAAGGGAATCAACCCAACCTTTCTCGGATGCGCCGCAATGAATAATGCAATAATGTTTTATTTGAAAGTGCAATTCATCAAATTATTATAAACTTGTTTTTACTTGCACTGCGGCACAGTATATAATATACCTACTCAATTGTAATTTGACTCTACTTGCAAATTTAATATTTCATGCACAGCTATTTCAAAATATTACATTATTTAGTTGGAATACAGTCAGCAATAAAATTGCAAAGTATCCACTTCTTTCAAAGTTCAGTATAAAATATTTCTTAGCAATCTATTTAGAACTGCAAATACTTTTCAATCAATTTGACTGTACTTCTCTTCCTATTTAAGAACTTTGTGAAAGGTTATTTAAAAAACAAGACATATTTTCATATCACCATTTATTCAAGAAAAAAATTATATAAAATTATTAACTAGATACACACTAAAACCCATCTTATCTTATTCTAGAACATTAAAACACGTCATCATAAAACATCCTTATCACTTAACTCATAAGTAAGTAGATACCCAAGTATTCTATTTTTTTAGGTAATTGAAAGTTTTTCATTGCGAGAGCGCTGTGAGAAGGTTTCACAACTCACTTACTGACTAATTCTTTACGAAATCTAGAAAATTATTTAATGTATGAAGCTTAAATTCGGCAGGCAAATGTCAATTATGAAAAGGATTTTACGACAGGCGAATTACGGAGTCAAAATAATGTTGAAAGTTTACATAAATTATTACGCGCACGAAGTCGCGAGCAACTGCTTGAGTGAATAAAAAGATTTCATTGATTGACTACTTGCAAATGATAGTAATATCTAAAATCAGCGAGACCCATCCCTTACAAAATGGAGTTATGATGACCCCAAGATAGAGTAGACTTTCTATCTTTCAGAACAATGCGTTTATCGTCATTCGAAGAAAGGGAGACTTTGTTCAGTTCCTGGGTAAATATTTGATGTTTGATGGATCTAAATAAAATGTTTTTCTTTGATTCAATGGAATTATTCAGAAAAACTTGTTTATAATCACTAAACTTAATTTTGTTGATTACATTTTTTTTCACTCCTTTTGCTTTTTTAAGTTCCTCATCTAGAGTTTTAATGCAGTACAGTTTAGACCTAAGCCCCACAAACTCAACAATAGGTTTCCCACCCATCTCATCTTTAAATAATCCGGGAACCTTTTTGTTACATCGATGTATTCCATAAACATTATTTTCTGAATAATTGCTTGTATCAAAATATGATAGAAAATGTTTATTTAAATCTCTGTAAATATCTTTAGTTTGTACTGAATACAAGAAACTATCAGTATCCGTATAGCACAATTTTAACTGATGGCTGTAAAATGGTTTCATTACTGAATAATGAAAGTTATACATATGGCTTTTCGAAATTTCTAATACAGTAAATCCTATGTAAATAGGTTTATCAAGTACAATTGTTTCCGGTTTCATTTGTATGGCGACAAAATTTTCTGTAAATATAGTTGAGCTATGGTAGTTAGGCCTAGCTATCAATTGTTCTGCTGTATTCATCTTTTTTGTTTTGTTTTTCGTATCATTCCATTGATTAACCAATTTAACATTGACCCTTTTTTCGCTATCTTCCAATGTCTTTCCAAAAATGCTATTGTTAAGTAACTTAAAAAAATCTTGTTCGAATGCAGATTTGGCTTTTGTTCGCAGTTCTGTATTTAAATCAATATACTTTTTCAAGAACGGGCTTTGCTTAAACTTTATAGCTCTATGAATTTTTTTTAGCAACAACCCATGTTTCAAACATGTTTTAAGATGCACATAATGAATCACGTACTGAAATTTATCATATAAACAGGGTATTAATTTTTCATTCTTTGAACCTGGAGGTGTGAACTTCTGCGGGCAAAATGGAATGTCGTTATGTATATCATGCAAACATTCAGGATATTCTAGGTCTACTTCTAAAATATAGCCATAATTGGAGTCATTGGGTATGCTTAAAACGTTAAACGTAGTTAAATCTGTTTCAGATAAAAGTTCAAAATCTGAACAGGGCATGTAGGCACACATTGCGTAGCCATATAAATTATTACAATCGATATACAGTAGATAATTATCTGGAAGAGATTTATCATAATTTGGCATATATTTGTTGTTAGCACTCGCGTATCTAGTAGAACATAAGCATATCCCTCCTCTAATACCTTTTTGAATCATTCTTATAATTTCCAAGTTACTTATAAGTTGTAATTTTATGTTAGTTTTAAGCATCATCGCATGAAAACTCAAAGCTGGAGCTGTCAGATAAAATGCTGGGTCCAAGCGATAGTTAGTTTTACAGGTTTTACGAAATTTTTCAAAAATGTCTGCTAGTAGGAGTACATCTGATTTAAGGTATAAATCTGTATATTCGCCCATGTTTACTATATAGAAAGTTTTCCAAACGCTCTTTGCATGGTCGTAATCCGCCTGAGAAATAACTTCATTGCATAATGTATTAAAAAAACAGTGAATCGGGGGTAAACGTTTTTCTTTATAAGAACTCCAGCTAGTCATATGATTATATGGAAAAATTCCTTTACGTTTTAATAAATTTAAATGTTTTTCTCGGGCAAAAGAGCGAGATAAATGTGTAAAGTCCCCATCATCTAAAGTAGCAACTAGTTTTTCTAAACTACTGCCCAAAAATTTAAATGAATCTACAAAGCGGACAGCCACGACAGTTCGTTTTTTGTCTGCAACGAAAAACTTCGTAAACGAAATGTAGTTTTCTTTAGTTTTAGCAATAACTTTTATTGCGCCCTCCATTTCACCTAACTCACGTATAAATAAGTGACAGTCGTATCCAGACAAATTATGAAAAAACACTGGTATGAACTTGGGAAGCTGGAATCGTACGTTACAGTAGGAATGAGCAGCCCCGCGATATTTTCCCGTTAAGTGACAGTGATCTCTAACTTTATCATCAAACAACAGATTATTACATAGAAAACAAAACTTTGAATTCAAGTGTTTTATTGTGTCTTTTTCTGTAAATGTCATTGGAACGATTTTGCTGAGAAGGTTGTGTATTTTAGTTACATCTTCCTGCAGATTTTTCAAAAATTTACTCACACAATCTTTACCCCTATAAGAAACATATTTATTGAATGTGCTGTCATAGGAACATACGATGTAATAGCCAAACGCAGCAGGTATGTGTTTGTTCAAAGACTTCGTTTTGCTTGTACCTAAGTCATCGGAAGCGGTGGTTATCGGTTCTAAAAGTGATTCGAAATCTGCGTAAATAACAAAAGGCAAATCTTGCATCCTTTCGTAATGTTTAAATTGTATAAAACACCCCTCCTCTGGTAAAATTGTAGCGACACCCCCGCATATATGAGCGTCTATTTGACTTTCGCTTTTAAAAAACAGCATACAGTCATCACAGAAAAAAATTTTGCCATGATGCTTAGTAACTTGCGATCTAAGTAATCTACTTAAGTCTTTAATCAAAGAGTAATGATTTTGATTACCTTTCTCAATGAACAACAAATTAACATGATGTTTCCTTTTGCAGCGCGATTTGTAAAGGGGACCCACAATATCAGTTTTTTTTAATCCATAAACGTTTACACTTATATCTCGGTTATGTTTCTCAAACGTTTTTATATCAGAAAATCCAACAGGAAACGTCATGTTTTGGGTGTTCAAAATGTTATCAAAATGAGGGTACGAACATGTTCTGCTACTATTGTGCTTTGCAGGAAATAAAGCCGCCATAATCGACCATAAAAAACAGAAATTATCACGGTTTTTTATATTAATACATGCTCTTTTATTTATCAACCACCGCGGTAGGTCTATAAAACTAGAAGCTCTCAAAGGATTGTACTTATTGATATTAACTTCTAAATATAAGTTTCTAATGAAGCTCCAGCCGCTCTCTTTTTGCTCAAACTGATCAATCTTGGTGCATATATTACGAACTGCTTGAGAGTATAACTCTTTAAAATCAGAATTCCCGTAAAATATTGTATTTTCCGTAGCGAACGATTTTATTTCGATAGAATCGTTTTTCGGTAGTGAAAATTCAGCAAAAAACTCAAAGTTAAATTTGATTGTGTTATGCACGGCCTTCCTTGCCTCGATTAGCGCTTGCACAGATTTGCAGAGTTGACGCAAGAAGTGATCGGGTGGCGCGAACGCTGACTCCGCCTGTCTCGAGCTCGTATCCGGCGCCGCTCCTACTCTGTACGATGCTATTCGATTACGAAATGCGGTGCTTATCTTTTGAATGCCATCACTGATTTCAATAATACTATTATTTTTATGAGCACTACTTTTCAGATGCGCAGAAAAGCTTTTATTGTACACTTCTACGTCGCACACAGTGCAATGTATCTTAGTTTTCGACATTATTACCTGAACTATTTCCTTACATAAATAGTAAAAATAAATGGAATAAAAGTGAACTAAACAAGCGCTTCGCAAAGAAAAAAATAAACTAAAATAAAAACACTCTTAAAATAAAATCATGAACATCAGCCAGTGGTCACTGATCCATTTATAAAGAAGAATTGAGGAAAAAATGCATTAGCTCCCATTTCAATTGAGTATATTATTGATTCAATACGCGCGTGCGTACTGTGTGAGAAGAAGTACTAATTCTTTTTATCTGCAAAAAAAGTGCCTTCGGCCTTAAATGATGGTTTAATGTCAGCTAAAAAATGTTTTAGATTTTCTAGTTCGTCTTCGTTACAGCAATATTTAACGTTTACTGACGCTTTTTCCCATCGATTCTTTGGATCTACATTCTTTATATGATTGGTATCGTACACTCTTAACTCTATAAACAGTCTACCGTTGCGTTGCGCGGTGCGGCGCAGCACTCCGTCGGCGACGCGTCGCGTGTACGAGGACACCGGCGGCGGCGGGCCGTTCCGTGCTCTGCTCACTGCGGACTCGGACTCGCTGCTCCAGCCGCCGTCGCTGTCGTTGTTCAGCCAACCAAGGACGTTGCTCCTGCCCAATGCAGGTGTTCCCTTTGCTGCTGCATGAAATTTTGAACTTTTCTTCTTACTGTAATGAGAATGAGAATACATTATAATAAAAGACATTTAAAAACCTTTTTAAAATTGGTAAAAATCTAATTGTTTCTTGAGCCAATTAAACAGAATTAAGATAGGAGACGAGATAGGCAGGTAACGCAATAGGGTTCATGTACACGATAAAAATCATCGAATATTGAAAACTACCACGATAGGAATATACTATGACACATTGATAGAGAAAAATACATTGAGACTCATGTCATAGATGGCAGCTTTTATTTTGGCAAAAAATAATAGATTTAACAAATATTTACCTTGCTGAGACTTCGTTGTCCGAAACCGGGACGCTTGGGCTAGGCGCTTGCCGCCTTTGCTGCTTCGGCTTTGCCTTAATTTTCTTTGTTGTTTTCTTTGTAGAACTGTAATAAAAATATGTGTAATTTAAATAAATACTTGCATAGTTTTTTTTTTCTAAAACTGCTTCATAGTTTCATGTTAAAGCCGTAAGACCTTAAAAACTGATTCAACAATGGCGAAAATGTTTAATAAAATTCTCCGTAAATATATTGTTTCGTAATTACCGTGCAGCGAGTTCTGTTTCTGAATCGGAGACGCTCAGGCTAGGCGCTCGGCGACGTTGAGGCTTGCTTCTAATTTTTTTCACGCTAAAACAAGAAAACTTTAATTAAGTACGTATAAGATGAAAATATATTAATCAGATAACAAAAAGATTTTACATTACCTTGCTTCAACTTCATCCTCCGAATCACTGAAATCCCTTTTTGCTTGGCGCGCCTTCTTGCGAGTATCGAAATATTCAGTATCCGACCTAAAAAATAAAGACAAAGTTTTGAATAACCAAACTATAAATGTTTTTTTTTGTGAATAATGATTGGCATATATAAAGATTACATAGTCTATTTTACTGTTAGAAGAACAAAAATTATTAAAAACTTACGAACATTATATCAACACAGTGGATCCTTATCTTGCGAGATTTGTTTAGCAGCAGCAAAACTCAGTTTAGGCAGGCACTGAGCACTTGGACTAAATTCAAACACACGCGCGTATTGAATCAATAATATACTCAACTGAAATTGGAGCTAATGCATTTTTTCCTTTTATACGTAAAGAAAAAATGCAGAGTTGGCAAACATTTCAGCAAAAATGAATTTGTAATACTGTAATTTTTTGTGGCTGACAAGTAGTTTTCAACAAAATGATATATAACGCATAATTAAAAATAAGTGCATTAGTAATATAATTCTTATCCCACTAAATTATTTTTGGTATTGTATTCAAATATTTTCTTTGAACTAAAAGTTTTAATGGATAGGTACCTAAGTTAATAGCTTGCAGAATGCAAAAACAGCGTTGGCTGAAGGGAATCGAAACCACAACGACAGAATGTCAGTCCATTACACTACACTCTGCTCCAACCAGTCTGTTTCTTACACAGTATAAATTGAGTGACACATTAGTTTAAAAAAATGTTTGCAACACCTTTGTTAAATTTTTCGCTGATACGAGTACCTACTCGTACATGCAACTTACCTATCCGATTGTGAAAAACAATATATCATATTTACTTCAAATACGCAGTAACTCGATATTATAACAACAGCTGCATTGCTTTTGAAGAACCCGCATTACCTATCGATATTATACTGGGGTGTCCATAATTTTCAAGAGACTATGATTTATTTGTCTTACTTTCAGGAAATAACAAAGGGGAATCGTAATTTTTAGAATTAAGTAACTTCGATGTATTCTTTCTACATAGTTTTATCATTGATTTTCTAGCATAATGATATGACGAGATAAGAGTTCGTTTACGTTAATTTTTTGATGAGCTGATCAATAAAGTAATAATATTAAAATGTAATACGAAGTATTGTGTGTTCTCTTTCTTTTATAATCATAAATTA
The DNA here is from genome assembly GCA_949125355.1 of Agriopis leucophaearia. NCBI lineage: Eukaryota > Metazoa > Arthropoda > Insecta > Lepidoptera > Geometridae > Agriopis > Agriopis leucophaearia. The sequence goes on from OX421270.1 coordinate 1,043,633, forward strand.
GATATATAAATACTTACAAATACAAAGTGCATAAATATATTATAGTATCCAATCAAAATGTATCTCAAAACACGTGAAGTATGGTAATGCGAGTGCCGCACGGGTTTTGCGCCGCATTCAACATCTTTACAGTTCATTCGGAATCGCGTTCCAGTGATCATTGGTATGATTGCACGATAATCAGTGCAGCTATAAATGAAAGATTAACTTTGATTTAGGTTTGCTTAAAATGTGTTGTGAAGGAACAATCATCTCTAGGTGTCAAAATTTGACACGAGCAAACGGCCTAGAGATTGATTAATTCCTTGAGCAAACGGCCACAACATTAAAGACGCCCTAACTTTGTGAGAAAATTTTCACGAACCATCTAAAAATAGATTCAGTCAGCTGTTGAAATGTTTTCTGAGCAACCGGCCACATTGTATAGCCAATTTAATCTTTCACAAAACTGTGTTGATTTGGTTAGTTGGGTTTACTTAGGTAAAATATGTGTTGTGAGGGAACAATCGTCTCTAGGTGTTGAAAATTCAACACGAGCAAACGGCCTAGAGATTGATTAATTCCCTGAGCAATCGGCCACAACATTAATTTACTTAGGTAAAATATGTGTTGTGAGGGAACAATCGTCTCTAGGTGTTGAAAATTCAACACGAGCAAACGGCCTAGAGATTGATTATTTCCCTGAGCAATCGGCCACAACATTAAATACACCCTAACTTTGTGAGAAAACTTTCTCAAACCATTTAAAAATGGAATCAGCTGATGTGATATTTTCTGAGCAACCGGCTACATCGTTAGTCAAAGTGATCTTTCACAAAACTGTACCTACTGATTCGGTTAATTCAATTCATAAACTGCTCTACTGATAACAGTGAAGTGACTGCAGTAAGTTCACATTATCTGTTATTAGGAACTTCAAATAGCTTTTTTGTAGACTAAAAACGTTATAAAAAGTGATTTTGAATTCCCAATCACATTTCTGTAAACAAATATTATAGAAATGTGATTGGGCATTCTAAATCAAAATGTTATTGAACATTCTAAATAAATTTTTATCTCATAATCAAACAGATATTATAGAAATGTGATTGGGAATTAAAAATCAAAATGTTATTGGGCATTCTAAATAAATTTTTATCGACTAAAGAGGAGATAAAAAATGATTTGGAATGCCCAATAATCACCTACTAACGCGCACGACGCTTGCATTACAGACACAGACTAGGTATAGCTACTACGCAGCCCAGACTTGTAGTTACGATTATTTCCAATGGAAACAATTCAGTCAAATACCTGAGGGGCGGGGTGAGGGGTCACTGAATGCTAATTGGCCCATTCAACGTCACTTCAAAACGTTGACGAATCGCAGGCTTGGTCAGTACTGACGTGACATTCAATGTGTTCAGTGGGCGTGTCTTTACATCAGACGTTTTCATCTAATGTAGTGCCTGAACATGTTCACCCTGCATTAAGGGCTTTACTTAAAAACGTTACTCAAGTTGATCTAGGCTTAAAATTGCTCTCTCAACTTCTCGCTGACGGCAATCGTCACACGCGAAAACGAGACAGAGAAATTTTAAGCATAGATCAACTTGAATAACGTTTTAAAGTAAAGCCCCAAATGTCTAGTTCTAGAAAGTCTTTGGTTACAAATGAATGTTTCACCTTTACCTAGCTCTCCATTCTTCAACCTGTCATCTTTCTTGGATGGTGTGAACAGGTTCGATCTCCGGCGCGACTTCCTCGAGGTGGTGGGGGTCGAGAGGGGGGTGGGGAGGTCCTTATCCTTGGGCAAGTTGTCGAGACAGTGCGGAGCCGTGAACTTGACGTTGTTGTTCTCCGTCGCGATCGACACGAGCCCGGAGGACGAGCCGTGGCTGCCTGGAACGGACATTTGTCAAGTTATTTATGGGTTTCAATTGAAAGAATTACAAGTATGGTATATAACATCGCGAGAGTCGCGGGCATCCAGTGGATGCAGATGGCAGGATGTCGTTCAGTGTGGAGGTTAAAGGGGGAGGCCTATATTCAGCAGTGGACGTCTTCTGGCTGATGATGATAATATAAAACATAGTAGAATTTCAGCTATCAAATAAAAAAAGAATCATCAAAATCGGTTTACTCAGTCGAAAGTTCTAAGGTAATAATTTTTTTTTTTAAACTGTCGAGTATATACCTCCTCCTTTTTGAGGTGGGTTAAAATGTATAATTTTGATTACCAAGAGAGTTCCCCCATCGAGAAGAGGTGTCAGATCCGTTAGCGCTGTGTATTTCGACGACGTGCGTGGAGGAGATGCCGCTGCTGTTAGAAGACGCGTCGAACGACGAGGCTCCTCGGTGCAGGTGGTGGGAAGACGCGGACAGAGTGTGGTGACCGCGCGGCAACGACTCCTGGAACATTCATGAGACTGAATTTAGGGGTGCATGGAAATCTATCAACATAACTAATAAATAATTATAAATATTAAAAACCGACTGCATAAAAACCACAGAACTGGACCAAATTAAAATAGGACCACACGGGAAGCACCAGCGTTCAAATATTAAAAAAAAAACATCGAAATCGGTTCATTCCAGTCAAAAGTTCTGAGGTAACAAACATAATAAAATTAATTTAAAAAACTGGCCAAGTGCGAGTCGGACTCGCGCACGAAGGGTTCCGTACCATTTTCTATAAAAACGACAAAAAAACATGTTTTTTGTATTACAAACAAACATTAAAAAAACAGTCGAATTGATAACCCCCTCCTTTTTGGAAGTCGGTAAAAAAGTGTATCTTTGGCAAATCTCTAGTGTATTTCCGCTTCAACGTCACGATCATCAACATTATAAAAAAGTGCCTGATGGCGCCGAAAAAAAAGTTTTTTTTTCACTACCTGATGAATTTCGAAAAAATCTACTGTAAGTATTTAAAGTTTATTTTATTTATGACATAAGTTACATCATTTTAATTTGCTTGCTAACACCTAAAAATCTCGCCAAAGTTTATCTTGGTATTAGGTTCTCAGTTTTTAAACAAGTCACAAGTGGTCTGTCTACTAAAAAAAAAAATTAAAAAAAAACAACCAATTCTGGGATGAGTTCATAACTTTTAAACGTATAACCATATTTAAATCAAACAGCAAACAACGAGGGAAAATAAACTTAAAAAAAAAAAAAAAAAAAAAAACAAATTGGTTCAGCCATTTTAGACAAAAATTGTAATAAACAAACATACTCACCCTAAACGCGGGAGTAAAACTGAAGTTTGGTTATTGTTACAGGATTTTGTTTTAGGGTCAGTTGCAGTGAAACAATATAACTAATGTTTTCATATTTATCGGGACTTATCGCGCACTATTAAATATAGGTAAAAATAGATACCTTTCGCTCGACGTTTCGACCATGTTACAATGGCCGTGGTCACGAGCTGACTGAAAACTGCGGGTGAGTCCGGCGAGAAGAGCAGATATTTTGTTCTCCTACCCTCACTTGATCCTGATCTTGAAAAATTGCAGGGTTGTCACTACGACACACAACACTGACTGTATCGGTAAAAGTCCTAGTACCTACACCGCGGTTTGTACATTTGCTTACTATGGGATTCCACGACGCCGCTAACTTAAATCCATCCTCCCGGTTGAAATTGCGATGTTTTCTGATTTCAACCGCTTCACGAACCATTCTTGAAAAATAATGCCGTTCAGATTAAAGGATCAGGATTTAAGTTAGCGGCGTCGTGGAATCCCATAGTAAGCAAATGTACAAACCGCGGTGTAGGTACTAGGACTTTTACCGATACAGTCAGTGTTGTGTGTCGTAGTGACAACCCTGCAATTTTTCAAGATCAAGATCAAGTGAGGGTAGGAGAACAAAATATCCGCTCTTCTCGCCGGACTCACCCGCAGTTTTCAGTCAGCTCGTGACCACGGCCATTGTAACATGGTCGAAACGTCGAGCGAAAGGTATCTATTTTTACCTATATTTAATAGTGCGCGATAAGTCCCGATAAATATGAAAACATGTGTTCGAATCGCGAAAGTTTAAAAATTACTAATATAACTAATGTAAATGGAACGTAAACTAATTAGGCCACTGTTTCCTACACAGATAGGGTTTCGTGTCGAATAAATTAACTTAAGTACTCCTATTATCTAACATTTATATTGTGAACATGAAAGTTGGAGTTTATTCCTTTCCACCATCGAGATAAAATAGCTATAGAGTCACAATCGTATGGAAAATGTGTCCGAACCAAAACTCGGCGCACGCTACGCATTGCCGCCTTTTTGACTGCGATCCGACTAAAACGCCGCGCAATGCCATTGCTACGATGCTCTAGCGGACAAGCGACATTGAACACTATGAAAGCGACATAACGTCTAAATTGAAGGAAATGTGGCATTGTGAACTATATAATATGTATTTATAATTGATGTCTAGGTAGGTACAACGACGCTCGGACGTTTTTTACTGTTTTTACTTAAAGATTGGGACTCTATTAGGTATTTCATCTCGATGCTTTCCACCAAACTTTATAACAGTTGAACCAATTTGGATGGGTGTAAAAACCTAGGAACACAAAGATCACCTGCTCTGCTACCATCACCTGGCTTTCTATAATCTTTCTTTAATTCTGGCACATGAAACATTATTTCTGTCAATCTCAATAAGAGTGACAAGTGACAGAAGATCTGTTGACCAAGAGATAGCATCATATTGTCAATCCGATTTCGTTCTTCAGGTCTTAGAGCTAAATATCAAGAGTGATCTGAAGATTGCGTCAATGTACTTGAAAAATGAACACCGTCTATCTAATTCTCAACTAGCTACATCGTATCGTATACTTGTTTCTATAGTTTACGATTGCTTTAAATGACACGCCCGCAACGACTGCGCACCAACGTATCCAGTGAGCGACTGGCTTCAAACTGGTGCGCTGTATACTTGTTAGCACCACTAAAGTATCAAACCCTGGTTGTTCGAAAAGGTTCGTTTGCCTTGTCCTTTCTATATTAGTAAACGTCTGCAAGTAATAAAGACGAAGTAAGTTTACTTTTCTATGCCAGAAAATATATGATTCTCGTATGATAACGGGTAAAGCCGCTAGCAGCTAGTAGTATAAGTATACGTAACACTCGAAATGAGTGAAAGTGACGATGAATGTTGATAGGTAACTAAAGTGATAAATAACTTGGTGACAACCACAACTTATTAGCCTGTCTTGCATTAATTTTTTGTAACATTCAATCGAATTAAATAATTTGACTGCAACGTTTAAGAGTCTTTTACGTATTCCTTTTTTTTAATAATTAAATAACATGCTTGCGTTTGACCGCCAACGCACCTGATGTTAAGCGATGATGCGGTCTACAATGGAGCACGCTTGCTTAGAAAAAACCGATTCACTCGTGATATGAAGACACCTAGGTTGTAACTAAGATATCATATATTGTGTTATTATATTTTAGTCCGAAACGTCATTCAAGCAAAGAAGCTATTTTTGGAAAAGTAACTACCTTATAATGCCTTTATTAAATAAACAAAATACTAGCTAAAACTAACACTAAATAAACAGTTAGACTGTCCTTATAATTCAATTCTATTCTAATTTAAGTTGTGACAAGTATACAAGCGATTGGTATCATACTTCACTAAGTAGTCCTCTATCTAGTAGGTAATTGAATTTATCAGCACAATGAGCTGTAATTGCCATAATAGACGCAGCCCTGAAGCGCTGAATACTTGAAATTCTTACATTAAGAACCCATAGAATATGCCCTTGGTTCACTCATTGACTAGCGACAAATTTATTGGAGCATCGAAAGAACTTTGCTTGTGTTGGCTTAGTGAGTTTTTAGGCTGCCTAAAACTAGTACCATTACCACATTTTATATAGATAGGTGTTTTCAAGGTCAGAGTGAATAGGTATTTTCTATGTCTGTGTTTACTAACAGCTAACAGGCGAGTTGATGGATTTTTATGCGGTAAAAAAACTGGAAAACGAGTTAGGCGCGGGCGCAGCTGGTATAGAATCTCATTGATATGGTTACCCAATAACCAGAGAGATATACTTAATCCCATGATTAGATAAGTCTGAGAGTTTGTTTACTTTAAATCAAGATAGAGTCAACAGCTTCAAATAAGTCTGTAGAATGAATGATAATGACTATTCGTCATCATTATCAGCAGCCTATATCAATACACTGATGACTAAACTCGGTCCAAACATTTATTTGTTTTGACAGCTGCAATCTATATATATATATAAGTAATAATTATCAATATAAAAAACAGACTTCAAAAAATGACAGAACTGGTCCAAATTGAAATGAGACCACACGGGAAGCACCAGCTTTCAAATAAAAATTATTACCAAAATCGCTTCACCCAGTCGCAAGTTCTGAGGTAACAAACATATAATAAAATTAATTAAAAAAAAATAACAGTCGAATTGAAAACCTCCTTCTTTTTGTAGTCGGTAAAAAAGATCAAAATCACAATTAAATTGATGGTAACACATATTATGTAACAGTGCAATTTCGAATGATTATTTAAAGAAGACACTTTGTGCTAGTTGAACACGAGTCAATATTTTAAAAGAAAAAAACAGTTCACATTTTTCAATCCATCAAAATATGTCACATATATGAAATAAATAAGATAAATACATTCACATGCGAATACAATAACATTCTTAATGATACGATCATAAGGTTAAAATGGGGTTTAGATTTTTTAAATCCCTCACGAAATTAACTGACGACCCTCTAGGAATCCGGGTTTTACTGCTGCTCGGTTCGTTTTGGCCGAAGCTTGACGGTTCACTGGGTTCACTGCTGAAAGTCTGGCCAAATAACATTGAAAGTTAGTATTTTCTATAACATAAATATTGTACCTACATTAAAGAGAACATGCCTTGGGTAGTTAGGAGAGTCCAACATTGAACAGATGGGGGGTTGCTGCTGATAGTGATGAAAGGTTTACATCATTAAAATATGTTGCCAGTCAGGGGATGACACGGGGAGACTGATTTAGGGCTTAGGACTTCAAATTTACTGAAGGTGTTAAGTAATTTTTGCGGACAGTGCAAGGAAGACTTCGAGATATATAACATTACAGTAGTCTAAAGAAGATTTTCACTCTTATATCCTGGACAAATAAGGTCTGAAAAGCACAAAACAACATCACAATATTCTGATTTGATAGTGACATGGTCACAGAGACATTTGTATACAATGCATATCAACACAAGGATGACGAAGAGGGGCAACTTTTTGAAAATCCTCACGAAATTGATAGATGTCCCCCTCGGCAGTCGGCTTCTGAGTCTAGTAGTACTGAGTTCTTTGTGCTTATGGCTGCTTTTTGATGATTCGTTGTTAAACATCTAAACATAAATTATCAATATAAAAAACTGACTTCATAAAAATGACAGAACTGGACCAAATTGAAATGGGACCATAAGGGAAGCACCAGCTTTCAAAGAAAAAAAGAATCATCAAAATCGGTTAACTTAGTTGAAAGTTCTGAGGTAACAAACATAAAAAAAAACAGTCCAATTGAGAACATCCTCCTTTTTGTAAGTCTGTTAATAAGGGATATATAATGAAATTATAGTATGACCGATAGGACATCCAGCATGACCAAGTACTACTGGCTGACGCCGCCCGTGAAGGATCTGCACAAGCTCCAAGCTGCCTGCATGAGGTCGCCCGGTAACTCGAAGAGTAATGCTTTTTGTGGAAAGCTAAGAATATTAAGGTCATCGGGGTCACCCCAGTGGATAGTATATGATAATACAGAATTTGATAAACTTACTTAACTTTTTTTTGTTTACAATAAGATGTGACGCTTACCATTAGGCACGCGTCTTGCTTTCTCGTCAATTTTAATGAACAAGTGTAGGAACTCTTCTGTCACCTTCTCAAGACTAAATGGCTGAACTAATATTGATAAAATTTGGCAAAAATATGTGTGCATCATAGTATTGGGCAGGAATACTTTGTATTCTCTGGAATAATTATCGATTTAAAAAAAACTGACTTCATCAGAACTGGACCAAATTGTAATGGGACCGAACGGGAAGCACCAGCTTTCAATAAAATAAAAAACATCAAAATCGGTTCACCCAGTCAAAAGTTCTGAGATAACAAACATAAAAAAAACAGTCGAATTGATAACCTCCTCCTTTTTGGAAGTCGGTTAAAAACAGCGTAACTGGGAAATGGCAGGTGAAGCCGCGAGGCGAAACTAATTTTGTAAAGATATAAAACCAAGGAGTGGCAATCATTGAAATGACTAATTAACATTCCATGTCAACATTATTACGTTATTGCTATTCTATTGATATCTGTCAACATGTGATCTGGACAGACTTGATTTTCTTGTATTCTAATAGCAAGTCATGAAAAAAGATAGTAATAATATAGTACTCCGCACCGCCATGTTACTCTGCTTGCCATACAATTCGATACAGATCTTCTCATCTCCACTATGACTGTTTCCAGTCTAGTGGAACGGAGATGAAATATGGATGTCAACCAACTGGTTGATTCCAGCATGTCTCCACTGAGATGTTATGGAGGTGGTTTTATCGGAACCAAAGTTGGTATCAGAGTTTTCAAATTTGGCTTGTCGTTATATATAGCTTTAATAAAATGTAACAATACAAACATTAGTCAGCCTCAATAATTTCAGTTTAAAAAAATAACACCTTACTAAGTACCTAGGTGTTGAACATAAAAATAATCAAATTTTCTTAAATTAAATTATATATTATTAATTAACTACTATCACCATTTAAATTAAATGTTTAATCAAATGGAGTGACTCGAAAAGTATCAAATTGCTTGGCAGCTTTATCTCCGTTCAATCTAATTGCCCGTCCGAGTATAACCTGGGATTCTAAAATGTCAGAGCCGAAGTCCAAATCGGAGGTGTAATCCATCAGAAGTTCCGTCTTTTCGTAATTGTAATCGAATCTCTATAATATCCCTAGTCTCTAATCTGCTCCACTCGTCTCCGCCTGCGTGGAAATGCACTCTAAGGGGCACTCCACTGGAGCAGAGTTGTGAAATATAGAACCAATAAAATTGTACCATGTTTCTTTCTTTATAAAATTAAAAACCCAACAATGGTATTTATGGCAGATCAAACTAGCAAACTGTACACCTGACGGTACCTGATAAGTGACCATCCCTGAAATAAGAGGAATCTATTGACACCTCATTTATCAAAATCTGTTGATGCCTTAACAGGTTGTATGTAGGAACATACAATCATACATGTTTGTTACTTGTGTAGCAGACGTTTTCCGCAACCAGGCCAATCATTGGCCCATTTTGCGGCACCCGGCTGCAGCTAGTTCAGCCAACCGGTCTCCTCCAGGAAAGCCAGCAGCTCGCTGATGCCTGTGCAAGCCTCCTGGAGCGTCCTCGGTGATCCGAGGATAGTATTTCATGGTTGCATACATGTTTAACACGTCTCCTTTTTGCTTTGCATTGTCGGGTAAAAATTGTCATGACCTCACAAAACAAAACAGTGAGTTTTATTTACTTCTATTGGCCAATATATAACATCACTGCTGTATCTTGTTGCAGTATTATTATAATTAAATTAATTTGTACATCTGCTCGGGGGAGAACCAACACTGACCCTGGGTCAACTCCTGCCATGAGATTTTAATTTTAAATATTATTTTAGAACCAACCCTGTATAAGAAGGTTAGTTTACAGTGCAAATTTTTTTGCACAATAAATGATTTTGATTACGCTTAAACCTTTCCATGTCTAACAATAGATCTGATAAAGTATCATTCAGTTTCCAAGGGACCTTAGTCACTGAAAGGCAACCAGAGTCATTGTTTATGAAGCAGATAAATGATATTTGAAATTCAAATTCATCTGCTGTTGTTATGGTCATCAGAATATGTTCTAGTTACTTGTTCACCTCTCCCGTCTATTGATGACTGGTATGAATCAGTGATAGCGCATGTACCTCATAAGGTGGAGGTCCCAAGTTTGATTCACGGCGAAGGAGATGTTTGAATGATGAATTTCAATATCTGTTCTGGGTGTGTTTCCTTGACACATCGGAAATACTCAGACCAGCGGGGTGTTATTGCTTACTTGTTGTGCAGGGTAAGTGAATAAAAGAGTATGTAAATTGTAATGATTGCAACAGTGGAGTAATCAAATAAAAAAATCTTTGAATAATGAAAGTTGAGTGAATAATCTTCAGCTACATTATTATTACAGATTAAAACAATTATCCTTAAAATAGATAATAGTGTATGTAGATAAGTAGGTACTATGTTTACCACAGGAAAGACTATTTTAAGGTTCATCTGTGTTATTTAAAGACTCAAAAAAGGGAAGAAAATTGACTTGTACCATCAGAAAAATTTTGTTCGTGCCGTGATGGTCCTCATTAGCACTTTTGGTGTTGATTCGGAAAGCGCATTTACTGCAGTGCCTGTTTGTTTACATCTTGTGATGTAGAGCATTCCTCAGAATTCTATTAAAACATGCGTATTATCTTTAAACCTTACCTTGTAAAGAAACGAGGAATGGTTGTGGCTAGGCGAATTGGCCAGGGGCTGCGGTGTAACTGGCCTGGAGCCCCCAGACAGGCACTGCGAGGAAGCCGACAGCCGCGTTCCCACAATCTTCTGACAAGCTGAAAAACAACACCATCCGTGAACACATGAACACAAACACCTCACGAAACTTTCACAAAGAAATTTGTAACGTTTTTAACACTGAAATAAGGTGTCTATCAATCAAGTATTCACGCACATTCGAACTTAGCCGATTTCCTACGATCACGTTCCTCTGCTCTTTGTATGTTGTAACAAGAACTCCTACGCCTCAAACTGGATATCGGCGACATGTTCGATTTGAAAATGAGCGTTCTGTCCATCGTTCCATTCAGAATGCGAATTAATAACGTTAAATTGCACACAAAACAAAGCGTTTGGAAGCGTCGAAAAAATGTAAACAACACGCACGAATCGCACGATTGCGGAACGAATGAACAGAAACGAACGATGCGACCGCTCGGCTGGGGGCCGGTGTTGCCACTGCGTGAGTCGTGACTCCCCGCGGGGCAAAACGAGATCTAGACGTACCTACTAGCTCATCGGCCGTAAAATCACGCGAGACGTATCTCGTTAAAATCTTCATTACGTAATCTTAACTCTCTGTCAATGCATTCAATCTCTACAGTTTTGTAGAACACGAGGTGAGTGCTCTGAATTAATTAGATATTTGCTTTGGTGCAACGATAACAACTTCATTATCGCGAGATATATAACATCGGTAACTACTTATTACCTACTACTTATGTACCTACTTCCAATGATATTATTGCTTACCCCTTGGTGTTACGAGAAACCATTGTACTAAGTAGATACTTTTTTCCTAAATGTTGTTATAATCTAGCATCATGAATCATGTTCGCGATATTATTATTCCCTTTTCCAAAAACCATAACAGATTAATCCAATAAACACCTACCCAAATGTATTTTCGGAGAAATGCCTTTATTACATTAATTTCACTTATATGCTGTTATAGTACCTACCTTCAAATTCATACCTATCCCAGATTCAACCAGCAAGCAAAATAATAGTTAAATGTTGGTAAAAGCACATTCATCTCCTGTAACAAATTGCTGTAACAACTCATGAGCAGCTAGCGTCATGATTATCCGAGACTGAAAAAACGTTGGTAGGTATTCAATCAAGCACAACAATGCGATGCGAACAAGTCAATGCAAATGAGAAACGGTAACAACATTCCGTATCCATGGTCGCAATAAAAATGAAACTACATCTGACATCATCAAGATTCAAATAATGTAACGTTTTAGAATCGTTACACCTAAAATTTTCATCGTTGAGTATTTACAACTACGAATCTTATTTTTTGTAAACTGAATCCTTCTTGTATTTAAAACGGGTATTTTGTGCAATAAGTGAAACAGTTCAAAATATATAACAAACGATTTTTAAAAAATGCTTCAAATCTGAGGTCGAAGTTGCGTAGCCCTGCATTCTTCTGACAAAAACTCTAAACGGTTAAAATGGACATTAGAGTCTTGTACATCAATTCATGAAGGACATCCTGCCCTATCAGTTTAATCACAGACCTAATATTTTTTTTATCTATGAGTTGTTTTGTTATTTTGTCAGCTATTTGAAAAAAAATGGTTAAAAAAAACAAGAATAGGTATGTTCAATGTACCTACTTTGTGCGTGGATTGCGTTCGAAGGAATATTCGAAATAAGCTCGTACCGATGTTTAATTATTAGGTTTGCAATTTTTTTTTACAATGCTGAAGTCTATATCCATTGATGAGTGTCACCTGAAAAGCTTCTCTATATCATAATTAGCCAAGAAGAATTTGACACTTACCATCTTGGAAGACTCGCTCAACGTTAAGGCCGTATGTCGCACAAGTCTCGTAGTAGGAACATCTTCGCAGCTCATTGGACAGCTTGCGAGCGCGGTTGTCGTCCACAACGCGTGGACTACTTTCACTTATGGCATCTGGAGGAGCAATTAATAATGATATAGGAAATACGCCTATTGGAAATTGGAAGCGTTTGTGCAATTATGTGAATTACTTACTTATAATACTAGTTCGAATATACTACAAAATTTTCTCAACTAAATTTGACAGGAAGAAAATATAATAATATATATCGCAAGTCATAAGGTTACAACGCTAGCAAAAGATATTGAAGAGCAGGGGCCTTACCCCTAGCTTAACTTTTGCGAGCCAACTTTTAGTAGGTACCTGATAGGTACCTAAAATTAACCACCTCATTTAAGCTGCATCGTTTAAAAGCGTCTAACTTGAATGAACTAAAATCCGTTTTACTATGCGTGTGATTGTGATTATCGTTCATTCAAGTTAGACGCTTTTAAACGATGCAGCTTAAATAAGTTGGTTAATTTTAGGTACCTATCAGGTACCTACTAAAAGTTGGCTCGCAAAAGTGAAGCTAGGGGTAAGGCCCCTGTTCAGCCAACAAGACTCCTCAATGCACAATAAACTCTTATTTTGTCTAGTACACTGAACTCGAAAGAGATGAGAGATATTAATTAGAATTTTGTTATTTTTGAAATTTTAAAGCATAATAATCCTTAACGACGAATTTGGCTTACATTAGAACTGGGACATTAAACGAATCATTAGCAGTCTGTTGCTCAGTGGAATAACAAGTAACGACCTTAAAGGTCGTGACTTCAATTCAAAGTATGGTACAAAGGGTGCTTTAGGCTAGTGATATTTCATTGAACTCTACACGTAGCTATAGAAAGAGCAAAATCAATGAAACGTCTAACATGATTGAGCAATAATAAACACGGCTATTGTGATTGTGACCCAACAAATCGTATATGAGTCGTCAAATACAAAATTTCAGAGGTAGATAGTTTGATATTCGAAGAATATATAATAGTAGATAATTTAACTGAAGCGCATCTTCATGGCTGGACTATCAGTACAATGTAAATTCATGGTAAGCAAAAATAAACTGACAGATGTTAACCAAAACAATCAGATGTGCGTCAGTCAGATAAGGGGTACTATCCAGATAATATTGAGAGATTGGACGGAATCTCCAATGAACTCACCTTGGGTCCCGACCAATATAATCGGAATCTCAGCGGAATTCCGATAGTGGGACATCTTATTAAAATAGTTCGACACAGTATTATAACTGATTTCGTTCTCGAGACTGAAAACGAAGATTACTGCGTCCACCCAGGCCGTGAACTGTAACAAAAGAAACGAAATAATTAAGTATATATTATTATCATAAAAAGCCCAATATAGTGAAATCAGAAAATATTTTTAAAATTGAAATAAATCGGGTTTTTATTTGAATGAGTACTAGAATACACTAAGCAACTTCTTATTTCACCAATCACTCTAGCAACGATCAAGGCCCTAAAGCAAATTTTTCGTAGAAGAGGGCTTTTCAAATTAAGAACACATTTAAATACCTTGTTTCAGAATAGTAATTTTTACTACTCTTACATAATATTCCCTAATGGCAGTAACCCCACTATTGCAAAATTGCGTCCTAAGGAAAAAACCGCACCCTTCCTACCTTTCAGTAATTACTTGGGGTAATTCCGTGCAGTCGTAGGGGTTTCTACCGAAAGGGTTGCCTAAGGGTTATGTGATACTGTACCTACTTTTACCATAATAATATGCAAGAGACGAGAATGATCACGGCCGAAATTACGCAACTTAAGGTGTTTTCAATTGACGTGAATGTATTATAAATTACGATCTATGCCATCGTAACATTTGAAGAATTCATATGGATGCAGTCAAAGATTTCAAACTTATACTTCGTAAATCTTAGGATGCAGTCAATAAATTAATGAAGATATTAACGACTCTTCGTAATCAGAGTAAAAACTTTCAAGTTTAACTTTCAAATTTTCTTAGAACATATATTTTCATTATTCCCTACGTAGGAACGACAGAGTGTGTAGGACTCAGCTTCCACTTCAATGAAGATACTTGCGTGGGAGGGTGTCAACCCCTTCCTCTTTATGACAATCGACAGCATGAGGAGCGTCATCCGGCGACAGAGTGCGTGACGAGGGAGGAAAAATCTAGGAAAAACCCACTTTGCTCGGCGTCAAGTGCCTTTTGTATAATACGAAACTAGCATGTTTTTAAATTGAATAGGGTTGTACATTCTACCTCTTATGCATACTTAAATCTTATGTATAAAATATATGTTTAGAATAAAAATCTAAACAAAATGCCTTTTGTATTCACATAAACATAAGTACAAACAAAATAAACCAGTAATTTAAAACCGTAGTAGATTATTAAAAACAGAATAAACGCACGACACCAAATTCAATAAAAACTTTGAATATCTATAACCTACAATTTAAATAACAGGGGCTTTACCCCTAGCTCGAAAATTTGACCCGCATAGGTGTTATTTGTCTAAACGGTACCATCAACTACGATAAGCGGTAGTTATTTGATAGCCGCTAAGCTTTGCTATTTTCACGCACACACGCATAGTAAAACGGATTTTCGTTCATTCAAGTTAGACGCTTTTAAACGATGCAGCTTAAATGAGTTGGTTAATTTTAGGTACCTATCAGGTACCTACTAAAAGTTGGCTCGCAAAAGTGAAGCTAGGGGTAAGGCCCCAGGCCAAGAGTGTATTGAGACACGCATATGGTAGGGTTCCGTAGCCAAAGCCATAATATATAATTGCAGTTCAGAAATGAACGAAGATCTGTGGTCTTATATTAATTACGAAGGTGTATTATCCAGACATTCTCTCGTAACGTAATATTATATACAAACCTACCCTACCTACCTTAACCTACCTAATTAAATATAAACCTACTCAGAAAACTACTTGGGAAACATTCTTGGTCAAGATTATTTTACGAAAAGGTCAATGGAAATTGAGTTAGATCGTCTTGAATTTATTACAGTTTTATTGTGATCACAAAATAACCTAAATAGTTTAGAATAAAGGTTTTTAAGTTAAACTGTCAGCATGGCAAGTTACACGTTTCTATGTCTAATAGTTTAGAAATGCAGGGGGTGGGCAACTTTTTTCCATTTGGGAAGGCCATATTTTGCCAATTTCACATAAAAGTTCATAGCTTGTTTATGCCCGATGTAAGCGGACTAAAACTGCTTTTTATGGTTTATTGGATATTTTTTTATTTTTGTTCACTAGTGCACAAAAGTAAAATAATATTTTCCATGTAAGAAGTTTGCTTGTCTCTAAAAATACCCATAGATCGGAGTTTTATTAAAGACCCAGACATAGTCGAAAAGATGTTTGGCGCCAACGTAAAGAAAACATGTCACCTCATTGTATTATTTCCCTAAACTTGTGTATTTTCGAGTATTAAATTGCAATTACGGGTTTAGCCTGCTTTTAATATTATTTCTTAGTTAATTTGTCGTAACACTAGTAATATTACATTCTGTGAAAATTTCCACTGGTTACACATAACGATTTTTTTATATGAAGTAATGGGCAGGCGTTTGACCACCACCTCGCCTGATGGTAAATGATAATGTGGTCCGAAGGGATCATGGTTCTAAAGATACAGGTTTTAAAAGGTAGAACGTCCAAACACACGGCGTAGTCTTAGTAATAGGCCTGTTGACCTTACGAAACCCTAAAGAGCAATGGATAACAACTACTTAGTACTACAATAACGTTACTGAAGTACGTTATCGAAATGTCATTGATTACTATCAAAACCTTAGCTGATAGAGCTGGTTTGGTATTATTAAATCTAGCGCGTGAATTGAGGTCATGTTAGAAGATTTCGATTATAGTAACGCAAACAAATTTATAATAACCATATCAATAATTTCATAAGTGCTAACATTTGTTTATGTGTCTGTTTAATTACCACACAAACCCGCAATGAATATAGTATGAATTTTGATGTTTGTATAGAAGTAGATTAGGTACATACCATTAATAACATACGATTCCAATATGATAGCGGGTAAACTGCAAGGCGCAGCTAGCTATCTAGATAAAGGGTTACGGCAGTATCGCATGTTAATATCAAATAGGAACCGTGAAAATGTTGACGCAAAAGCTATTATGTCCTACTCGCAAAATAGAAATTATCTAAACGACGACGCGTGAAATTACTCCTCAGGCTAGAATGGTTCAGAATGGTTTACAGGCTTTTTAGCATAGATTATAAAAAAATATACTCAATCCAATTATTGCTCTGGTAATCCTTTGTTTACATGGATTTTTTTACTTGTACAATTTAATTAGTTTTTGATATAAAAACTGGATGTATGGACCGTGTAACTAAAAGTTATATTACGAGTATAACGATTTCCGAAAACTATAAATTGAACTTATGAAATTTTATTATGTTCTAAAAAGGATTTATTATTAATGATGAATTGCTACTCAGTAAATCTTGTCTACGTTGAATGTCAAACCTAAATATGGGTAGGTAACAAGATTACCTGTTATGTTTCTGACAACAACCTAAAAATAGATCAGAACAATACACTCAACTTACCAATCACTTGATTCGACACCCATACGCACAATCTAATTTATAAAAATTATCGCAGATTAAATTTAGACCACGGTTTGATGGATTAATAAAGAATACTGACATTAAAATCTGATATCAGTTAGAAAAACATACTGTGTATTCAGGGCGGCGAACCATCGCTTACTGGGCGGGCGGGAGGCTCTTCGTTTAGGCGGCGAAGCCTCATATCATGCCATTTCACTCTCTCGTATTACTTTAACTAAGTTGGGAGAAGGATGAAAAGTAAATGCACCGAAGTTTCATGCAAACCTTGCAATACTGCATTATATATATTGCAAATATTATCGGCGAGACCTATTCAATATTTATTACGCTTGTGCTCACTTATTATTGAATAATTATAATTCTTCTGAAATGTTATATGACTTAATAATGATGTTTATAAGTACCTACACTTATTAGGCAAGAGCTTGTTTTACTATAAACTTCTAATATTTTTCCAACCTTAAGAAACAATGGCTTTGTGTACTCGTAATTTCATTGAACGCTATTGTTTAACGCGCTGACATAAAAACTAACGCAATGGGCACTTATCTACAGTAATAGTCAAGTTACTATCATAATGTAAAATAATACATGTACAATAAGTACACATTGCATTCTATCACATAGGGTTAGTTGTGGTGAAACGACTAAGCATGCGACAATAAAAAAACCTAAGTGCCAAACTCTATTTTGTATTTACTGACGAAAAGAATGGGAGACTCAAGTCAACGTGTATACTTTTTGTTCATGATGATAGTACTAACATTTATAGTACTTCCAAATTCCATTACACAATTATTTATTTTTTTCACTTTTTTACGTTTCATTTTAATAGTTGATAGAGCAGCACTCGATATTAAGTGGCGGTGTACTAAAAGATAGAAATTGTATCACAATTTTTAAACATAAATCTCTTACTCGTATTTTATATAACAAATAACTTTTTAAGGCCATGAACCTTCAGTAATTTGAGTTAGCAAAGGCCTCTAGGTTGTGAGAGTAATGCTCTTTCAAGGACTGCTTTTCCAGACCTTGAGCCCGGACAGAGCCTACGAACGGGACCAGTTGAATGTCCTTATACAAAAGGTCGTAAGGTGTCAGAAATAAAAACCAAATGTTTAAGGCTGTGATTTTCTATGTATGTATATCTGACTCTATGTAAGTTTTTAAAATTAAGCCGATTAATAGGTGAGGTAGAAAGGATAAAATGTAGCAAACTGTAATTAGGTTATTATATCTAAGATGATAATGTTGTAGAGAATAACAAGCTGGTTAATATACTTGCAATTTAGTACGCACTCACTTTCATCTTCGATCAAAGCACACATGGGGAAGCAAAATTACTGGGAAGGTAGGAAGTAATCGGTGACTTGTGCTGTGCGGTGCGTGCAGTGGCCATTGTGCATCGACGCGACGCTGGAATTAAGTTGATATTAATTTCCCTAACATTCGGTTTTGTTATATCTGAGATTCTACTAGAGCTTTGGATAAAAAATTAACTCAAGTTACTATAGAAACTTACAGGGTAAGCGTATAGAGTCTAGGGTAGCATTTCGTATTAGATACCTACCTACTTATTAAATTAGTAAATGAAAATGCTTTACCTACATTAGAAGTATGTACTATGTAGAACTACTACCTACTATCAGAGCATCCTAGCAATGCAATCTTATCCCAGCCTTAGAGTAACTTTAACTAGGTATAATAATAAGTTTTTTTAGAATATTTTGTTTTTATATAGATATTGTAAAAAAACTCAAATTTAAGAAGAGAAATAAATGTGTGAATATTAATAACTTTATTTGAACAAAGTACATGGCTGTGAAGTTAGTAAATTTATATACTTATATTTAAATATAAGTATATAAATTATTTTTATAATAGGTCGGGGAAAAAGTCTTTTCGTATTTTGTATGTATAAAGTTGTAGTAAAAATCTTATCCGTTGTACTGTTTGTATCTGGCTGGTTTTGATACCATTAAAAAGATGACATTTTAAAAAAGGAATACAAAACGTAAAAAGCAATTTCCCGCCATTTTTCAATTGTTTTTTTGTTCGATAAAATGAGTGAATCTAACGAACAAATTCGATATATTGTGAAATTTTATAACAAAAAAGGGAAAAATGCGACACAAGCCGCGAATAAAATTTGTGACGTTTATGGACCTAATTCAGTGTCATCAAGAGTAGCACAATGTTGGTTCAAGCGTTTTCAGTCCGGGAATTTTGATGTGAAAGATGCAGCTCGCTCTGGTCGCCCTGTTACGGATAAAGTCGATGCCATTTCTGAAAAAGTGGACCAAGATCGGCATATTAGTAGTTACGACGTAGCTGAAGAACTGGGGATTGACCACAAAACAGTTTTGACCCATTTGAAAAAAAACTGGGTATACAAAAAACTCGATATTTGGGTGCCACACGAGCTCACTGAAAGAAACCAAATGAATCGTGTACTCATTTGCGATTCTCTATTGAAACGTAACGAAACCGAACCGTTTTTGAAAAGATTGATCACTGGTGATGAAAAATGGATCACCTACGACAAGAATGTGCGCAAAAGATCATGGTCAAAGGGCAGTGAAGCACCACAGACTGTAGCGAAACCCGGATTAACACGTAATAAGGTGATGTTGTGTGTATGGTGGGATTGGCAGGGCATCGTTCATTATGAGCTTTTACCGCCGGGCAAAACCATCGATTCGGATCTCTACTGCCAACAGCAGATGAGACTCAAACAAGAAATTGAGAAAAAACGGCCGGAATTGATCAACAGAAAGAGTGTGGTCTTTCATCATGATAACGCCAGACCGCACACATCTTTGGCCACTCAGCAAAAATTTAGAGAGCTTGGTTGGGAAGTGTTAATGCATCCACCATATAGCCCAGACCTTGCACCCTCAGATTTCCACCTGTTTCGATCTCTTCAGAATTCTTTGGGTAGTGTTAGATTAACATCAAGAGAGGACTGTCAAAACTACTTGTTGCATTTTTTTGATCAGAAGTCCCAAAAATTCTACAGCAACGGGATCATGTCACTACCTACAAGATGGCAACAAGTTATCGAACAAAATGGCACATATATATTATAATTAAATGTAATTAAACTTGAAAAAAATATGTCTTGAAATTGTTTAAAAAATACGAAGAAACTTTTTCCCCGACCTTATATTTATGATCCCGGCAGTCTGTTAAAAAAAAAAACACCACTGTTCCGCTCACGTTTTATTTATCTTATTAGGGCATTGCCCCAATGTTGATGTGATGCTCGCTTGCCAATGATAACACATAATATCCTGCAAGTTCCGGTGGACAAAACATTGAGCGAGCAATCCTTGACCGAAGAAATGTAGTCGTTTTGTATGTTTTCTTTTCATCTCTCATAGAGTATGTAACAATGCGGTATACAATATTAGCCTATTGTGTTGTACGGACTCAAAACAGGTTTTCGAGCCTCCACAACAAGCGGGATGCTTCCAAACAAAGCGTTCTAAGGTTATCTGCGTGCATCGTAGTCATACGGAGTTGGTGGTAGGACAGAATTGATTCAGATTACATTACATCCTGTTTGCGTCCAAACCAATATTAGTAATGAAAAGTTTAACATCATCATCAACAAACCTGTTTTAATGAACTGTTAGACAGAGAAACGTTGTTTACTATAAGAAATTATACAGTATGCGACACAATACTAGGCTTACATTTACACACTAAAATCTGTCCTGCATGGCCAAATGTGATCCTTGTGGATTTCACTAGGGTATACCTTGATATTGCGTTTGTGCAAATAATGCATTTTTATGAATACACAATAAGAATTTATAAATCACACGAAAACTACTCTAATTTTGATTTAAATTTTGTGCATGCTTTCAGGCATTATTATGTATTATGAGACTGTTATAACTACACATGTTTAAAACTACACGACTTGTACAAGGCTGCCCCCTTCGGGGTTGCTGTAGCCAAACACTGGGGAGGACCTAATGAGGTTTTGGATCATCGACACGATGAAGAAGAAGAATTGAACCCATGTTGAACATATTATTAAAGAGATAAAATCCCCATTTCAAAAAAGGTTCACATAAGTACGTATGACAAGAAACACAGTTTTCTTACAAGAAAAAGATTTTTTGTAAATGTGAGACTTCTCACATTACATTAGTAAGTATCTGATGATAATGTATTCCGATAAAATCTGGAACGTAGATATTCGACAAAGAACCAGAGTCATCGACATCGCTATTAAAAATTGCAAGTGAAGTGGCAATGAGCAGGCCACATCGCTCGAAGAACTGATGACCGATGGGGAAGAAAGGTTCTTGAGTGGAGACCACGAACCGGAAGACGCAGCGTAGGTAGGCCTCCCACTAGATGGACCGACGACATTGTGATTTTTGATTTGAGATTTTTTTCGTTTCGCTGACCCATGGATGAATGGTGAGACTGGAACACAAGACGCACGACGCTTCTCCACGCTACATCCAGCGCACCGGATCCGGTATATATGTGGATAGTTTAGATCGGTGCGTAGAACCCCGCTGATGACTAGCGTGGCATGGAGTATGAGAGCCGTTGGCGCATGCGGGCACCTGCGCTGCTACGTCTCATAGTGGCACCTAAATGGAGACATCTGCTATTGTGTTTGGTATTTAGAGTATTGTTGTTAGTTATATTAGTTCTTACATTTTGTTCTTTGTCTGGCTCTCTCTGCTAATGAGCAAGACAAAATTCAATGTAAGCTTATTATATATTTGAGTTTGTAGTACCCCAACTGTTATGTTTTGTTAATTTTTCGTTGTTTTTTTTTTGTTTTTCCATTGATAATTACAAATTGGTCTAATTTGTTGCGTTATCTGTTGTTTTACGTTATGATAGGCAAGTAATAATCATATAGTAACGGTGTTTAAACTGCCAATATGCCTACTAGAAAGAGGACTAATATAGGACGATACAAGACGTACGGCTAAATAAACGACCAAAAGGAGTAATACGGTGCTGTTTAGCAGAGATTTCAGACAAACACTGCCTCGCCGAAGTAAACGCCTGTCTCAAAAGTTCAAGTCTCTGACCCATCATCACATGGCTGCATTAGAACTCTTTGTGCCCATCAAGAGGTGGGCACGAAGGCGGTAATCCAAATGCCTAAGAGTTTGCGGATTGTTAGGATAGGATTTGTTACTCAAAATTGGGGAAGACGACATGTTCCCAAAAAAAAGAAGTAAAAGTAAGACTGGCTTCTTATTCGACAGCTTCTGGGCCTTCTTTCATGTGTTTCCGTTGAAGTAGAAAGAATAACAAATCGAGAGAACTCTTGGCTCTGTGAGAGTGCCATAAATTTACTCCACGCAACGACCAAGCTGCTAAAATTACCGGAGTTTTATTAACGCGTGTCATTGGCGAAATTATTGTGTACAGCACCATCAACTGGGTTATGGATCAAGACGAAGCCACTACCTACCCGGTTGAATTTTTAAACGCTTTGTCTGCTTCAGGGCTTACGGCGCACAATATACAACTAAAAGTTGAAGTACCTACCAATCATTCTGTTGGGCAACTTTTTTTATTATAATTATAAAATGGGCTTGCGCTTGGCCGCCCACTCGCCTGATGTTAAGCGATGATGCGGTTTATGATGGATCACGCTTGCCTAGAAGAAACGGATTCACTTTTGACTCGAAGACCCAGATTGTAACTATCGGGGAACAACTATTCAGGCAGCGCATTGCACAGACTAGTAGTTTGCACAATAAAAGTGGAATCAAAGCGCTTCGTTCGGGTTTTCAGAATGTCAACCATAAAGCGATGACCTGAACCTGACTGAGCCCACGGATTCCTCCTCATTCCTCGGATACCGCTAATACCCAACAACTTCCCGTTCTGCTTGAAGCATGTGCAGTTCCCTGTGCGCTTTAGTTTCGCCATGACAATCAACAGTCCACAGGGACAGACGCTGCAAACTGCGGGCGTGGATCTCTCTACCAGTTGCTTCAGTCATTGCCAGCTGTACGGCCCTGTCTAGAGTGAACGATGCCACAAATTTATTTGTGTACGCCCCAGGAAATTTAACTAAAAATATTTTTAGTAACATATTACTGCAATTTCCGGCGCCTTCATCTCTTGGGACAATTCAAAGTTCACGCAAACGAAGTTGCGGGTACAACTAGTTTGTCTATAACTATCAATTTCTGAACTATGACTACAATTATATGGCTTTAGTTACGGAACCCTACCATATGCGTGTCTCGACACACTCTTGGCCAATTATAGTAACTAAAAATATTGCTAGGTAAGTACTTAAAAGTTTCGTAGTAAACATCGTTAGAATTCAAAACACGGCTTAGCAACGGAGCCCCAGTCGTTACATCTATCAGAACTTCAAATATTTAACCTCCAATACGCAGCTACGCAACTTTGCGAGAGAACCGAAGACTGGTGTGGTGACCTATGAGAGCAACGCACTTTCAATGTGAAATAACGGTCCCTTGTTTAGAGATACCATTGTGATGGCTAGAAAATTGATTTGATCAACCTTTTATTGGACGCTTTTTATAAGTCACTTTCATATAGGTATAAGGTGCAGTTTTATGCTGAGTAGGTATATAAAGTGTTACTTATAATCAAGATGATATTGCTCAAAATATACCTAACCTAAAACATTTCAATAACGAATACCATGCCCATTCATTGGAAATTCCATCCTTTTAGAGTTCCGTAGTAGGTACTACAAGGAACCTTGTAGTACCGTCTTCGTCCGTCCTAATCCTTTAGAACGTTCCTAACTTCTAAACTTATTAATTGACATAAATGCAACAAATCTAAGCGACACATCGATCCACATATTATTCGTAATACCTACATCAAGATCTAAAGTAAAACGAAGCTGCGCAGCGCCCCGCGGTTTTCATCGCTCTTTCTGGATCGTCATTGGTCTATTTCCATTTACAAGCATCCCAAATAGGTACATCTGCGCGTGGCTGAATAGGCCAATATAGATATTTTGTTCGTACAGGGTATAGATAGAACAAATTAAATCTATATGTGCCGTTTATGTTACCTCAGTGACAGTTATGTATTTTATTGTCCATGTGCTACCTCCATGTCAAATTGAAATCCGTTTAGCCGTTTCGGAATTAACAAAAAATAGACGTACTCAAAAAATATTTTTTCCCATTTATAATATTAGAGTGATGGTGTGATACATTACTTATTATGTACCTACCTTTTTCGACAAGTAGGCTTAATTTGACAAACAACCCTACACCCTTCGTAACGTCGTCGGCTTCGTCGACAGAGTGGCGCCACACGCAAACAAACAACTCTCTAAGCCAGTGTTGTAATTTGGGTACGTTTACCCTTGGTTTACCCTGCAAGCACCCTATGATCATAGTCTATGATGATTTGACAGGCAATTAATATACAAACCAGTTCACTCAATAGTTCATTCTCTGGTATCGTCTGTCACATCACATCTTTTCTCTAAGGTAAGGTTGATTCTGTGGTAAGGTCTATCCATGAACCTACTACCCATTCATGGGTCTATCATACCTCTTGTAGCTTGTCTTCTTTGATTATGACTTACACTTATACATACATAATCTATTTTATTAATCAAAGCCACATCAAAGCTTGTCTTGTAGATATAGATACTAAATTGCAGCAAGCCTAGCATGGGCCGTGGACATAGTCTTTCCACCGTTTTTATACCGCGAGAAAGAGACAAACGTATCCATATTCTTGCTTTATCGTGTCTTCGCGCGGATAAAAGTGGTGATAAAATACGGCCCGTGCTAGGCCTTCACTAGGATTTTACTACATATTTTAATTCATAAAATCCAAACTATTTGAAGAAACTTTGACATATAATTTTATACGGCATCATTATGCTTAATAGATATTTTACGTACCTACATAAAGTACCTAAATACTTAAACAACAGACCAGACAACTTCCGGAACTTCCTAGAAAAAAAATCCTAAAATTACTACCCGCTTAGTGTTCAGTGCGGCCAGATGAAAATTTTGGCGCCAACGTGTTCCTAAGTATTTTTTTATAGTGTTAATGTGTAATAATATCTGATTATTATTTACTGAGTGGTTTTGAATGTGCTTGACTGTGGGAAAGTGATATAACGAAGTGAAATAATTAAGTCTTATTATAATATTTCCAAAACTCCATAGAAGTCTCTAGTAAAGACTCCACCCCTAGACATGATGATGATGAGGGCATGACTTTGAATTGACCTTGACCTACTTTGCATGACTCTGACTTGTTTAACGAACAAAATCTGATGAAACTTGAAAACATCTAATTACCTAAGTAACAACTAATAAACACTGGACACTGGCAAATACACAAGACGTACTATGCCAAAATCCTAGACTTAAAAAAAGCTTATGATAAAAAATGCGAGAACTTGGTGCTGCAGTCACGAGACGTCACGAATGTAAAGTGTAATAAACACACAGAAAAAACACCTAAAAGTGTTTAAAATTCTCTTTGACAAACAGTAGGGTTGTCGAACTCAGGTTGTAGGCAGCTAATTTGTTTGTGGCGAAGGCTTGCGGGCATGAAATATAAATTGTACACGCATCAAAAGGGGAAACTTCAAAGTAACGAAAATCCTATGAATAAATGATAGACTAGGTTTCTCCCGAATAGCTGAGTTATTAGTTTGTCCGTGATATGTAACTATTAATTTATTCAAAGGCATATTTTCTGTTCGTTCATTATTTTCGAGTTTGGATAAGCTGTCCTGTCACATAGATTTTCAAGTTGTAGGTTTATGTTGTATGAATCGAGTTACTTTTTAATCGACTTCCAAAAAGGAGGAGGTTCTCAATTTGACTGTTTTTTTTTATGTTTGTTACCTCAGAACTTTCGACTGGGTGAACCGATTATAATGATTCTTTTTTATTTGAAAGCTGGTGCTTCCCGTGTGGTCCCATTTCAATTTGGTCCAGTTCTGAAAATTTTATGAAGTCGGGTTTTTATATTAATTCATCCAAACTTTCACATATTATGTGAAAGTTTGGATGAATTATATGATATTAGTCTGATTCATAACGTGCAACGTTGCATACCTACTCCAAATTAGTATTGTAAGTACCTCTAATATTTTTATTTATTGTAGCCCCGGAATTAAATCCTAACTCCGCACATGTATTCCATTCTATTCCAGTTTTGGCGCTACCATCCTCCCTCCCAATTTGTTTCAAATGGTCGCGAAGAGGTGCGGACTCTTTATGGGGGATAGGGTGACCATTACTGGCCATTTTGCTGTAAACGTCACGGTTATAGTCGGCAATGGCAGTAAATGGCACTGACAGTAGGTTTTATGGCTGCCACATGTGATGGTTGTTGTTTGTTTTACTCGTAGGTTTTACTACACTTTCGAGTTATAGAAGAATATTATAATATTAGATCAATCTAATATTTCAGCTGCAAAAACCCAGACTGATTGTCAGTTTGTATGTTACATCTTAAAAAGTAAGCAAATGAATAGATCAAATTCTATTAAATAAAATAGCATCATGAGGAAAAACATTTAGGGAGACTGAAAATTCGCGAGGCACAGCTATTATATCGAATAATACAATATTATTAGACTATCCAAGAAACGTTAAAAACTCGGCATCATACGATACGAGAGTCTGGCAAATAAATAAGCTATCAATAAATAAATAGATACTTACCTAGTCATGGCTCCGCAGCCTTCTACAATATTGAACTAAAATATGTAACATAGATAATTATATTTGTTTTAGAACAATAGAATGATGGACTGCAGTTGAAGCTATTGAACTTGAATGTCCTTTCAGAAGGACTATTTTTGAATTTAGTTTATCTGGATATTGACCGGGTGTACTTTTCAATGTCTATTTTAAGCTCTATATAGGCATATAAATGCGCTCTGTTTTTCTGCAGCAAATAAATATACTACTGGTGACCAATTTTTCAACGATGATAACGTATTTTTCGGTAATTTTTTGTACTGCTTTGTCTTGCCCCTGGTCCCGTAGTTCATCAAGCTTCGGGCCGGATGCTCGATCCTGGGTTTTCGACGTTGGCTGGTAAATCTCCTTCAATATTTATCTGCACAACGTATAAGGTATAATACAAACAGATATAATCATATTGTACAGATATGTAAGCTTCAATAGCCTTGTGCATCTCACCTCACTTTGAGACAATTTGTCTCGCGGTTTGTGTTTTGAGGTACCAGGACAATACGTATTGATTGTCTAGTCAGAGCAAGTCTGGCTATGTTTATGCAATCGAGTCTACGTCAGTTTTAATACGATTTCAGCCAGGAATTTTAAAGTGACTGACTTATTTCAAATTAAAATTAATTGTTAACACTTTACATTATAACAATGATAATCATAAGTATAAAGAGAAAAAAAGGAAACACGGGAAAAAGCCCGGTGTATTTCTTCAGTATAATCATACATTATTATACCTACTTAATCGTCATAAAATTTTGGTATAACGTATAAATAAGTTCTTAAAAAAATATTGAATCAACTTTACGTGCAAAATTATACCAATGAATTCACGTAGTGAATATATATCATTGGTAAAAACAACGCTAAGTAGGTATTCATAGAGCTAAGCAAAGTAATTTTACAGCTTTTTTATATTATAAACCTTATGATATTTAGTGAAAGCGTTATTTCATGCATGCCGTATCTTATCCTGATGTCCAAGACTTGATCAAACAAAATAACAACTACGATAAGTATTTATTTTGACGAAATAAAACAATTCAACTCAAGCTTCAATCAAAAACGAATAAACGAATGATTGAACGAATAAACTTTTATTATTTAAAAAATAAATATTCGAAGGACTAAAGTCTCAAAAGAAAGCCTAAATGAATCCTAAAGCCCATGAAGACATTGTCACATCGTCCGCACGTCACGAAAGTCAAGTCGTAGCACGAGGTCTATATTCGGACGGTGGGAGCTTTATATCGGGACAATCAGGTCGCGGGTCAATCCCGGGTAATGTGGCACGACGTCACAAACCCGGGTATGTGACGTTACAATCCCAATGCGGGCAAGGATTGCGTGGCGTTGATAAATCTCGAATCTGGGACATTTAGTAGTAGGTTCGAGCAAGTATATTCTAAAACAATCGATTAAATCGGTAGTAACATTACGTACATTTCAGTAATTGTCACTTCATATTTGACAGCTGACATTATTGAAGTGTCATAAGTGCCAAGCTATTTGAGAATATATTAAAGTTAGGCACTTTTGTGTGATTTTGAGACTTAGGAGAAATATAATTATATTGATTATGATAACACCTCTAGTAATGCCAAAATTATATTTGGTCCGGTGTCCATTTGGTGTCCATTGGTGAACCGAAAGCTGGTTTGCCCATGCTGCTCTTTTTATTAAAAAATAACTGAGTGCAAAGTTGTAATCAGGAAGAAGAAGTTATAACAACCAGATACCTAACAGTTACTTTCTAAGATGAAGTTTTCGAATTGTTCTTAGTAGGTAATATGGAAGAAAAGGCGCCGAGATAGGAGCGCCGTTAGTGCCGTTAGTAAGATAACAAAAAAGTAATTTCTATCTTTTTGGTGGAACTGCTAAATGACTGTAGCTTCTGAGGAATTTTCTTGTGGTTCATTAATCAATAAAGACGCATATTTACATACCTACTATAGTAAAATATCCCCTCTATAACCAGCTAGCTAACAAAATCCGGTCCAAACCAACCCCCACACTCAAACCTGCCGTTGTTTGCTCAACAAACTATTGTTAGGGTTCGATTACCGGCTTAATTAACACGACTCGAGTCGACATCCGATTCGATGAGTTGAATCGATTTGCAGCGGCTATCGATTTCAGCAAGTGCATGTTGTACAGCTGTCGTTAGTTAATTAGTTTTGCTGGTAAGTTTTGTATACTGAGTACTGAGCTGTTTCTTGGCAAAGAAGTACCTACTTAAATATAAATGTAAATTTGTTCAGAGGCATTAAGAATAACAAACTGACTGATTTTAAAGCGAAAATATACAAATTTCATATAGTTAACACAGAAGACATAATAACCTTAGTGACAAGATCGATGACAGGTAAAAAGATCTTAAGAGTTTCCATCATAAAACTATATCTACTTAATAAAGAAAAACCCAAAACTATTATAATCAGCACCTACCTAGGTACTAGTAAGATAAAAGAAAATCATAAGACCGTAGTAACTAAGCCATCACAGAAAAATAGCCTTATAGAAATCCGAAATGGAAATGTCGTAACCACCATACCACATATCCAATTGGATACCACCTACTGTCATACCTACTTACTTTGAATTAGGGACAAGCTAACAAATTGTCTCTTCCTCGTTTCTATGCAGTTACATCATATTAACGAATGAAATGAGGTGCAAATTGTAGCTATGAATCATAATAAGCTAAATAATGCCTCTAACGTTAAAGTAACTCTATCTCTTTGTCTACCTTTTCCTCGATTAAAGTTAAAGGACTGAACCTTTCTTAATGCAATGTGTAAAAAAGTTATAATGAGGATCGACATAAATTAATACCTAGAATATAATAATATAAACACTGTTTAATAATAATATAGTATATCAATGCCTAGAATATACTTTTGTTCATAAGTTATCTAGGTAAAGTAAGTAAAAGTATTAAGTAGGTATATTGCTTTGTTAAAAATTTACAAAATATCCGTGATTTTGTATATTTTTTTGTAATGTAATTTAAAAAAATGTAATTTTATAAAATCGCAGGACGCAACTACATGAAATCGATTGTCTATTTAAAGAAGTCAGTAAATAGGTGTCATTTTAATGACTATACTTATTTACATTTATATATTACATGGAAATTCCCTGACAATGCATGCAATGCACGTTAATTGATCCTTTTCCTAATTTGGACACAGTAATCCTTACTGCCATTTGAAGACTGCCATTATTATACTTAGTGCCATTTGAAGACTGCCATTATACTTACTGCCATTTGATTTGCCATATCATGTAGCTAGGTCAAGTACCTACCTACACGATATGTAAATAAATATGTGATTCGCACTTCAAATGGCACTAAGTATAATAATGGCAGTCAGATATGGCTTTTTCGTACAAAATCGAACCATTTTAGAATCGTAAACATCGTGTTATGTTAAACATCGTAAAACGGATAACCCGCTTGTAAATTCTAAGTGACATTCAAAGTGGGCATATTCAAGAATGAATCGCCGTTGGGGCATTTTCCCCATAGTCTTTCAAAGCGCAGCTAATAAAATCTCATTATGAAAAAATAATGACCCACGTATGTCCAAAAACTGCGACCAGAACTGCAGCAGATGGACAGCAGCATCCTATTAGTACACGGTGAACGTACTACGATCCCCAAGCCGCCTGCCAAGTGTGGAGATTATGGCAACTACACCCCTCTCTAAGAGGGAGGCATATGTTTAGAAGTCGACGTTTACTGACTGATGTGATGTGTAGGTATGATAAAAGTATTTATAGTGAAATCGACTTAGTGGCAAATTAACATGTTACGTATGCCATCTCCAACTTAAATGTTGCAAGTTCAGGGGTTATATGGAACGCCTTGTTTGCGTAAAAATAGATTATAAGATAACTAAATAGACAATCGGCAGACGAACGAAAGTTACCGGACACAGCCCACCGGATTAGCAAGTTGAAGTGGCAGTGGGCACTGGGCAGGGCACATAGCACGCAGAACAGATGACTGATGGGGCTGAAAGGTTCTCGAATGGAGACCACGGACCGGTAAACGCAGCGTAGGACTTCCACCCACAAGATGGACAGACAACCTAAAAGAGACCGTATAGGAAAAAGCTGGATGCAGGCCGCTTCCAACCAGTCCTTTTGGAAATCGATGGGGGAGGCCAATGAACAGCAGTGGACATCCTATGGCTGAAATGCTAATGATGATGAAATACAAAATCGAGTGCAGAACCACGCAGAGCATAGATTCTTACTAGTTACTTAGTATCTCGGAAGATCCATTATAGTATTGGTAAATAGTAGGTACCTAATCTTTGAGTACGCCCACGACATGCGGCAGCCGCTTTCCGCAAGGCTTTCCCCTGCATATAGCGCGTCTATTAAACTGTAGTCCCCCTTTATAGCACGAATCGATAGTAGCATCCACGCGCGCGACCTCGGCCGTGGTTTACATGGCAAGGTGAATTTATACTGTCGCGACTGACTAACCGTATACCCTGCAAAGTTTTTCCCAAAATCCATTATTTTGACGGACAGACAGACAGACAGACAGACAGACGGACGGCGGACGGACGGACAGACGGACAGAACGAATTTATAAGGGTTTCTTGTCGAGTTACGGAACCCTGAAAACAAAAGTAGTTTATTTTGAAGTACTGAGGCCGGCCTGAGGATGCGAACTGATTACCAGTAACTCTCTATACTTATTCTCTTCGAATGAAAAATACCAATCTTTCACTTTACAACAAAAATAAATTAACTCGTTAATTGACGTAACTATCCATAGAAACAAACGTCTGTAGTACCTAGGTCACTTGATCTATTTCGAAATCATAAAATTTTATCTCCCATTTTTAGTAAAATACAACAAATCTACCACCATTGTGGGCACACGCGATGAAGATAACACCATAAAATTACTGTTTTGAATATTTTATCAGCAGATAATTTGAGTATTGATTTTTATTCAAAGTTTCTTCAGTGTGCCAGCCCTGAGTGCGCGATATTGTGGCACAGAATATATAACAGTAGGTGCTAATGCTACAGAAAAGTAACATGTACCTATGTTACAGAAAAGAGAAGGGTAAAAAATTAATCTAAACGAAAGAATTATCACTTCAGTGACCTTAATGGTATAAAGGTGGTATTTTCGAATAATTTTCAGAGTCATTATTGGTTTCGTAATAACTGTGTAGTTGTTATAAGAGTAGATAACTATATTATATGGGTAAGTACCAGTTCGGGGCGTTTCGAGTCTATTGAGAGACGCGCCAAGAGATTCATCGGCAATGAACCCCTGGTTCAGACTAAGCTCCTTAGTCTTGACCATCGACGCAAAGTTGCTAGTCTATCAGTTTTTTATCGGATAAGTTTTATCGGACATTTCGGACAGTGTGCATGGAATCTGCATGATCTAATTCCCTCCTCCCCATTTTTCTATCGGACTGCTAGAGCGGGCACGAAGAATCGACACCGCTATATGGCTGATATTCCGAAAACCCGTAGGTACGAAGCGCTTTGATTCCAGTTTTAATGTGCGAACTGCTAGTCTGTGGAATGCGCTGCTGGAATGGGTGTTCCCCGATTGTTACAATCAGGGTGTCTTCAAATCTCGAGTGAATACCTAGGTTTCTTCTGGGCAAGCGTGCTCCATCGTAGACCGCATCATCGCTTAACATCAGGCGAGTTGGCTGTCAAACGCAAGCCTATTACAGAATAAAAATAAAAATATGGGTGTAATAAGTATTATGTGACATGATATGAATGTTTTATTCATACCTATACATGACTCATCTCGAAAATTACTTGACCTAAAAAGCTGAAATTTGTCAGAAAGATTCAATAACGGATGTAGAGTTCTTCTAAAACAGGTTATATGAAAGTCTACACGTTTGAAGTTGCAGGCAACAGCTAGTTTGATATAAATTGTAAAAGATAATCTCTAAGAATACTTTTTATAGGTAATTTTAAGAAAGTGCACTGACCTGCATTTCTGGAGATCCACCTTCATCCCTCACAAGCAGAAGGTAGCTGTGTCCGTCGATGATAACTTCCTTCTTGAACCGGCCGCCTGGAATAGAGGAAGGAAACTGTAAAATATTGGCTTTTAAGCTTTTAATAATTTTACAAGCATCATTGAACAGCTGGGAGCCTAACAGCGGGCTCGAACTGTGCTGAAACAGCGCCGCCAAACTCTAAACGCGGGCCCGAATAGGTGCATTTTGCAAAATCACGCGAACGTGAATCTTAACGCGCCAAGTTACGATTTGCGGTCGCGTGATTTTGCAAACTTCGGCCCCAGTTTGGAAAATCGCGCCAACGTGAACCTTAATTCGAGATACTGTTTGCAATCACGTTTGTATTTAATTTGATTATAACTATTTAATGTTATTTCGTATGTAATAGTCATATATTAAACTAGCCGTCCGCCCCGGCTTCGCACGAGTGTAAGCTCGGCCTTCGGCCTCGCTACAAAATATAATATAGCCTATGTCACCCGGGGATAGTGTAGCTTCCCAACAGTGAAAGAATTTTTCAAATCGGTTCAGTAGTTTCGGAGCCTATTCATTACAAACATACAAACATACAAAAATAGGTACAAATCTTTCCTCTTTATAATATTAGTGTAGATGTATTCTTTTGAATAACTTTCTTATGAGAAATATTTTAATCCTGCCATCTGTCGAAATATATTGTTACTACTTACATTTTAGAATAAGTGTCGAAATATTTTCACTGTAACCCAACAGATGGCAGTGATATCAATTATTGAGATCACTATAAATAAATTTTTCAAAGTTCACAAAATTAATAAAATATATGCAATTTTGGTTCCTCGGGTGCAATGAAAATGTAATCAAAGTAACAATTTTACCCAGTTATTTTTATTTAAAAGCCTAAATACTGATCCTATTTTGATTATGATCTATGGGACCAATCTTGTAATAATTTATAATATCATTTTTTGCTTACCTTCCGGACTTTCTTCTTGCATGTACGCCCCTGTAAGATATCGATGCACTAATGCTGATTTTCCGCTGTCTGGAGAGCCTAGAACACCGACCCTTAGTTCCGTGACTCCACGCGCTGCCGTCCATTCTTGACTGTTGACAAATGAATCTGGAACAAAAGAAAAGGAAATAAATATCTATTGACATTAACATAAAATTAAACAACATACCTAATTATATTTTAATATACGTCAATATTTTATTTTTGTGTCCGAAATTCATTATAGAATAATGCTTTTCTCGAAAAGTCAGCGCCACCTATGGATGAGTAGCATTACTAACTATTCAATTGGTACCGTGCATAGATGGCGCTAGTCGCATTTTCGAAGTTATGTTCCAATCTGAATATTTTAATTCGATCGCATTCTTTAAAATCTAAACAATAAAATTATAATAAATATTATTTATTTTTGTTTACAAGAACGAAATCGAACGATGACAAAAACGATGTACAAGAATATTTTTGGTAAAAACAAGATAAGTAATAAATTCGTTATTTTTTGGCTAGTGTTTGACAAATTAACAGCCACTCCTATTCAGTAATTCATGTATTACATGGACATTTATTTCGTGGCAATGAACAATATACTCACCTATCTAAGCAGTTTAAAAGAAAGAAAAAAACGTTAGATTGAAAAACAATATTTCTGCTAAGTAAATCACGTTATATTTATATTAATAATAGGTATAAATACTATAGGAGTAGATAGGTAATACAATAAAAAATTTAATTACCTACTGCTTGAACAGAGAACAGATAAACAATTTTATTGATAATAGTGTGCATAATTATAAGTCAGTATAACGAATTTCTTGTAAAATAATTCCAATTAATTAATTCATAAATCATTACTTAATTATTACATTGCGTCCGTAGTTATTTAAATAACATTTCCTTTCACTTTTAAAAAAGTCGTCTATGGAGTAAAAAGTTCTTTCAACGAGCCAGTTTTTTTATTTCATATTAAATATATTGTCACTGGCGGTACTCGTGTACTGTCGCGAGACTGGGGCCTTACCCCTAGCTCGAAAAGTTGACCCGCATAGGTGTTATTTGTCTAAACGGTACCATCAACTACGATAAGCGGTAGTTATTTGATAGCCGCTAAGCTTTGCTATTTTCACGCACACACGCATAGTAAAACGGATTTTCGTTCATTCAAGTTAGACGCTTTTAAACGATGCAGCTTATATGAGTTGGTTAATTTTAGGTACCTATCAGGTACCTACTAAAAGTTGGCTCGCAAAAGTGAAGCTAGGGGTAAGGCCCCTGTTCACGTTACGGAGATTACACTGAAACGAGTGGCTGGCTCCTCGCCTCTCGAACGAGTCTAGGTTCTGCCTCACATAGAGAGCTGCCTGCATTATCACGATCGAGGGTAGTGTCGGTACGAGCGCCTTAAAGAAAGGCTTCGCTGATGTTGAACACTATTGCATAATAAACAGGATGGGTAGGTATTGTAATTTCATTTGCTTTGGATTTTAATAGCATCCATTAAATAATATATTGATAACAAAAGTGAACGTTTTCCGTGTTTGAGATTACGTTAAGTATAAATTTGGCTTGATTTATAATTTTCAGTACCTAGGTACCTAGTATTACCGTGGCAAACTACTTTTTGATCCAGCTGGTGGTACCTACCTACCTAAGCCATCCTAAGTAATATCGACGAGAAGAATAATTGGTTTATAGGTAATTATAGGGTTTTTAATTTTCCGGGAAGTCCTGGGATCTCGGGAATTTACTGTCAATAAAAAAACGTCAAAAACTTTATTTATTCCACAGATAAACCTTTAACTGAGGCATGAAGAGACAGTTAAATTAACTCCTCAGTCAGGTTTTACTCCACAGATATCCTCTACTATTGAAAAATTCAAAATCATGCTATCAATGGAATAAATCCTATCTGATTCTTTAACTCTGGATCCCAAAATTGGCCCTTTTTTTTTTTAAAGCGTCATGACATTTCCAAGCGACAAAAGGTCCTTACGTCCAGCTCTAAACGCAGGCCCGAATAGGTGCAGTTTGCAAAATCACGCTACCGCAAACCGTATCTTGGGGCGTTAAGGTTCGCGTTTGCGTGATTTGCATTCTGCACCTATTCAGGCCCACATTTAGAGTTGGGCGTAAGGCCCCTGTTGTCGCTTGGAAATGTCATTATACGGGGCCTAGGTATTTCTTTCTACTCACTGGGTACTTTACTTACCTTTGAATATGTAATTCGACGCTATATTGTTACATGGTAGTAGCGCCGATATCCAGAGAGCCTATCTATCTAAATATAATAAACACGTAGCGACCGTTTCGAAGTCAATGTGCGCTCGTGGAAAATCGTGCCATTGTGCGCAAACAAGCGGCAAAAACATCGCTAATGTTATGTAAACCGCCAAGTTACACAATTTAGCTAATACTAGTACGTAACCATACTAATATGGATCATAATTTATGCAAGTAGGTATGTTGTGGCGGATTTTCTACCAGGCTAAGTAGGCTGGAGCCTAGGGCGGCAGATTTTAGGGGCGGCATATTTAGGGTATTTTTTTTTAAATGTATTACGAAATTAATAGATATATGTTTATATACTTACCTAAATGTTATTAGGTCCACACATATACATGTAATGTTTCACCACTTAGATATTTTTTTCTACAATTTGCGTAGACGCATGATTTTGAACTAATACCTACCTATCGACTTGTAGAGGTCGTTAGGGGCGGCAAAAATGTAATAGCCTACTAGAGGCAAATGTGTAAATCCGCCACTGCAAGTAGGTACGGTATGGTTTGATATAAGTTAGGTACTTTCGTATTTAACAGAAAACATTTTTGAGGTGACGATGGCCCCGGAATATTTCGGCAATTGAAAAACCTCTGTAAGAAGTAACGACCTTGGATAAATCAAATTAATTATCAATAATATTTAATAAGTAGGTAAATAACAGGTTGTACCTACAACAACCTTTATCTATATAAGAGGAAACCCATATAATTACTAAATAAATATAATTTATAATAGGTACGCTAACGCAGCAGGCAGATATGGCAACAATGTCCCAGATATTTTTTTACAATTAACATTAAGCAATGTGGCGGTCAAGTGCAAGTCTATTATTCAATTATAAAAAAGGGAAGACAGAAATATGGGCACACATTAGTGTAGAACTACCGCAAGCGGAGTTTACAAAAGAATCCTACCACTACTAAATATTATAATATCTTCAGCAGGCCTATAAAACTACCCGTGGCACCTAGACAAGAAAACTTAATCGAAAACTTGTTGTTTACGCTTTCTAGATAAAAGTTGCGGCGCGTGCTGCGATTGCGCAAGAGTGCTGACATTTGTTACACTCCACTAGCACCGGGCCAGGAAACCGGCGGGTAGAGCAAGGTAGGTAGAGCTTGCAGACCTCAAAATATAAGGAAAGGAGTGGGAGGTAGATAGAAATACAGGGGAAACATTCTACGTGAATTGAAACGGGGAATGAAATTAATTGTATTTCTCTTGCCATCCTGAAGCGTGCCCCGGAAGAGAACGACATCGTTGTGTGACCAACGTTGTCGCGGGCGGAGGGGCTGAGAAAACACACCGTTGTCAAAACGAAAACAAAAAATAAAAGGTCTTGAGTTTCCCAAACATTTCGTAAGGGAAAAAAGAGGTGGAAAGAGCGAAGTCCTCAGAAAGGGCTAAAGTGATCTTTTATAAGCTAAAACTACGCACTGCTCTACTAAAAAATACTTACAATGGAGTAGTGTAGAGTAATTGTAGATGCTATGAAGGGGCACGCAGATTTAGTTCGGAAGATGTCTAAGTACTTAATTACTTATATGGACAAGATATAAGGGATTTCAATATCGAAATTATGACAATAAGCATCGAACACTATGCTCATTAAAAAAAAACTAACTATAGGCTTGCGTTTGACCGCCAACTCGCCTAGTGTTAAGCGACGACACGGTCTACGATAGTCATTGATTTATATTTTAGTTCCTCGCAAGGACCGGACCAATGTTTTTTTTTCAAGGAACGAACAAAGACAAATTATGCAAATAGCAGTGTAAACTCAGTCGCATGCTGACTTTGTTGGCTAGCAGTGTCGAGAGAGATGCGACGTAGTAGAGCTTTAGACGGATGGCGCCAATATTTCAAATACCATGTATATAAACGTTCTGTTCAGATGAGCATATCCATATTTACAAGATCTTCGACTTAGCTACATATATTGAAACAGTAACCATATACTTGCTTATGTACTGGGCTACTTAATATCTGCAGCATGAGTGTCATGCTGATTTTCATCTTAAAAAAAACAGTGATACCGTTCCACTGATTGAAAATGTTAACGATGTCGCTCATTCAATAGCTGTAAGCATGATGCTGCCACCACGTCGAATTGACCACAAAGCCTCGCTTTGCCCCTAATGAGCGTAGCAGAGGCCAACAGAGCTTATTGCGACTAATACACTCTGTGCCAAACATAAAGACTGCTCTGAACTGAACTATGGTTAGTCCGTTTCTCTTACTACTGATGTACATATTTCCGGCTCCCGCTAACACCATAGAAAAGATTACTTGCAATTGGGGTAGCGCTTGTGGCGTAGTTTTTTTACAGATTAGCGAATAGAAGGTAGCTTCTTCGTGGAGGTCTTCAACGGAGCGCTCCCTAGTAAGTCTCGGCAGCTTGTTTCAAAACAACAATCATTAATCCAGTAAGAGGCCTTTAGGTGTAGGTTAGGCTTAGTACCCTAAAACCAATCAGCCAATGGAACAAGCTACAATTATTTCGTATTGCACAGCAAAATGAAATTTTCAAGTAAAGTGATAAACTAAGGTAACTCACCTCTTATTGCCGACTACTGTAGAGAAAATTTTACAATATCAATCAGTAAAGAGATATTTGATATGTGACTCGATATTTTGACGTTTCTCTACAGTAGCGGCTGAATACTGCACATTCACTTAACTTATCCCTTCACTTGCCATATTATATTTCACTGTGTAGAGCAGCTATAAAGTTTGGCAGGGACTGCACTAGTCTACACTTGTAAAGTCATTACAGCATTCTTATAACCGTGGCATCTTTAATAACTAAGCTGTCACGAGACATTACAAAACTGATGTGTTATGCGTAGTTATGTAAAAGCGTCTAATCTTTTTCTTGTTATCATTCTTAAATATATGTTTTTTATGTTTGGATGAGGTCTACTCAATCTTATGTAAAGCTGTTGTGTTATCAATTAGGTTAATTCAGGTGTTGATTGACAAATTCGATTGAAGCGAGTCAAGTGATTTGACAATTGAAAGTTCGGAAAACTGATCGAAGATTTGAAAGAAAAAAACTCAAAAATTATTTGTCTAGAGTTGTTCGCGATAATGTCACCACAAATTCATTGATGAATCCCGGTGAAATACGGAACCATAATAAAAAGTGTAATATCCATGGTTTATGATAATCCACATTCTAAGTTTCACCATGACATGGCTACTGCACTCAAGGTTGGCTCCTAACGAAATCCTCAACCGTTAAAATAGACACGAATCCACGTGATTCCACTTTTACTGTGCGAACTGCTAGTCTGTGGAATGCGTTGCCTTAATGGGTGTTCCCCGATAGTTACAATCTGGGTGTCTTCAAATCACGAGAAAATGGTGTCTTCTTGGCAGGAGTGTTCCATCGTAGACCGCATCATTGCAAACGCAACTTTATTTATCTATAAAACTTGTTTAATAAATGATTGTTAGCATAGAACGTCACCAATATTGTAATTATGTTATTATTACATTCAGTTATTAAGGCTATGAAATAAATTAAATGAAATTTATCTCTTGTCACTCTCTCACATTTATAGATTGAACACATTCAAATAATTTATTACACAAAACATGGGGTGTTACAAATTAAATAGTTTAAGTGATACGCAAATGAAAATGTTCTCCATGTTTACAATAATATTTTAGAAGACTCAATGCAATTTTATGCTATATTATATTCAAATTACATTATTCTAAATTATATGTCAAATATTACTTCGAATTATATGTTCAAAAAACCATCGGAAGAGTAATATGCCTTTTCAATTAGAAGTTTTTTTAAGTCTAAATAAATGTTTTATATCGTCCCAGTTCTCTCAAAATAAGACGGCGTGCCTTTGATTCAGAGGATCCACTGACATTTATTATCATTAGATTTACAACCATCAAGAAACTTGTCTAACAAACTCAAAACCCTTTACCATTCAGTTCGGGCATTACCACTCATTCCCGTAGTAAATTAACTTTTATTGCTAACCAGACATCTATAAATCAGGGGTTAAAAATGGGGTCTATTCGGTCCCAAATCAGGTGGGGTTATTTTGACCCCATATTAACATTCATGGGTCGTTGTGGCCCGCCCATTGCAAGTATTTAACGACGTCGTAAAGGTGTGAAATGAGCGAACGAGTGTTTGACCGTGTTCTGCCACTTGAAATGATTGTGGGGTTTATTTTTGTCTGTCATTATTTCGCCTTGTTTGTTGTTATGAATAGGCGTAATCCACTGAACACACATTTCATGAGTTTGATACGAATTAAATAAATTATGATAGATTACGGCATCCACTTAAATTATTTTTATTTTATTTTTGTGGCGTTGTCGATAGTGTTTTTTCAGTGAAGTTATATTTGTGCTTAGATTAAGCTGATATACTCAGTATGAATTTTCAATTTTCAAAACCCAAAACACTGTTTTGAACTACCACGGTTGTTCACTACAGTTATATGATTATTTACGGTATATTTACCGTGGTAAGGTAGTGGAAGGAGCTCCCGATATTATTTTTTCAAAACCTATATCTAATTAAAGATCAGTGGTCTAACAACAAGGTATCCACAACGATGTGGATACCTTGACAAGACCCTGGCAGGCACAAAACAAGCTGACTACTACCACTACATAGGCTGGATCTCAGAGAAAATAAAGCTTTCGATCATGAGAAATAGAAAGAGGGAAGGTCTTTATAACCAATCATAAAATAACTCATAATATCTAAAGTACCGATAAATGGTCATATTTCGAAGGAAGCATTGCTTCCTTTATAATCATTTGATCACTTGATGAACTTCCGCCGGTTATCTCTTTATCGTATCTCCGTGAATATTGGTAGGTAATTATTACTTGTCGTTTCAACATACCTACGTCTCATTTAGCTATTCTAAGTTAACGCCTAGATTTTTATTTGGATAGTCCAGTCCTGCATAATAATACGTGGATGTGGGGTATGATAGTCTCTACTTGGTCAATAAAATAAATGATGTCTTTCACTCAACTGAACTCCTTTAATGCGAAATTCTGCTATTTGTTGGGTTTTTGTTCCGTTTTAGCAACAAAGTAACGGATCGACTTTACCGAATTGTTGGAGGGCTGCAAAGTGACATATAATAGTTTATCCCGAAAAAAGTACGGCGGATAAAACCTCAGGGCGCAGCTATATAGTTATATAATGAAGACACACAACTTTTTAAGTATTTTAGAAACATTAGAATGACATCATGACCTATTGTCAAGAACTGTTAAGATAACGATCAAGATAATTAATTTGGACAAAACACAAGTAAATCATACACACATTTAAAACGCATGCACAATAGGTGTTTTTTTAATATAGAACAAGTGTCAAACAAGCGACGTCCCTCCTGATGGTAAGTGATCACCGTCGTCTACGTAGTGTAGACGTAGACGTAACACCTGTTTAAACAATATACTTGTCACTTTGTATCAAGTTTTGCCTATTATTCTAGGGTCATAATATTTATGTAAATTTTATGTTTCATAATATAAAAACTGCGGTGTACT
Organism: Agriopis leucophaearia; assembly: GCA_949125355.1. Lineage (NCBI taxonomy): Eukaryota > Metazoa > Arthropoda > Insecta > Lepidoptera > Geometridae > Agriopis > Agriopis leucophaearia. The sequence continues at coordinate 1,085,286 of OX421270.1, forward strand.
GATAAGTCTCACGGTCAAGTTCGCAATAAATTAGATTATGACACGAACTCACATATCATGGAAATGGAAGCCTTAACCCTGACGGTAATATGAAATACAGCACTAATTATATGCTTTCATTGCAGGAACGATGTAAATGGAATGAAAATTTCAGACATTTTTAACTTTGTAACATGAATAATTATAGAGAATTTACTAAGTTGAAAACAACTAAACAACACTCTATTTGACTTATTATAATAAACAATAGAAACAGTGAAAAAAATAGAATCAGAAAATACAATACTTTACATACAATAGAAAAACGTCACCGTCTTTCTGGGTGAAAATTAGTCAATTGTGTATTATCGACAGGCCATAACTTTTGGGTGTTACAGCTTCTATGATTTGGTACTACGTCCTTTAATACCGTTCTTGTAAGAAAATATATTGTCTTTTACCAGGTCCCAGCAGTTAACCTTCCGCTCTAAGTATGCAAGGGTGATGTCGGATGTGTCACGGGAAGCGTCAACGCACCGATATGGCTTCCTTCCGGCGCGCCGTCAAACGGCTGTTCCACTGACGTAGCTTTGATTTAGAACGGGTAAAATGCTTATTATATCACTAGTGCAGTAAAACTATTTTGTTGGAATTACATTAGTGTGCTTGGGAAATTGTAGGTTTCGAAGACATAATAGTTTACATATTTCCAAAAACAAGATCCCTAATCTAATTAGATAATAGTTATATGTACATAGGAAATGTAAATGTTTCCTGGTTTTTGTGGTCTAAAGAGTTATCTCATTCTAGATAACTACTTAATGAGATGTACGAAATAACAATGTAATGTAAGTGAAGGCAAGGTTTTGATTAATAATCGAAGATATATTTGTTTGTACCTGTGTTTAAATTTTATATACATACTAGCAGCACCTCGCGATTTTACCCACCTTCCTACAGATACCATGTGATATAAATAAAGTACTTTGTGTTAATTGATGGTATACGCTAGCTCCATACTAACATTGATTCAACTCCGTTCTGCTGTTACAAAGTTTAGTGCTGACAAAATGAAGACAGCTAAAAATTAGCAAATGAATATGGTTTTTTTTTATACCTCTCACCTTTAAATTCATTAAAATAAAATAAAAAGACATTGCACGATAATGGTAAGGTGTTTATATATTTTACTGAACCATTATAGTTAATTCAAGCATTACAATAATCACTGCACATAATAACACAGGAAATGGTGACAGTCACGCAACAGTCAAGGTTAAAAACATTTACCATAATACTGAAATTATTTTTTACTTAATACTTATGTCAAAAGTTACATTTTTCATCAGCCTTTGTAAATGTTGTTCTTGGAACAATGTATTTCAGTAATGGAAATATGTACTAAATAATATGAATCGAATTTACAATGTTTAACCCCCAACGCAAAGAGAGCGGTGATGTTAAAAGTTTAACGTGTGTATCTGTGGTATCGTAGGTCCAAACGGCTGAACCGATTTTGATTCCGTTTTTTATTTATTTCAAAGTTGACTTGATCGAGTGTTAGTGTGAGAGCTTAAATTTAAGAAAATCTGTTCGTTGCCCGGCGCGTTAAGTTATCCTCAAAATATTGACCTTTATTTCCTGAATAGAAGGCAAATTATTAGAGGTTAATTTAACAGGCCGTTTACGATCGTGCTTTAGTTATGGAATCAGAGCCCTGCTATCAGCTATTACCGGGGGTTTAAAAAAATCATTATATACTTTTTTTGTTACCACTTCGTCATTATTTTCTTACCCTTAACCCTCCTCCTCCTTTCCTTAAAGTTGCGTGGAAGAGAGTGCTCATAGCGATAAGACTGGCAGTTGTTAAACTAGTTTGAATTAATTTTTATCCTATGTATGTAATTGCTGATGGTACGTAACATCAAAGAGTTATCTATCGTTATATTATAACTCACTTTTCTGACATCGGTCCAGTATTATTCGTCATATCTATCTATACTCCCCTTTTTTACTCGACTGTCCAAGAAGGTTTAAAAAAAATACAAACAAACAGATACTATGTTAATTTTAATGTTATTAAAGTTAGTGTTTATATTTAAATAATAATAATTAATGCATGTATGTACCCTAATGCAGTTTTTTTATAGTTTTGGATAGATCAGGATGTGTATTCAGTTTAATTTAGTTAGGTATTTATTTAGCTACTTTAGTATATTTGGATATTATTATTTGAAAAAAATATATATAAGAAAATACATACTTTATGTTAAACGTTATTAAATGCAATGGGTTAACTAATTAATGTATGGACCCGGGTATGTCCTAAAACTGCGACCAGAACCACCGAAGGATGAGCAGCAGCGTCCTAATAGTACACGGTGAACGTACTGCGATCCCCAAGCCGCCTGCCAAGCGTGGGGATTATGGCAACACCCCTCTCTATGAGGGAGGCCTTGTCCAACAGTGGACGTTAATTGGCTGATGATGATGAACTAACTAATGTATAATTATAATGTTTCCACTACTACTATGGTCTAAACGGCTTGACCGAAATTGATGTCCTACCCGGTAGCCAAACCGGTTTTCGATTATAATAATAACAGATTTAAGTCAATGACAAACATTACGAAATGTTACGGTTCTTCCTTTATTTCTTTTACCTGAAATCTTCAAAAGCTTTCAATAGAAACGATAAAAACAGACCAAGACGGCGCGACGCCAATCCAGCAAAAAAAGTGACGCAATTTAAAGCGTAGATCTATTTCGAATATAAAAATACTTGCTTATTTTGTCACGACCGTATTTTTTTTAGTAGAATCGAAATGGAAGGTTTTTTGTCGTGTTTTTCAAGCTATGGTACAAATAAGTCTATTCAAAGTCGTAAGTTGGACGTCACCTTCTATTTGCTAAGGTCGGATGAATGGAACGCTGATGTAGTTCGGAACATCTGTCTGATAGTAGGACACAATTCATAATATAATTTTTTGAGTGGACACGTGCTGATTTTATCATGAAAACGCTACGCTATTTTTTTTTGCATTTTTACTTATTTGTGAATGGAAAAATATACTTTAATACTTAATAATAGGTACATTGTCCCTAAATTAATACATTGTAATCCCGAATATTAATTTATTGTTGTTTTTTTTACTCTTCGGACAAGAATAAGCTTACATGGGACAGACTAATTAATAAAATTGGTTGATGGCCCTATTAAAAATAACAATATCAGACTCAGTGCTGCTTAAATATACATGATCCAAAACGAAAACAGCCAAATTTTGTTTATATTCAGATTGGATACTGCTGCCCTTGATGCTTTATTTCATAGTAGTCAAATATTTCATTCAAACAATGCTACTATTTCAAAGCCATTTTATAAAGGTCTTATTGCAGACAATGTACACTTCAAAAGATCGCCAACAATGCTAAAGGTCAAATGGGTGACCAAGAAAAGAAAACAATGGCGTAAAATTTTAAGAACTTTAGGGATTTCCTCCTTTTAAGGCTGTGCTGTGACTTTGGCAGTATTTTTTGTATGAAAGAAGAGCTAGCAAAATAGTAAAAAATTTAGTGAATAACTGTCAAAAATTCGTGTTGAAGTAGAGTAAAGTTGGTTTTAAGACAACTGCGTGACTGACGTTTTATACAACAGTTTTTATATGAGACGAGCAAGTCGCTCTCATGATGGTAAGCACCACATTTGCTCAGAATAGTTTAGCGCCTAACAATTTATAAATTCAATAGTTCAAAACCCTACATGGCAAATTCACAAGACAAGAGACCTACGCCAAAATCTTAATGTCAGGAAGAAAGTGAAAAAAAAACCGCACAGCACTCGGCACATTAGCTTAAATTTCTTTTTGTATGTCCAGTAATTTCACTGACTAAATTGCCTTTCAATTAGAAACAAAAATCGTCGCAAACTACTAAGTATTTGAATGTAACTGAATAGGAGCATTTGATGTTACTTCTATGAGTTTTCAACAGTAATCTTGCGCGGCCGTTGCAAGGTCTACCTGGTGATGCGAGAAGGATAACCTATTGTTCCGAGGTGGTTAATCTTGCAGAAACATTCTGAGGTTTAAGAACGATACCAAGATTAGCTAATTGACTGGAGTAGGTATTTATAGCTACGAACAGGACATTATTTCTCCAAAAAATGATTTTAATATAGGAACTTTCAAAAGTAAGGTAATCTACTTAAAAAATAAGGTAACTTATATATTGTGTACAATAGCTAATTACCATGCAATCATACAGGGCCCACTATAATCTCTTGGGCATGCTGCTGTCTAACATATTGTGGTAGACTCGGTGTTGGAGACCTGCTCTAAGTCGCGGACAGAAACTGGACGCTTGATGCAGAGAGCTCAGGAGTTGAAGCATTCGGATGCGTACCTACATAAGAGGCCTATGTTCACAGCAGGGGATAAACAAGCTTATAATCAGGATATTGAATACAGGGCTACATAGCTATGACAGAACGTTGCTACTAATTGAAAAGGAAGTCATTGTAATCATCAACATGAAACCACTTTTACTGAGGCACAAACCCTGAAATCACGAAAAATCTGCTATTCCATAGTAAAATCCATAGTAAATTACTCGTAATACTCAACGTAATGTACGGAATAGCTGATATTATTTTCTCAATTTAAGGTTGGATAGACCTAGTTAATATTAGTTTAATAACGACGTTATATGTCCTTGATAAAATCACACACGCAAGCCTCTGCGTTGTTAAAATTCACTATCCTAATCCAACCATTATAAAAAGTATTAAAACAACGTTACGCCTAAATAACATTGATTCAAAATCTGTTCTTTCAATTAACATCTGCATGGTGCGTTAAACAATTATTCTGTTAATTAGTCTCAAAACGATCTCGTATGTAAATACAGGCGTCGCTGCGGCGCCAGCGCAGATTTCAGTGCAGTCAGAGAATCAGTAATCGTACAGTACAGAAGATTCACTCTGACTTGATATTGTGTAGCACAGGTTGGTTGTTATGGAAAGTGTTGATTAGATGAAGACTGCAGTTTTTTTTCAAGAGCGATTTTTTATTTCAAATCTGTTTCAATTTTTTTTTGTGTAAGTTCGCTTTCGAGCACCAACACCAACTCATGTATTGGCTGATGTGGTCAAAGATGACGTACGCAGATTTAGAAGATACATATTCATTCTGACCTCGAAAAGACCACTGTTACTAGAAACAGTGGAGTTATAAAGATATATGAGAGAGACCGATGAAGAGACCGACCTATGATGACCTTAAGATTATTAATGCAGGAAAAATTATTAGGGACTAAAAGAAAATCAATAAGAGCATAGAACAGATAGAATAAAGTGAGGAGTGAGTTCGTATCAAATATTCGGATAATATATATATATATTATGAAAAAATAAACCTAATTACAACCACGTAAGCACAAGTGTCCGAACAAGTTATGCTAAAAATAACTTGCATGCGCACTAATGATCAGGTTCTTAGTAATTCGCGTACGTTGCCAAGTCTAGAGTAAAATGCTGTAAAAGGTTAAATTAAAGTATGATGCTGGCGCCACACATTGCCTGGTATACCTCAAGTCCTCAAGATCGTGCTTAGGCTATTTTTTTATTTTATATATTTTTTTATTTTCACCTGTCTGTCTCACTTAAAACGCTCTGAAAATACTGGGTTTAAATTCCAAAGTACTATAAAATCTAAAAGCTTTAGTTGACAGAATAAACTAAGTGTTGCTGTTCTTTTTTAATATACAAATAAAATAAATTTGAAGATATATATTTTAACAAGTTTAGATCTGTCAACTATTGCTTTTAAAATTGACTGTATTTTAAGTTTATATGCATAGCCTTTTAAGTAAGCTGCCGCAGGTTAAAAACAGACGATAAAAGTAAACTAATATTACTGAGATTAGAGTTTGGTAGATTTTGGTGAAAAATACGAATAGGGCCAATGTGTGGCGCCGGCATAATGCTGTAAAAAGGTTAAAAATACCAAACGTGCTGTTTGAATAAATATGGTGTTTGTGAAACAAACTGTTTATGTTAGAATTAATTGAGTTAATTCTAAACTAGGACTTCCGAGAAAATGGATTAATAGTATGTTGATATTTACCTACTTTATTATTTTAAGCAAGAAAATAAAGTAAATAAATAAATATCTGGGATATTTTTGCACACACGGTCATCTGACCCCAAACTAAGCTTGTAATATGGCTGCCATAGACTGATATACATACATATAGAATTTTTTAAGTAATACAAAATTAAATAAACATAGTAATGTGCTGTGGTAATTATAATGAAAATCAGATTAATTCAGAAAACAATATTTAACCAAATATGCTGGGAACCAGAATATGTGTTGACCTCTGATACCAAAAGGCACCAAGTTTACGTCCACACGTACAGTTTTCACAGATCTTTTTCCACTTCGTCTATATATCTATCTTTGGTACGACCTACGCGCCTTCGACCCTCCGTCGTCAGCCCCAAGTAAGCTATTTTTACAACGTGATCATCTACAATTCCTCTTTCATTGTTTTCAGAGGGAAACAAGCAATAAGTGGAAGATCACAAGGTGCTCAGAAAAAATCTAGAACCGGTTAAGCGGGAAGAAGGCAACGGATCCAAAAACAAGAGATTGAAGAGCGCAATATCACTGCATTAAAGACTCCGCTGGCTGGAAATCTCGAAAAATTCTACTTAATTTTGAAGACATTCTGGGGTCAATTTGACCATAGTGTCATGTTGGTAAAATATGTTATATAGGTACATTAACAAACTGAGATACCCAGGTTATAGTTTTCAGGAAATAAAGATGGTGGGTAAGGCGTTCTAGTCCATAATTCTAGTAACATCTATGGTGGTTTTTAAAGAAACTCACATGTCTAGCACCCTGAAAATCCATCACTTCCTTTTTTGGTCAGTATACCTAAAAAGTCCATAGCTTGCGCCACAAATTCCAAGAATGGTCACTCGTGGCGCCACGTGTCAGTTATCGCGCCGCCGACATTGATTTATTGACGCGATCGCATCTTGCGCTGTCAAGCAATTGCGCTCGCGCATTTAGTGTCGACGCACTTGTCTCTTAACATGAGTTATTGATTCTTTGATATATTGTTTCCATTTAGCTTTGAAAATGACTGTACAATGACTGTGTTTCTCTGAATCTTGAGGCTCTGTGATATTAACTTTGTCAAACTGACACGTATAAAATGTTTAAATACAATTCAATAAAACAACAAAATGCATTCGCTAAGAGCGAGCTGTCAAAGTAAATAACACCAACATAGAGTACGTTAATGAATATGTGTACTTAGGCCAACTGATATCATTCGAAGATGCTACCGCTAAAGAGATCGACCGGAGAATAGCAACCTCGTGGAAAAAATTCTGGGCTAACTATTCAAGAGCAAGATACCGATACATCTAAAAAAACGACTAATGGATAACACAATATTGCCATCCTTGCTCTATGGTTGTCAAACTTGGGCACTAACGAAAAAGTTAACGAAGAAAATAACCACATTCCAGAGAACAGCAGAGCGTTCGATGCTGGGTCTTAAACTTCAAGACAGAGTCAAAAACGTAGACATAAGAAAAAAGACCAAAGTTATAGACGCCACAACGATGCTCTGCAAGCTTAAGTGGAAGTGGGCTGGCCGCCTCGCTCGAGCTACAGACGGCAGATGGAGCGAGCGGATCGTTCACTGGCATCCCAGAGACGCCATACGGGAGAGAGGACGACCTCGGAGAAGATGGTGCGATGACGTTGTTGAGGTTGGTGGTTCAACCTGGACGCGTCTAGCACAAGACCGTGAAGCATGGAAAGACATGGAGTTGTCCTTCACCCAGTTATGGGTGCCCTAAAAAAAAATGTACCTATTTACCTTATTAAAATAATTTTGTAGTATTTATAATTTTAAATAACTTAGAATATGTAATATTAAGGGTAATAAAGGCTTTTTTATTTTTATTTTATTAAGAGCGAGCTATTATAGACAAACTTCATATGTAACTTATAAGTTTTACTTTACAGCACTAAATTGACTACAAATTTTTGTCTGACTGCCCAAGATAAAAGTGCTTTATGTATGTATGTATGTATGTATGATTGTACGTTCCTATATGTAACCTATTGTATTGGGGCCGAAGGGTTCTCTAATGGAGACCACGGAACGGTAAGCGCAGCGTAGGACATCCACCCACAAGATGGACAGACGACCTAAAAGAGACCGCAGGGAAACGCTGGATGCAGGCCGCTTCCAACCGGTCCTTTTGGAAATCTATGGGGGAGGCCTATGTCCAGCAGTAGACGTCCTATGGCTGAAATATATATATATATATATCTCTGGGACATTATTGCACACATGGTCATCTGACCCCAAACTAAGCAAAGCTTGTAATATGGCTGCCAGAGACTGATATACATACATATATATGTTTAAATACATAATTAAATCATCCAGACCTAGAACAAACACAAATGTTCATCACACAAATATTTGTCCTATGTGGGAATCGAATCGACGCCCCCAAGCACCGAAAGCAGGATCACTACCAACTAAGCTAACGGGGCTGTCAAATGATGATGATATGTAACCTATTAACGGGACGAGTGGCTATAATTATGTCGTTAGATTTTATAATAGGCGAGTTGGTGGCCAAACGTAGATCTATTCTATATATTAAAAAAAAAAACATTTAAGTCTGAAGTGTCATAGAGCAGCACATTTTGCAATCGGGTTTTTAGTATAACTTTGTTGATTGCAAGTTCATAACGAGAGAGATTACAGCATCAGTAGGTAGTAGGTAGGTAGCAGGTAGGTAGCAGTAGGTAGCAGGAGGTAGGTAGCAATAGGTAGACAGTTTTCTTTTGTTATCTAAATGTTGAATATCGTAAAATTCAACTTGAACTTTATTACAGAGCTCGCTCTTATTCTTGTTTGTAATTAGTCCTGTAACTTAACTCCAAGTAATTCTAAGATGCTCCAAGTAAGTGACAAATTAAAACTTAACTGTCTTGTACTTTGAACTAACTAGGTTTAACATAACGAGACCTCGATAAAGAATCTGTAAAGTGTACCTACTGTATGTAAGTTTGGCACATAGGAAATGCACTTGTTATAATGTAGGTTTTCCTTCCTAATAAATCAAATTTTCGTTGATGTATAATTTTTTACTGCAAAAGTTTGGGTATCAACCTTTCAATGATTAAAATATAAACTTCAACCCAAACCTATGACAATACAGACTGACCGCTTTTAATGTAATTATTCTAGAAACTTTCATGCTTCATGGAACTTCTGCAATTAAGAATTAGGAGTCACGCGATGTTGCTATCACTAATTATATGAATCCCTAAAATAAAGCTTGCTGGTTGTGAAGGTTATATATATTCCACGATGTGATAATGTGCGAGCGAGAGAACCGCAGACGGAAGCTTACTTAGGTAGAACTATACGCCAAGCGGAACTTTTATAGCAGATCTAAAATAACGATACCTGTGCTACAGACAAGCTTCAAAGTAAATATAAAATTGTAAAGACGATTAGTTTTAAGCAAAATTATTTTTAATCCCAAACCAAGTTTCACAAGTTAAGGTTTTATGCCACTCTTTAGAAAACAATAAAAAAATGACGCCATTTTTGAAAAGAATAACCTTGCTTCGTCTCTATTCAATTCCAGCTATTTCACCTGATTAAAATAAAAATAAATAAAAAGAGTACACCCAAATAACGGACTATTTTGAAGACAAAGTTAAAGAAATTGAAGTTCCAACTTTGAATAGTTTCGATTCTTAAAAAAAATATACTTGCTGTAAAAAGGGGAGTCTAATAAAAAAGGTGTTACGTTTTGCGCTAAACTCTCTGGACCGTGAAATGAAACTGCCAGAGTTGACGTGCGCCAATGTAGGGTTGACACTTGATTCTATTACTCGATACAGGCCTGCGGCCATATTACGTAACTTTTCTAGTAATGGTCATGGCTTTCAAAAGGCTCAGTCTGCGTTTCTTTAAGGCACAGGTCATAAAAATAAAAGATATGTAGGTAATAAGGGTCCTCGGATCAATCTCATCCACGTCTTGCCCTGAAATATGACGATACTTACTACTATATTTTACTACCACACTACACATAAATGCCTACCTTAAGTATGCATTTCAATTTTCAATTAACTCCTTACAACTTTTTTGCCACTCGATTCCTTATACTTCTAAACTATAAATAATTTAATTAAATCTCCTCAAAAGTAGCATCAGTCTGTCTGTGTATTGTTCTACCAGCATCTGCCGTGCTCCAGTTTGAGCCAAACATCTGCTCGAAAGCTTTTGTGTGAGCCCTTGCGAATAGATCATTCCAAGGCTTTGTGTGGAAAGAACTGCGAAACCCTAATCTTGAGTAGAGCTGTGACTGCTGGTATCGATATATGTTCCTATTTTATCGATTAAAACGACTAGTGCTATCGAAGAAGTGCAAGTTTTAATAAACTTAGAGACCATATACCAATATACGGTATTTTAACCTTACAGTCACTTCAAGTTATTGCCCTGGCGAAAGCCATAGCGCGGAGGGAGAGAGAGAAGTTGGCGGATGAAAATTTGATGATAACAGGTAAATTGTAAAACAATTGAATACAACAATAGTATAGTGACTACATTTTCTAACGCTATAATGTATGAGTATAACTTTCTACTTAGTATTCACACTAATATTATAAATGCGAAAGTAACCCGTCTGTCTCTGCTATATAATCATGGCTAAACGGCTTAACAGATCTCGATAAAATTTTGCGAGGTGATAGTATGTATCATGGGGACGGACATAGGCTATTTTTTCTGAAGAAATCACGAACTAAGTCGCGGGTACAGCTAGTTTCTTATAAATTAGTTTTAATCCGTAATATAGGGAGTTTCATCTTATTAAAATAGAATCGATTAAGTGTCATAGATGTCAAAAACCACTTGCTAGAGTTCAAAAAGATATGAGTGAGACAAAAGAACTCGAAGGCGATTCACAAGACTTTATCAATGACTGATTCAAGATCTAATACAGAATACTTGACATTATCATTGACTTATTGTAACACTTTCGAGGTCTTTGTGCTGGATAATCTTATCGATAGATAAATAAAGGGAAGTGGAGTGCATATACCGTAGCGTAAATGATAAAGGGCTCAACTGTTATTTATTTACGTCGTTAATTCATCATCATCATCATTTCAGCCATAGGAAGTCCACTGCTGAACAGAGGCCTCCCCCATCGATTTCCAAAAGGACCGGTTGGAAGCGGCCTGCATCCAGCGTTTTCTTGCGGTACATCGTCGTTAATTACTATACTATAATACCATTTACGATTTTACGTCGCCAGGAAACCACTAAAGAAATTTTTATTTTTTGATAAATTCCAAATCTAAAAATATATTTGAGTTTTTATTTGAGAAGCACGTAATGGTAATCATTTCATCGATAGAACTTTGTCGATATTTCTTTAGAGGGATTTCGAATCCCTATTCCTTTTATTCACGTCTTGCCAGCTCTTCTGGTATATTTTAAGACCATAATTATATGTTTTCCAATACGTGAATTTGTTCGGTTTGGATCATTATTAAGTCATTTATAGTCGTTTACCGTTGCAACGCCTACTTTTATTTTTTATTTATGCTTTTTATATGGCGCAAGTTTCGCACGCATAATGACGTGGTTAATGTTTTATTTTGACTGCCTTTATGTTTATGACATGTTAAGATGATAATTATGTTTGAAATATGACAGATGATGAAACGACATGTTGTGATCATGTCCGTGTGAATTATTATACTTAGTATATACAAATCTATAGTGTATTATGTCGATTTTGATTGTTGTTTTTGTCGGTACACTCATAATAATACAGTTATTATGAGTGTACCGTAGTGGCGTAAAAATCATGTCGGAGCCGACAACGGTATAAAATGTAGGCTGAAAGCGAATTTTTAAGCAGGCTGAAATTATGTGAAAGTAAATACATTTTTATCGACATTATTTCAAAAAACTTACATAATGGAACATGTGACTTGTGTGTGTGTCTGTCACGCATTTGATGTTTTTTAAGATATAATATGACTATATAAATATGAATTAGTCATTTTATGAGGTTTATATTTCAAAATATATAGAACAAATTTTTGTTCTAATTTTTTTTTTGTAATGACCATAATTAATGAGAAGTAGCAAAAAATATTTTAGGTTTATGGAGAAAACAGTTTATTTTACTTTTAATTTTGAAATTTTATTAGTTATCACAAAATGACCAAAACGGATTTTTCAAAAGTAGACAGTAATTTTTACTAAAATAAAAACCAAATGCGCTATTGAGTTAGCAGCGCGTCATATGTACATCATAATCTCTGTGTATGTACATCAAAACTCCAAGTAGTCGTTCATACTTGTAGTAAGTACTTTTGAATACATGTAGTAGGTACCTACATACATACATCTTATCACATAATATTATCCAAAATAATGGTGTTATTGTGCCTTGCATTACCAGTTTACTTTATTGCTTGCAGGAACACTCGTTTATAACGACAACGCTGCCGTTACACTCGTTATTGTCGTTACAGTTAAATGTTATGAGTTCAGAAGAATTGCAGTTCATAAAATGGTAAAAAATACCATATTCAGAAAGGGTATGAGTCTAAAAGTACCTAAATTAGGTAACTTTTTTAAAAGGGCCTATATGAGGTAACTTTTTTATTTAAAAAAATTATAGTACTCATAATAAACAACTTTTACCTTTTCATTTCGAAAAAAACTGCGATTCATAGAACATATACCTAATATGAATACCACTCGTATATGTGTAGGTCCCATAGTCTAAACCAGGGGTCTCCAAACTACGGCCCGCGGGCCAAATCCGGCCCGCCACTGCCATCAATCCGGCCCGCGACAGGAATTGAAACTCGCGGAATTGTCGGTGATTCAGCCCTGTGGATCTGATAAAATTAACAACTGATATGACTGGTCTTAGAAATTCAGACAATTCCAAACATTTTCCGCACAAGGACTGAAGACTGTAGCTGAAATAGATAGTACCTAGAACCGTACATAGTATCAGTACTCGACACTAGATGTAGTTACGTCTCACAATACACAATTAATAGTAATTGAAATGCAATAAAAGCCTATGTTTGCTTAGGTGGGCAGAAATAAAAAAAAAAAAAAAAATTAGAAAATTTAAATTTAAGTTGTTACGGCCCTTGCAACATACCGAAAAAAATATTATGGCCCCAAGGCTTCAAAGTTTGGAGACCCCTGGTCTAAACTATGCTTGATGATGTTTATAGTGAGTCCTTTTCGGTTTAGCCATACTTTTAACCCGACTGCGCAAGGAGGGTTATGTTTTAGTGTATGTATGATGATTTCTTTGACACGCCCTACAGTCTAAACGGCTTAATGGATTTCGATATGTGAGGTGTGTTTTATTAGTGGGAGAGACATCTATAGATAACGTAAAAAAAAGATGATTGTCGCGGAAAAAAAATAGAGGGAAAAATTGTGAGTTATTTTTGTTTAGGTCAATATAATTAAGACTCACTCAGCAGATTTCAAAAATATATAACACTATACTATGAAATACTCAGTAGTTTACGAGATAAAGCGGTATGTAAGAGATCTGTATCTACACAAGTAGGTACGCAGCGCACCGATGTTACTTTTTACTTACCTACTATTTACACAATGCAGTGGGGTAGTATTTTTTTAACAATTTAATTGAGTTGTTATTTAGAATAAACCCGTATTATCATCCTCAATTGAAACAGGCCTAAAACCTACGTCATAAGAGCAAGTACAACCGAACTAGGACAATCGATCGCATCGTTTATTCGTCAAACAATACATCATTACAATAAGTATGTCCCCTCCTTACCGATGTTACTTACGTCAATCTTTTCCAAGATCGTACCGCATCACTATGGAAGCTATTAACCCAAGAACGTGTTAGTATGCCTTTCCACCAGACATGTGATATGTAACTAAGCTATAAAATACATACCTTCGTTGAACCCGTTTCCATCAGTGCTAAGCTAAGCTATGAAAATAAAGTTTCCTTATTGGTGGATGTAATACATTCACAGCTACGCAGCGTAGCACATCTCTGGTGGAAAGGCATCCTTAACCTTCTGACCTCACGGTGAGCTTATACGGTCAGCGCTGATCAAATATTGTATCACGGACTATTTCTGTTCATTCATTGATGTAATGATTCACTCATTTAAATTCGCACATTGAACTACTAAAGATTTGACTTGATTGGACAGTAGAAATAAATGTGCTCTGAGCATTGAGTAAATAGTGGGAAGATACGGGACGAACTCCTTGACGTGGATCGCACAAATTAGGCCCACGGGCCTAATCAACTTCAGTCACAATTGAACTGGCGTTTGTGATAGCACGTGAAGTATGTCAAAATCTTGTTTGAACCGAGCCATATTTAATGGGTACCTACAATTTGTGGATGTCACGCGTCTTCCCTCTTTTTGAAACAGTCATTAGCTCTGAGAGAGAGAATCTGATCATTACATAACAATGAAAGTCTAAACTCACCAAATTCAGTCTAGTTTACTTGACGTTTTGCATAGATCCGACGCTAGTGTTGCGGGTGTCCATATAGGCGCCGGTTTCTTCTTTTTAAGTAAACAAAAATACGCAGTCATGGGGACAGAAGTGTAAAACTTAAAAACGATTTTGTATGTAACTCATTCTAAAGGATTCTATAACAAGAATTTTCCGTATTACACAGGGATTTACAGGTCGCTGATTATAGTTTGTTTACTCATTCTCAGCGGAACTGTATTTCGCGGTATTTTTCAAACATCGAACGCACTATAGGGCTGTGAAAACGCACGCGTCGGCGTTGTTTCGAGAATCGAGAGCACGCATTCGATCAACGATTTACGATTCGAGTCGCGACTAAACAATGACTTCCTCTTCCTGTCGCGGTAACGGCCCACGTGCGTGTTTGAAGTTAACTTTTTATAGTAAAGTAAATTTTTGGCTATCTTTAATGGATCCTTGTTAGGTAATAGAAAAAGTGGTTTAAATCGTAGAGGCTGTTATTTTTTTTTTCTTGTTACTGCTTAGATTTATAGTAGTATGTAGTATATAACTTATGCTTTTGAAGTGAAAACTTCTTTAGGCACGTTGAGCATTTTTTTTTTAAACAAAAATCATGGGACTCGCGTCAACGTCACGCTGTCACAGCATACATAATACACAGTACCGTGTATTTTAAAACAGCGCCATCTCTTGTAGAATATGTGAATTACTACTTAAGTTTTCACTTCTGACGTGCAGTCCTATGATTGATGTGTTTTTTTTTGTTATATACTAATTAAAAACTTGTCCAATTTCTTTAATATAGTTAATTCAATAGTAATATAATAATAATATAGCTTTATTTGATTCCACAATCATTAAATAGAATTAATTAATTTGATATTTAATAATTATATTACTAAGTAACCATAATAAATCTACTACTCAAATGTAGTAGTACCCCTCAGGGTAAAAGCCTCAGTTAGTTCAATACATAGATATAATTCCGCACGTATAATGAAACATAATACCATAACTTAGTAGGCATTAATTAATGCTGAATTATAGGCAATGGACCCGGGTATGTCCTAAAACTGCGGCCAGAACCACCGGAGGATGGGCAGCAGCGTCCTAATAGTACACGGTGAACGTACTGCGATCCCCAATCCACCTGCCAAGCGTGGGGATTATGGCAACACCCCTCTCTATGAGGGAAGCCTTGTCCAACAGTGGACGTTAATTGGCTGATGATGTATAGGCAATACAATCCCAATAAGGTAACCGCGAATTTGTAAAGCTAGTTTAAAAACTTGCTTGTTCCCAGTTCTTACCCACCGTTCACCTCGACCACCTGGGTGAACCATGGAAAGTTTTTTTTTCCAACGGATCACCTCTCAGGTAATACTTAAATGCCCCTAACTTTATATTGGTGACGGTACACCTCAAAAATTTGGTACTGGCCACTAATAATATCTATGGATGTCAAGTATGTTGTAATTGACAGTATAGCATTTGACTTGTTTCTCTTCATCCAGTCAATCTAACTTTATCGTAATCTTATTTCCATTCCCTGCCTAGTTACAAAGTTACTCAGTAATCTTACAAGTGACATAAACAAGGCTTACAGTATATATTTTGTGATAGGAGCAATTTCCGGCTGGCAGGAAAACATTTTCTTTCGGATACGGATATTAATTCATTTTGGAAATCTTATTTTATACCCCAAAATATCAGGCGTGTGACAACGTACTACGTATATTTATAGTAAAAGCAGTTTTGCGCAAACGACTTTTTACATCGGGTGTTATTTTTGTATCAATGATGACGCAAAGCACACATCCACAAGAGCAGAAACACCTAAACAAAAAAAAACAACCATAAATATTATTGCAGGTTCAAACCGAGTTCGTATTTTTCTTTAAATTATAATAATTACCTACTTACTGTACACAAATTCAAAGATATATGACATACACTTGGCCAGCATGGTGGATTAGGGCTCATGCTCTCTCTGAGAGAAGTTCTGTGTCCCAGACGTGAAAGGCTGATGATAATGATGATGACTGTAAAAATACAAACCAAGTGTTTTTTTTTTCTTATATCTAAAAATATTGCCTGAATGATTGCCTGGAAGAGATCGTTTTTAGCGATAACGCCGCCACTTGTGGTACTAGCTCGTTGTTTTTCTATCTGTTTGTAATTTTTATTTATGTTGTACACAATAAAGAGTTTCTATCTATCTATTTGTAGATTTTTCTCAGGATAATCTAGGTACATGGCTTTCCATTCCATCATCATACTCAAAAAAAAACACCCAATACTAAATATAGATATTCTCTTCTCTTCTTTTCTTCTCATTGCATAAATTGAGTCGAATACCTACTTGAATGTTGGAATCTGGTTTTATTATGGAATCTGACGTGATTTTCACACATTTTATTTATATTACACGGGCAGATTAGGGATCTGGTGTTCATAATAGAATATTTTTGTCCTGCATTCCTGTGTAGTAAAATTATGTTTCCTATTCTGAACGTGAATTGGTTTCAGCGATTGCAGCTGGTTCGATGTTGTATTTACTGTTCCATGTTGCAGCTCAATATCACAGTTGATATGCTGGTGAGTCAGCTAGGGTTGTTACTCTCGTAAAAATATTGGAAAGATTGATTTAATTTTTTCGTCATCATGATCAGCCCATTATGTTCCCACTGCTGGGACAGGCCTTCTCAGTGTATATTTGTAAATGTCATAATTATAAAAAATAAAAACCTTTAGGTTAGGTTAGACAAAACTTAAAAACTATTGTTAGATAAGAAATACAAATGCAAAAATTAATCATAAATATACAATCATCTTCGGAGCTTCTGCATTAATTATGTCTTCGAAGTTTTAATATTCTGAGGGCATACCAGTTTCATCCCGATGTTTTCGTTCACCGTTTTTGAGCGATGCCATCGAAAACTGCACATAATTTATTAAAATACTATGCAAGTGATTGGTGTAGGGCCGGAGTCAAACTTGGTGCCGTTATAGATTGTACAGCTCATAAGCAATCACTCAGCCATCACCATCAACGTAATTTTTTGTAAATTATATTTATTTGGTCATCAATATCGGTGCTCAAAAACATCTAGACAAATACCGAATATTCGTATACATATATTACGTATTTAATTGTATACGAATTTTGAATTTCAGAATTGATTTTTTTTTGGCATTCGATATATGTACAAATATTCAAGTAGGTACGTCAGTTCTTGCATATTTGTACTCGCCCATTGTATATATGGTTAATTTAATAACAGTAAAAAAAAATATTCTTCAAAATTGTGTCAAAATGATGGGGTCAAATCTAGAGTCTAAAATTTATATAGATTCCAATAAAAATGGTTGCAGTGGTGCAGAGCGATGATGATGTTCTCTGATGTCTCTGGATAGTCAGTTCTGGCAGATATACAGTTAGAAATAAGATATACCAAAGGTTTATCAATATATAGTATGTTTGTATAGTGGTCAGATCTAATGTCTGTTACATTAGATCTGACCACTATACAAACATATTATCACCAAAGCATGCACACATTTGGCTATAACTGATAATTGGTAATGAATCACTTGCTTTATAATGTTAATCACTTGTCATGCCGATTTCATGAACAAAGTTATGATTCATCATGTCATAATAAATTGACGAATATGTCTACACTAATATTATAAAGAGGAAAGATTTGTACCTATTTTTGTATGTTTGTATGTTTGTAATGAATAGGCTCCGAAACTACTGAACCGATTTGAAAAATTCTTTCACTGTTGGGAAGCTACACTATCCCCGGGTGACATAGGCTATATTATATTTTGTAGCGAGGCCGAAGGCCGAGCTTACACTCGTGCGAAGCCGGGGCGGACGGCTAGTCTACACTAATATTATAAAGAGGAAAGATTTGTACCTATTTTTGTATGTTTGTATGTTTGTAATGAATAGGCTCCGAAACTACTGAACCGATTTGAAAAATTCTTTCACTTTTGGGAAGCTACACTATCCCCGGGTGACATAGGCTATATTATATTTTGTAGCGAGGCCGAAGGCCGAGCTTACACTCGTGCGGAGCCGGGGCGGACGGCTAGTAATATTATAAAGAGGAAAGATTTGTACCTATTTTTGTATGTTTGTAATGAATAGGCTACGAAACTACTGAACCGATTTGAAAAATTCTTTCACTGTTGGGAAGCTACACTATCCCCGGGTGACATAGGCTATATTATATTTTGTAGCGAGGCCGAAGGCCGAGCTTACACTCGTGCGAAGCCGGGGCGGACGGCTAGTCATAAATAAAATTATATTACGTAACATTCAAAATATAGGTAAACTAGCCGCCCGCCCCGGCTTCGCACGGGTGTAAGCTCGGCCTTCGGCCTCGCTACAAAATATAATATAGTCTATGTCACCCGGGGATAGTGTAGCTTCCCAACAGTGAAATAATTTTTAAAATCGGTTCAGTAATTTTTGAGTTATTTCGTTACAAACATCCAAAAATACAAATCTTTCCTCTTTATAATATTAGTATAGATAAAAAACACAAATACAAATTTTGCTAACTTTTCTTATGTAATAAAAATTGAATGATTTAGAAATACGTTTCAAAATTATATTTTTCGGTAAAATGTTCAAAAATCTCACTTTTTGAAGTAAGTAACATACTAATTTAATTTAAATTTAAAAAGCTTTTTACGACATATTATCAACCCTTTCGCGTCAACCCTGACTTCCTGTGTTTGCCATATCCGCTCGAGTTTTATTTGCTTCCAAACTCATGTATGGGAATTATACGTACGTTATGGTTGTTTTTATTTCTTGTTCTTCAACTTCTTTGAGTACTCGTACTTACGTCATTTAGTACAATGAAACAAACTAAATACTATGTTTTTTTAAATTGTTTTTTAATGTAATAGTAGACAAACAAATGTGGTTTTAGCTGCAACAATACGTAGGTAAGTTAGTATTTGCATTTTATAAAGTAGCTTAGTCGACAGGTTCGCCCGCGTTCTCAATCTCACGTGAAACGTTTTATAAAGTAGCTTAGTCGACAGGTTCGCCCGCGTTGTCAATCTCACGCGAAACGTTTTATAAAGTAGCTTAGTCGACAGGTTCGCCCGCGTTCTCAATCTCACGTGAAACGTTTTATAAAGTAGCTTAGTCGACAGGTTCGCCCGCGTTGTCAATCTCACGTGAAACGTTTTATAAAGTAGCTTAGTCGACAGGTTCGCCCGCGTTGTCAATCTCACGCGAAACGTTTTATAAAGTAGCTTAGTCGACAGGTTCGCCCGCGTTGTCAATCTCACGCGAAACGTTTTATAAAGTAGCTTAGTCCACAGGTTTGCCCGCGTTGTCAATCTCACGCGAAACGTTTTATAAAGTAGCTTAGTCCACAGGTTCGCCCGCGTTGTCAATCTCACGCGAAACGTTTTATAAAGCAGCTTAGTCCACAGGTTCGCCCGCGTTGTCAATCTCACGCGAAACGTTTTATAAAGTAGCTTAGTCGACAGGTTCGCCCGCGTTGTCAATCTCACGCGAAACGTTTTATAAAGTAGCTTAGTCCACAGGTTCGCCCGCGTTGTCAATCTCACGCGAAACGTTTTTCCGGGATTAAACACAACAAACAACGACAATTTGATACAACAAACGTGATTTTTTGCTCGATATTGATAACGGCAACAGGTAGACGCTTGAAATATACAGAATATTGAGTCACTTTAAAAATAAATAACTAAACTAAAATAAAATTAATATAATGGTACGGAACCCTTCGTGCTCGAGTCCGACTCGCACTTAGCCGGTTATTCTTTTTATCCGATGCCGCTTTAGATCTATACTAAAAGAGCTAGAAATAATTTGAACCGCTAATAACAATGTAATTAAAATTTGGCTGGACTCTAGGATGTACATTTTAGACTCTCATCTACTGAATAAGATTTATTTCACTCCTTTGCAAGTGTATATTAAAAAGGCTTAATTGGTTAATATTTCAAAACCAGCTGTCGCCTGCAAGCCTACACAAACATAGCTCTATTATGCCCCTAACGAGTTGCACTGGAGTCTGAAATAAAAAGGGATGCAATCTCCGATATAGGCCAGCGGAGTTTACTGACCGTGGAGGTTTAAACAGTAAAAAGGCTGAGAATATTACCGAGTATTTAGAAGAAAAAAAAACTATCATCACTTTGCGGGTTCAGTTTTCGAAATTTTCCGCGTTTTTGTGTCCGCATTTATGTCCATGTTAGGACCTTCGTACACAACTCTACGCAAATCTTCGATACTCAACGATTTTAGTTTCCAAGCGACTACCGCCATTCAAATCCATTGAGGTTCGTACACGAGTCGCGACTCAATGTATGGCGGTAGTCGCTTGGAGACTAAAATTGACGATTATCGAAGATTTGCGTAGCATTGTGTACGAAGGGCCTTATAGTCATAGTATTTTATTGATAACAAATAGCAGTTACACGTCATAGAGAAAAATAAAATCATAAAAATTCGTCACAGTTAACACAATTCAAGGTAGGTACAATTTTAGTACCACTATGATAACATATAAAATGATTACAATAATACAAACAAATTAAATATAATTAAGTACATTAAAACAAACAAAAAGTATTTTAAGTGTTTCTACGCGTATATTATTATCCTTGCTCTACCCACACTTTTCCTTGGCAATAGACACTGTTCGCTCACATCGCTGGAACCGGTCCTTTTGGAGATCGATGGTTTATGGTATGGTGGTATTATCAAATTATAGAAATGGTACAGTGTACAGACAAATGGGGGGAGTCCCCATCGCATTTTCTGAATAAAATTGATAGCTATTAGTAGACACATTTTAGTTCCATCGTTTCACCAATTCTACAAATGAGTTGGTCGTGTAAGGCAAGTACTTTACTTTTTGATTACCCGTAGTTATAAGCACTAAACAGAATATTAGAAATAACTTTCTTTCTGTATTAACAAGATAAAACAAGTCCAAGATTTTTATCTAACAGATTCGATATTTTCATCAAACAGTATAGTAATATTTTCATCAAACGGATTGACGTTTTCATCAAATAGGTTCGAAATTTTTATTGATCAGTTTCAACATTTTAATCGAACAGGTGCTACTTTTTCACTAAACCTGATTCGACATTTTCAACAACTAGTAATATTGTGAGCTTAGGTACCGTTATTCAATTATTTTCCCATCCACCACCGCCCCGGGTAAATGGCTTTTCCGACTGCACAGCGCGCCCTATATAGCGGCTCGCAGCGCTGAAAGCAACTTGAAAGAAAAGCTTTTAGGCTGTGTCAACATCACACCACGGAACGGATAACCATTGACTTATAATGATAGTGAGTAACACTGAATTAATACGACACGTGGCCTAGTGGTGAATGGGACACTATGACACGTTATTGTACGAGAATCACACTATCACACAAATTACATTATCTGTTTCACTAGTGATGTTCTACTAGGTAAATAATGACGATTATACCTACCTTAAACGATGGTTACAGAACGTCACTCCTATATAATTATTTATCTTAGGAAAATACGTCTTTGTTCTTATACGTATAGTTGATTTAATGAACGTCATTTTGACTTGATATTCGACGAGAATAATAAATAGCAACAATTGTAATTTCTTTCTCCGGACGAGAGAAAAATACCTACTCAAAACTACTAGTTTGTAAGCTACCAAATAATAAGTATAGTTTAGTGTTTAGCCCAGCTAGTTTAATATAATAGATTATTATAGTGTTTTTAGTCTACAGATGCTGGAGTCGAACGGTATCTTTACTTTAGTCTATCAGTCTATAATTGGACTGGTAAAACCGATACCCAACACAAGTATTAAGATTGGGCCTAAAGCAAAATCTTCAATCTTTGATTAGATTTTCACAGTAGTAAATCATGTCCAAAATCGAAAAAAAAAATACTTTAGGAAACTTCAATATACGAGTAAAGGTCGACCCTGACGAAAACATGGTAGGATAAAATTTTCTCGATAGAAAACCATCACAAAGTTACCTCTAATTTTCAACATTTTTGGTTTGCATTCTGTTTTGGTACATATTATTGAACAATAAATTATGTAAATATTATCACTCATGTATAACCTAGAGCTGACCCTAGCAATTTTTAAAAATATTGTCTATTCTATAAGCTATGAGAGTAGAAAGCACTTGGCGCTTACAACATTTTTAATCCGCGCAATACGCTGTCTTTCGTCTCGCGTGACACAAGCTTGAGGCATGGGTTTGTTGCACCGATCAGTTACCATCGCTCTGTTGAGACGGGTAGTCCATGTCAGTTCAGACGTCGAATACGCAAGCTTGGTTCCGCGCGTCGTCGCGCCGCCCGTGTTTGTTATCCGTACATGCGCTGGGTGTGGCGAGATGCGCGGGGGAAATCAGAATTTATCCTGCCATTAGGCCCGCTCTTAACTACGAAAATGACGGTAGGTGTAAAAGATAAGATATAAATGGAGTCGGCCGCGAGCCGAAGCCGTGTTTCTCAATGTGTTTTTTTTTTTTTTTTAATTGGCACTCTACGCCGGGCCCGTGACTTTTGTTATACTTATGTAACTACAATTTTATTAACTTAAACGAATTTACTTTTTCTGTATACAATAATTTCTCAATGCTTAAACCCTTTATGTAGCAGCTCTGTGTTTCAATCTTAGGAATAACGGAGATATCAGCACTCAGTCTCAAAACAAGGGGAGAAGCAGGGGTGCCCGTCACATACGTAGTCCCCATCGGTATTATACGTTGCATCTTGACGTACAAGAAGTATGTCGCCTGCGCAGTGGAGTAAACACATTATAAGGTCAATTCTCGGTCGCGCCATAAAAGTCAATGTCACCTCGTGAGTCAGTCTCGATACGATTGCAAGTGCAAAATAAGCGATGTTGTCATCAGATAAAGTTTTTTATACATTTGCACATGAGGCACCAAATTTAGCAGATGGCACAGGAAATAATAATAATAACCTTCCTGGCAGCGCACAATTTTGGCTATGTTGCTGTTCCAGGGCTTCGGAATTATTGAACTTCTGTTTAATTTTGAATTCTTTTTCGTTTCTTAAGTCTTTACGCAATACAGATACAATTCTTCACTTCATTTTTGACGACTGGCGACAGCTGAGGGGTGAAATCACATACCTAATATTATAAATGCGAAAATAATTTTGTATATTTGTCCGCACGCAACTCTATTATAGCTGAACAGATTTTAATAAAATTTTGTGTGTATTAACTCATAGGCTTTTAATCCCAAAAAAACATGGTTCCTGTATGACAGCAGATGAAACTGTGGGGCGCTGCTAGTAATAGATACCTAGAATAATGTGCACGTAAAAGTTTCTTAGATGTTTATTGAATAAAAACATATTTTTAGTATGTAGGCAGATGAGCAATATTATTTAAATATAGCTAATTATGCTAATTATTATATAATATTAGCGGGTATGTACTAAAACTGCGACCAAAACCACCGGAGGATGGGCAGCAGCGTCCTAATAGTACACGGTGAACGTACTGCAATCCCCAAGCCGCCTGCCAAGCGTGGGGATTATGGCAACACCCCTCTCTGTGAGCGAGGCCTTGTCCAACAGTGGACGTTAATTGACTGATGATGTGTGATGTGATAGCTAATTAATGTTCTATGTCATAAAAGTGCCGTCAACTCGGCATAACGCTGTTTACCAAACAGCCCCGATCTTCCGCTGAAGACGTTCAGTGAAGTCACGAAAGGCTTAAAAATAGAGCAACGTAGAAACTAGTTACTATAATATTAAATTTAGCATTTAAGTATTAGTAAAATTCGAAGCTCTATTGTGTTTCTTGTTTTGTTTATTACTTAATTGACTGAAAGGATGGATAAACTGGAGAATGTTCCAAAACACTGGCAGAGAACAAGCAGTGGAAGCTGATCCTCCGACAAGAACAGCGGGTTGATTCTAGAGCAACCGACATTATTTATATCCCTGTCACTTACTCTCTACAGTCTATGAAAGTAACACTATCGCAGAAATAATATCTATCGCATAAAAATAGCCATGCAGGACTCTTATGTGAAAGAAAGAAGCTATGTAAGTTCACACATTTCTTATAATATGATAACTTGGTCGAGGATCTACCATTTTAAGTTACGAAATACCGCATTAAGTTGGAAAAGTGGCCGTTACGTATCCCCCATCGGAATTGCTAAAGTTCCACCTTCAGACCGAAGCCATAATAAATTCATTGAAAGTCGGCTCATAGCAGAAACTATAGAGATTTGTGTTACAAGCTGAGGCGTTAGTTCGCGGGAGTGGACGACAAAAAAGTTCCCATCTGCCTCAACGCGGGGGCTGCCAAGAAAAGTTTCCACTTACCCCCAAATGAGTGCAACCTGAAGTGGCAACGCCTATGTGCGTACGTTTATAACTTAGTATTACGTTAAAACTTAGTTGTTCTATGCATTATTTGAGCGGTCATACGTCAACACTTTTTTTCAACGTCAGGTTTGGTCATAAGTTGAAAAAAAAAATGACTCTCTTATGTATTAGCATGCCTTTCTCAACTAGCCCTATAGTGCTTGCCTTTGACCACACGTAAACCATACCTTCTTCCAATTTATGGGGGTCATCGGGGGTGTTATTGAATACCCCGTTCTGCCGTTATTTGAGCATCGCTCCCTGGAGACTGATCCCTGGATACGAGAGATATAGGGGTGAGGTTATAGTACAACATTGGTGAGTAGAGGTGAATTAGGGTAATATAGGTATAGAATGGAATAGCTATGGTGGTTGGACCCTTGTAGAGTACGCCTCAGTAAGAGTTAAGTTTTTTAGAGAGTTAACCTTCACCGCAAACCATGTTACCAGTATACCAGTAAATTTAACGTGTTGTCCGAAACACGGCAGCGCTCAGTTGTAAATGCTACTCACTTGCGAAGAAATTATTAATTATTATGTAGTAATACAGTTACACAAGTACAAGTTCTAATATAAGCATTATATCAATCAAATACTGACCACCCCTAATGTTTCATACTTATTATAACCACTTACGATCACATTTCCATAATTTCTCACCCATGACGACCCCACGCCATAATTAAATGAAATGGCTTTGAATGCACCTGGCATGCGCGTGCCTGTCTCAAATGTCACATAATACGTTAAACTCCAGTACAATTTGAACTACATAACCGTACACTAAAAATTGCGTTTGACGGTCTATCTACGTGACATTGACGGAGTTGTGAGGCATCTTCACTTCACAATATCCACAAATTAGTTGAATTTGAACTACATAGTTTGTGCAACTTTTGTTTTATTAAAATACAATTATGACCTTTTTGTTACCGATGGGTGTTAATATCTATTTAAGTATGTATTTAAAAATATATATGTATGTATATCAGTTTCTGGCTGCCATATTACAAGCTTTGCTTAGTTTGGGGTCAGATGACCATGTATGTGTGCAATAATGTCCCAGATATTTATTTATTTATTAGTCTGAACTTAGTAATGCATAAATAACTATACCGGCTACAAAAGAGAACATAAAAAAGTATTCATATGTATTTACAATGGTAACGGAACCCTGCCATGAGTGAATCCACTACACGCACTTGATAATTTTCCCTTTCGATATGAAACAAATTAAGTCATTGTTCAGGTTTTTTCCTCTTTCCTCGTTATTAACATTTTAGGATAATCCTGTTACTAGTTAATAATAATATAATGGTATAATATACGGTATATTATGGTATAATATACGGTACCTGGTAATGTTATGTAAGTAAGCTAAATAACATATATTTATGATCTTAAAAGGGGAGGCCTATGTTCAGCAGTGGACGTCTTCTGACTGATGATGATTTTAAAATGGGATTCCCATTAGATATGCAACTCGATACAAACACATCGAGTATCCTGAATATCGAGTTGCGTTCTAAATGTTATAATACATGGTGGTGAATTTACTCAAACATTTTTAAATTTTAATTTATTGTTACAAGAAGATCGAGCTACTTCGAATAAAAATCTAATATTCTTAAAGCAAGCGAAATGAGCCCAAACTCGAAAGGGTTCGTTCGAATCATCACTCGGATCGGTTCGCCCAGTCGAAAGACCTGAGGTGACGAATATAAAAAAAAACAGTAAGATTGAGAACCTCCTCCTTTTTGGAAGTCAGTTAAAAGAAAAATATAGATAAAGAAAAAATTTGGTACACGATACACGCACTATATTGATATAGATAATGTAAACAATATTCAATTTGGCACCATAAAAAAATCTAAAGTTGGCTTTTTGCCGGCTGCATACTGCATTACGCGCTGATGACACATACCTACAAGTAATATGTAAATATGTATGTATTTATATTATTGTTGGTTCTGTTCCAATTCTGAAAACACTGGGAAAAAACGACTGCCAAAGTATAACTCATACTGATTGTTAAAAATTACATAACTTAAACACTGTTTTAAACTATCACGGTTGTTAAATAAAGTTATATGATAAGTTATATGTCCTTCCACAACCTTACCACGGTAAATATCCCGTAAATAATCATATAACTTTACATTAATTAATTTCAAAATAAAAATCTAAATCGACACAAACTGAATTGACTTAAACCATTCTTGCAATAATAAATATAATGTTAATAATGTTATCAATAAACTTACTTTTAGAAGAAAAAATCAATTATCTACCATAAAACTAAGTTTCTAGAGACCTATATTCTGTTGTGTACTATTAAAATTAATTTATTGTGCGTCTCATTCTATTTCAATAGGGGAGAGAAGAGTGGCAAACATGTTAGTTTAGATTAGACCATTTAAGTTTAGTTTAAAAAAAGGGTTACCTCAACAGAATTGATACCCAATCGTACTAAAAACTATCACCATATAATATACGAGTAGATTTAAAATATTATTAATTGCACTTCAATACAATTCAATCAACTGTCTTAAAAATCAATTAACTAGATATGTTTGTTTACAAAACTGTTTTACTGATGAATTTCTAGTGTAATTCCGCTTCTACGTCGCTTCAAATACAATAAGGAATTTGTGATAAATTTAATCTGAAAACAAAAATGAATTAATTCTGAAACAATACATCAGAAATAGTTTTAGAATTAATACATTTTTGTTTTCAGATTTAGTAATTTCATGTGTCAGAATTAATTAATATTTGTTTCAGATTACTTTAATAATTTTATAATTAAAAATAATTCAGAATTAATTAATTTTTGTTTCAGGTTACGTTAATTTTCAATTTATGTAATTAACATTTTATATCGGGTTAGGCAAAATTAAACTCAATAAAATTAACATTATCAACAAATATTTGCCAGGTAAATTTATCACAAATTCCTTATTGTACTTGAAGCGACGTAGAAGCGAAATTACACTAGAAATTCATCAGTAAAACAGTTTTGAAAATGGACTTCCGCAAAATAACGCCTGATTCAATCAACTATGTTTGTTTATATGAATCGGGAATTACTCACGTAAGATTAAGCCCGATATTTGGTTATATTGTGTGCAAAACACAAAAAACCTTGGAAAAAACCACCGAATGCGGTTGAAACTATAGTCAAAGTGCCCCGGTGGCTCAGTTGGTAGTGAACCTAGCTTCTGCGCTTGGGGGCGTGAGTTCGATTCCCACGTAGGGCAAACATTTATGTGATGAACATTTGTGTTTGGTCTATTTCTGGGTGTTAATATCTATTTGAATATGTATTTAAAATTATATATTATGTATGTATATCAGTCTCTAGCAGCCATATTATAAGCATTGCTTAGTTTGGGTTCAGATGACCGTGTGTGCAAAATGTCCAAAAAAAGTAACTGATCATAATATAGGCACTAACTAAATATTTAAAAATATTTACAACATTTTTAGTTTGGAAAGCATAGTTGTACCTATTTAGATATTTGTAACAAAAAAAACAACTTTTAGTTTAAACCTAATTTAATTAATTTTACTTATCGGATCGCAAGCTTGATTACCTTTCAGATCGATAGACTGATAAAGACCTCACCGCAATTGGAGGGCAGACGAGGCGACGGTCGATGCAATAAATTAACTAATTAATTGGCTATGTTTTTTTAATTAATCTCTTTAACAGGAAAGCGTGTTTCTTTAATTATGCTTATTGTGTTATTAGTGTAAGAGTCAAGTGCGTTACGTACGTTTGTTTAGTAAATTTTGAAGTTGGAATTTGGCATTTTACTTCAATGACAAAGATGCTGTATCATCCATAGTTTTGATATTTTGAGGGACTCTAACAAAAAACAAACAATTAATGACGGCCATTTAATTTTATGGTGTGAGAATCGTGTCAACATTACTTTTAAACAAAATCCAAATGTGCGTAAAAATAACAATATTGTATTTTTTTTAAACATGTGACATGTAGAATGGACTATAAACAAACATAAGACGAAGCTTATGGCCTTTTTATTGCACATTGTCTGTAGTAGTAATCATACTTCAAAAGAACAATGTTCCGAACATGCACGTTTTCAAAATAAAATAATAGCTTCTTTACATAAAAGTATCTTAGAACAGAAATCTACACTAATATTATAAAGAGGAAAGATTTGTACCTATTTTTGTATGTTTGTAATGAATAGGCTCCGAAACTAATGAACCGATTTGAAAAATTCTTTCACTGTTGGGAAGCTACACTATCCCCGGGTGACATAGGCTATATTATATTTTAGCGAGGCCGAAGGCCGAGCTTACACTCGTGCGAAGCCGGGGCGGACGGCTAGTATTTAATATTTTCCGTTCTATTAGTTAAATCTATAGCGTGTACAAATTATTTACGATTAAGTACGTAAGATTGTACGTAAGATATGGTAATATAGTTTGTTCATTATGTACACAAAATATTTGCCTAAAATAGTGAATCTAGATTATATTTATAATATAATAAAAAGTATACAATAAAAATATATTTTATAGTTATATGATTGTTTACGGGATATTTACCGTGGTAAGGTTGTGGGAGGAGCTTCACAACCTTACCACGGTAAATATCATATAACTGATAGTAGACAACCGTGATAGTTTAAAAATATATTTTTTATATTATTAATTTTGTAATAATTTATGAAAAAATTACCGCGTTTAGTACTTAAAGTATTTTGAACACGATTTTATTATGGGTATGTATCTATGTAACGGAATCTTTGAACGTGATTTTCACCCCTTTCAAAATGACGGATTGATTTGAAACTTTGCACACTTATCAAGCACTGATGACAATACAAAAAATTGTATAGTTTGTCCCATTATTATCAATACCAAGAACTTTAGGGTAACGATTTTAAAGCGTGTTTTTTTAGTTTTTTAAACTGCGAGAATTATTAATTTTAGAAATTATAGACTTAAAAAAAAAACTACTCAACATATTATAATCTGACCATTCTAACACCATGGCAATTTAAGCATTTATACTTATTAACTTTTCTTTGTAGCATCTGGATATTTTAACATTTTGACTTTTGGACTGAGTAATAGAGTTAAAATCATCCGTGGTAATAGTATTGGAAAGACAATTTTGTCCACGGCCCGTGCTAGGCCAGCTGGAATCCATATTATGAATATACTAAACGTAATTTAGATTCATTATTTTAGGAAAATAAAAGTCACTGTTTTAGGCAAATAATGTATGTAAACAATCATGATGAATTCTTTTTATTTGCTGTACTGTGCTTACCTTGATTACCATTGTAATTATACGGAATACTGGTCAGTGCAGCACAATTAGCACTAATTGTTATTACGTGGTGTTATATCGTGCTATGCATTATTTATCCTTGATTTCTAATTATTGACCATTCATTAGTTTTACCACAAAAAATGATTCGTATTATGCAGTGATTAAATCTTCAGGATTACTCAGAACTTTGGTGTCGATCTTTGCTGTATCATTATCTATACTATGTTATTTTGACAGGACTACCTACCTAAACATGTTTTTCTATGATTCTCATGGTCTTAATATACCTAACGCAATATATGACGTCCATGGTGTTTCTATAGTAAAATTAAAAATAACAGTGACAACTTTAGAACTGTCAAATTTCACTACAGTTATAAGATTATTTACGGGATATTTACCGTGGTAAGGTTGTAAATATCGGGAGCTCCTTCTACAACATTACCACGGTAAGTAAATATCCCGTGAATAATTATATGACTGTAGTGAAAAACCGTGATAGTTTAAAACAGTATATGGCAAATTTTAATCAACGTTTTTGACCATGTTTAATTTGAATTTTTGGTTTTCAGATTTTATTTTTCTGAATGGAAGGATGAATTTCCTTGCTGTTGTAATTGATCTGACTAGGCCATATTGAAACTATTGGATAAATCATTATTTTATTAGAGAAAGTAATGCAGCGAAAATTATACATATATATTTATTAACATTACTTATTTGAAAGTAATTTTTAAATTTGAAGTGTTGTATTGTGTGTTTGTTGTGTTGTGCAAATTCAACCGCAGCTTAGTCGAAAGAGCGCTCAGGGCAACAACCTGATGGCGCAGGTTCAAATCCTGCCCGTTCACAAATTTTTGAATTGTCTATAACATTTTAATATTATTATTTGACTGAAATAAGTTTCTGTTGAACTCTAAATAAACTTACTAAATAATTGATGAACTATTATGATTGACTGTGAGAACTTTTCATATTAATGAGCTCAGAATTTACTAAACACTTAACTGTGGCCTTAGTACGTAACGATAACTTTTTCGCAAGTTCTCGTAGGTACTAAAGCCACAGTTAAGTGTTTAGTAAATTCTGACCTCATTAATATGAAAAGTTCTCACAGTCTTAAAGTATTCGGTGATTTAAGTAAATTATTCAGTACTAACTACTTATGAAAACGTCAAACGTCACAATTTTGAATAGGTAGTAGAGTAGATAGGTAGGTATGTAGTAAAAATTCATTACGTTATCTATTGTTTAAATTCGTCTAACTTCACTCGTGGGTCTACGACCTTTAAAGTGCGTAGATGTCTTATTTTTAACCGACTTCCAAAAAAGGAGGTTCTCAATACAACTGTTTTTTTTTTAAATTGTGTTTGTTAGCTCGGAACTTTCGACTGGGTGATCCGATTTTTATGTTTCTTTTTTTATTTGAAAGCTGATGCTTCCCTTGTGGTCCCATTTCAATTTAGTCCAGTTCTGACATAGGTAGGTATTTATGTAGTCGGTTTTTTATATTGATAATTTTTACCACCATCTTTCCTTCAGAATCAGAAAGTATTTATTGTATAAACTGTGTACATGGATGGTAAAGTAATTAAGTAGTACTTACTAGTTTCAACAGGTTTGTCCATCAATGAACATACAATATTATTCTTATAAATAATTGACAATGAAAAAAATTTCCTTTCTGCTTTTATGGGGTAATATTTTTGCACTGTAATTAACAAATGTAAATGTAATAAATTACATGTAATCTTACTTATTTATTTAATTTAAGAAAAGTCATATAAACAGTGCCGAGACGCTAGAAATAAGATAAAAATCAAGTAGGTATTACGCCTTATTACCTCCACAATGTTACGACATTATATACTTACTTACCTACCTATCTACAATATAATATTTTATGGGTTTTAATCTATGGTAGTATCTACTGAGGTAATTGCGTCTTCGACAATATTTGCCATATATTACAAATAAAAGACTTTATCTCAGGAGAAACATCGTTATCATTCATCGAACTACGAGCAAAGATATTAAAAAAGACACTACATAAGCTTGATATAGCTACTGCAATGCATAAGATTTTATTTTAGCCGCTTTTCTGTCGCTGCGTTTTCAGGCAAAACATCTATTAAAAAGTTAAAAGTCATACACTACCACTCACCAGATTTCCTCTTCTCGTTAACAAGCACAAGAGATTTGGTTCTCTTCACTCGTAAAGACCTCCTTCTTAAAGATCTCATTAAGGCCTCCGGCATACGCGAAAATCTCGGAGAATCAACTCTCTTCTCCGGCATAAAAAAGTTCTTCACCGCCAGCATCGTCATAGTAACTCTATAAATCCTCTTCTCACGATATCAATTTACAATAACATTCACCAGATATATTTCCGTATCACTATATTGCAAATTCCATTTTCAAATGTAACTTTTTAATTCGATGTCACACTAAAAACACATCACAAGGCCGTTTCAAATTCGTTCTCTTTTCAAGCACGGCGGCGGCATTGCGTTCCTTATATGAAAAGTGTCACTAATCACTATTGTTTTTGCTCATCACTATTCGTTACGTGTCACTATTTATCCTGCTTCATATTTAAAATTGTGGAAGTGTAGAGCAAGAACGCGACGCGTATGGCCTTCTCAAAGGCCGATCGAGAACTGGCGTGCCTTTAGCATTTTACCTAGTCAAGGGGGAGCGAGTTCTACAGAATACGTAATATTTTCCACGTATATTTGCTTGTTATCAGTCAGGTACACTTGTGGAGTAAGTTTTTATGGATCAGTGAAGTTCACGATCTATTTTTTTTTTTATGGGTGAACGAACGCGAGTGCCTACTGCCCATGGCAATTACAATCACTGATTGAATGCTAGTCACTGATTCGGATGGCACGCGCTAAACTGTAGATACCTACCTATAGTCAATTTGGAAAAGTAATACCGCGGACCTAGGATTGCTTTTTTAGACGACTGCGCAAGGAGAGTTATGTTTTTCGAGTGTATGTATGTAAACAAAAGGTGAAACTGCTGGTAACATTAAAATACAAACTTATATCACAGTTTACCTATCCAATTCGTCAAGGTCGTTCAGATTAATAACACGATAACCGTATAGATTGAATGGTGTATAAAGATTATTTTTTTGCATGAATAGAGAAGCTATGGCTTTTGACGGCTGAGAAAATGATGATAGGACTATATATATTTACGTTAAAAAATGTTTATAACGGAATTGTGTGACGGAGTCTGGTTTTTTTGATCGAATTATTCTAAGCATGACTAAGAAATTGAGCAAAG
Organism: Agriopis leucophaearia; assembly: GCA_949125355.1. NCBI lineage: Eukaryota > Metazoa > Arthropoda > Insecta > Lepidoptera > Geometridae > Agriopis > Agriopis leucophaearia. The sequence goes on from OX421270.1 coordinate 1,118,928, forward strand.
TAGGTAGGTAAGTATAATATTCGTATGATATTTCTCTGTTTGGTCGAATTATTCCAATAATGACTCATAAACAGAGCAAAATATAAAAATTCATGTCTCATTATAGTATTTTTATATAGTATAGTATTTTTAGTATTTCTCCGATAAGCTGTGATGATATATATTAAAATGTGGTTTAAAACTGTCTTGTAATATAGTAACAACTAGCTGCGCCCCGCGGTTTCACCCGCGTGGTGATGAAAATCGGTGATGATGATGATGATGATGAAAAGTAGCCTATGTGTTAATCCAGGGCATAAGCAAATTTCAAATTTCATCTAAATCCATCAAGCCGTTTCTGCGTTATTGAGTAACAAACATCCATCCATACATCCATCCATTCAAACTTTGACATAAATTATATTAGTGTGATTAGTGTGACGAATAAGCAGATATCAGTGTTGCTGGTGTAAATACCGCAGGGAAACGCTGGATGCAGGCCGTTTTGGAGACCGATGGGAGGCCAATGTCCAGCAGTGGACGAGTGGACGTCCTATGGCTAAAATGATGATGATAAGTGTTGTTATATATACAATTGATAATTTTAATTAAAGGAGAAAATTTAATTGATTATCTGTTTTGTAAACCAAAATATTTACCCATGGATATTGGATACCTAATTAGTTTGTAAGTTTTGGCAAACAGAATCGACGCCTTTGATAGGAAAAAAAAACTTTGTATTATTAGTTGAAATTTCTTTTTAGGTGAGTATATTCTCTGAAACACCAAAATGTACCTTTGATTTAATTAAGAGTACCTAAAGAGTCACTGTTGCTCTATTATGGGTCTACATACTATTGCTCTACATGCTATTTAATCTGTGGTTTTCCTTCTAATTTACGTACTTAATAGATCACATTTCCCGTTTTCGCGGGACATAGCGTGATAATGACCATTTTCCCAATGGATATAGCAAAAATGTAAGCACTTCTCACAAATAAAAGCCACTGAATCCGAACATTAACCCTGAGATCATATTCCTCTGTACCTGTTTAATTTTGCATGAAATTTTGCATTCATAAAGTTAGCTGCTTCAGCGCTTTCACTTTTGTATTAACATTTATCTGAAATAGTCAGAATTAGCTTTTGCTAATGTTCTGGCATAAATAAACAAACTGAATAATAATAATCTAGATATCAGCCTAGATTTTTTTTTGTGTGTATGTTAGAGGATTGTGAATTAATTTTAATGGTTCTGCTTTTATTGAATAATATATTGAATATATCGCTCGAAGAAACGATGGGGAAGAAAGGTTCTTGAGTGGAGACTAGAACCGGAAGATGCAGCTAAGGTAGGCCTCCCACTAGATGGACTGACGACATTGTTAGAGTCACGGGCATTCAGTAGATGCAGATGGCAGGATGTCGTTCAGTGTGGAAGTCAAAGGGGGAGGCCTATGTTCAGCAGTGGACGTCTTCTGGCGGATGATGATATTAAATTATATAGATGGAGGTCACATATAAATTTGAAGAAAATATTCCACCCGTAAAAGTGGAAAATAAAGGTATAGATCTCATTTATTGAATTACACCGGCTTCCAGAGTAGGTAGTTTCCAAAAAAATCGCTTTATAAAAGCACTACTTAGCTTCTTTACTCAGGCAGGCTTAGCTCAAGTCGTGCAGATGGTTATCTAAGCAGTGGGCACGATGCAGTTACCTACTTCTTCCAGATAAGTAGGAACTTTGAGTATACATTCCGTAGGTACATTTAAGGGGGCTGTTCCCGTCTGGAAATCTCTCGCTCGCACACTTTCACATTATAGAAGAAATAGTCTCCTAATGTGAATTTCTAAAAAGTGACAAAATCAAGTTTTGATGTCTATCATAACATTACAAGCCCCCTTAAAACGATGGTAGACAATTTAAAACTTATAAATACAATTTTGAATCTTTGGATGCAAATTTGAAATTTATGAATTAAATTTTGGATTAAGTATATCTTTGATGTGCTATTTTACTAAACTCAGTACCAGCTACAGACTTCTATCAGGATATATTAAATATTCACTATTACCTATGATGCGGTCTACAATGGAGAACGCTTGCCTAGAAGAAACCGATTCACTCTTGACTTGAAGACACCCCGATTGTAACCATCGGGGAACACCCATTCAGGCAGCGCATTCCACAAACTAGCAGTTTGCACAATAAAAGTGGAATCAAAGCGCTTCGTTCAGTTTGATCTCTGTGGTCGTCTTAACAGTAGCGCATCAGGCGTCAATAAAATAAATGACAATACACTAAATTCATCATAAGCATCATAATTTCAGCCCATCATGTTCCCACTGCTGCCTCTACTACTGCCATTCTCTAATCTCTACACTAGTCTTAGTCTCTACATGACAAAAACCTCTGCCATGACCATAATAAATAATAGTACCTTCAAGGCACGATTTACGTCAAGTTTACGTAGTAACTATTACTGTAATCTATGTCGCGACTTAGTAGCCATAATGACAGGCACAGAATGCTGTCACACCCACATGAGACCGGACCGCAGAATAATAGACAGTAACTAAGACCGGTCGTCTTAGAGTTGATAACAAACCTTCCTCAACATTAGATAAGTGTAATATATTGTACAAGGCGCAGGAAAGAAAGTTATGATCAAGATAGAAGAGCCACTACAGCGCTTAAATTCGGTTTGCTAACTCAGCGGCAACATCGACGGACAAAAAGCAAAAGATACAGCATAATTGAAAGGATAATTCTGAAGTAGGTGATACTTAACGTAGGTCTCACAAGGTTTACTAGTATTCAATTCGTTACTTAAAGTATAATATATTCATTTTCAAATTCAATACAAAACACCAGAACTCTAGATTTCAAACTTGACTGAATAGAAATGTCCAAAGTTTGGGTCGGTTCATATTCAAAAGCTCAAAAGACGAAAGCGCTTCGGGAATATTATTTTACCCGCAACTAGAGGCTTTATACTGACGTGGGTACACGTTGGGCTCCTCCAGGCTATTATCTGAATAAAGCGCTCTGTTTCATTTAACATTTAACCGAATTGTTCTCTACTTTGTTTGAATTACTTTAAAGTTCTGCCTTTATGAAAAACAAAGGCCCTTTTAGTCTAGCCGTTTGAAATTATATGAAAACCAGACCATTTCCTTATCATTTACATAGCTGATTAATAATTGTGCTTATTCTAACCGCCTACGTATATATTTTAAGCAGTAAATAAAGTAACTTTTATTCCTTGTCCCAACATAGATAGCTCAAGGATATAACAGGTTTATTTATCCTACGCACCTGTCCTCCTACAGTATATCTATTTCTTTCTAACTTACATATTAATAGTTTGAAAGAGCAGGACAGAAGTAACAAATGAGTAATAGGAATAGTATAGGACCTAGAACTAAGCCTTGTGGTACGCCGTGTAGGTTGAAATTAATATTAGCATAACCTTCTCACCAGTTTACTTTGTCTTTACGATATAGAGTTTACCATCCCCCTTCTACTTTAGGACAAGTAGAAAGTTGACCTGCTACCATCTATATATTGTGGATTTGTCTTAGATACTTTTATATAATGTTTAAATTCTACGTTACTAATCCGTACAGCCAAAGAATGGAATAATCTACCAGCTTACCTGTTTCCTGAGAGATACAATCTAATACAATCTTTTCAATGTCAAGGTGGATAGTTTATAATCAAATTCTAAATATGCTTGCTCCATCTTAGACCACATCGTTGTTTTCCAACAGGCAAGTTCTTGGGCAACGCTACTGACATATGCGCGATAAAAAAAAAACTAAGAATATGAATATTAAACAAGACATTACAAGTAATTGAAACTTTTTTAGCACAACATGAAAAAGAAATGAAAAAAAAGTACCTCGATCGTAGTCGTGTATGCTTATACCGCTAAAATTGTTTATTACCTAAAAAAAAAAAAAAAAACAACATTTACATTAGTGTCACATTAAAATATAATTATTCAAGCTCAAAACGTCAACGACATCGTAAAAGTAAATAAAAATGACATTGCAGAATGTCTTTTAAATGTCAATAAAGTTACAGACGCAGTAGATACATTTAATAAGAATAAAATTGTGGTTTTTAATGTGAACAATTTAATAGCTCGGGTCGGGGCGTTGAAAATTTTATGATTTAGGCCAGAGGTTGTAAATTTTATTTGACATAAATGGTAGCCTAAGCATTAATAAAATAGCTAGCTATTTATGTGAAAATATCATTGTCTTAATTTCACGTTTGGCAACACGAATACTAAACTTTTTTATGAAAGGAAATGAAAGAAAAGACGTAAATTAAATATTTCTATTGCATAGCTATGTTGTTTTTCCGAAAAAGAACGACGTAACCGACATAGCTAAATTAATTATTAGGCAAGCAAGTAGTTATATGGGTTGGCTTCCGTTGTTTGTGGAAGAACCGGCAACCGTTGGGGTGGATAGGTTATACAGTGGAGATGGAGACCGAACCAGCAAACATAGAGTAGGTTTTTACATACAATTAAATAATGTATAATTTGCCAAGAAAATATTGATTACTAAATATATGTATTTATTAATTATTTCTATGTAAACCCGAGTAAGAATAATTTTAATAATGATATGCAAAGCGTAATATAGAGCATACAAAACCGATGACTCGGTAATGTCAACACAGTTGTTTCAATATACTAACGAAGGTATATTATACCTATGTACGCGTACATCTACAGCTGAGTTAAGAGCATAGCTTCTATCATTGTTTAGAAAATCATAAATCGACATTTATTACGTAACTAATAAAGCTAAAGTATCATTATTTTTTCCGACACCGACATTGCTATTAAAATTTGCAAGTTGAAGTGGCAATGGGTAGGCCACATTGCTCGAGGAACTGATGACCGATGGGGAAGAAAGGTTCTTGAGTGGAAACCATGAATTGGAAGACGCAGCGTCGACATTGTGAGAGTCGCGGGCATCCAGTGGATGCAGATGGCAGGATGTCGTTCAGTGTGGAGGTTAAAGGGGGAGGCCTATGTTCAGCAGTGGACGTCTTCTGGCTGATGATTATGATGATCATTATTTTTTCCCGAGTGCCTTAGCAGGAGAATACATGTTTTTATTTCAATATTTTGAACCAACTTAACAAAAGGAGGGGTTTTTAATTCGGTTGTATGTTTTTATAATGTTTCTTTTTTATTACCTCGGAATTCCGTCGTTTATAATACCGATTTAGAAAATACTTTCTTTTATTTGAAAGGATATATACGTTCAGTGTGGACCCATAGAAATTTTTATCAAGATTGGTTCAGTAGTATGATTTTTAAACCATAATAAATAGAAAAATATGTCGTCGATGTAAATGAAATTGGTCGGTTTTATAAATTGTTAATTATTGTCCCCTGATATCAAAGAGGTTTGACGCTAATATCTATTTGTCTATATGCCTGTGTATCTGCAGCTTGGTAGCTTCTAAAGAGATGTACCGATTTCAATGCGGTTTTCATACCTGGTTTAATCGGGATAGTTTTCCGCAGAATTGGAAGACGGTATTAAATTTGATTAAGTTTATACTCATGTATATAAAAGACATTAAAATTGAAAATTGACACCATTATCAAAACTTTGACGGATATTAATGAATAACAAATCACATAAGACTGCATCAAATAAGGCATTAAAGGAAACATACAGCTCTACCGCCATACTTTGACTATATATGGTAATATGGTAACTAAATATGACTATCGACTACATATGGCCAAGTTGCAACTACCGCAATTCTTTTAAATGTTTATTTATTTTAGATGTTTATTTTTACATATTTTTTTGATAATACGCCCTAAAAAAAGCTTATGGAATTATGTATCCGAAATGTACCTTATATTGTAATTATAGTGCAAGCGTTTTGCATAAGGTTATGAACGATCACAAATAAAAAATAAAAAAAACTGGTTATTTATATGTGAATTAGAATTGTTGATTTACACAAGAAAATTATATACACGTTAGAAATAATAAAGAACTAGTCAAAACAACGCCATCATTTTCCCCGCTTGTCCTCTCATCAAGGGGCTTTTATATTAGTAATAATATATAAATAAATAAAAATAAATGCATTAGGTTAGTTTTTTAAAAGTAGATTCATGTTTAAATTTTAGTTCTTTCCTATTTGTGTAAATATGCAAAGAAACGCTGCCCTTACTAAATTATACAATTAACTAAACTATTCCAAACTAAAAACGATTTTCTAAAACTCATGATCCACATTCCACCGAGTAGTTCAGATCCAGAATATAGGGTTACTGACGTCATTGCATACCAATAAACAACCAAATTATAAATAATATTGGCCATTACAACCGACCTGGTCTAAATACTTGGAATAATAATATTATACTGGGTGTTAACATCATTTTCTGTCAAAACATTATAGCATAGTGTGTATAGAAAAATCGTAGTTAGATCAGAGTCAGACCAGCCAAACAAAGCAAATTCTAATTATGCCTTAGTAAAATTATCGTAAAAATTTGCTAATTGAAGTGGAAATGGTCAAGCCACAGCGCTTGAAGAACTGATAACCGATGTGGAAGAAAGGTTCTTGAGTGGAGACCACGAACCGGAACACGCAGCGTAGGTAGGCCTCCCACTAGATGGACCGACGACATCGTGAGAGTCACGGGCATCCAGTGGATGCAGACGGCAGGATGTCGTTCAGTGTGGTTAAAGGGGGAGGTCTATGTTCCCTCCCATGAAAATTATCGTTCGTGTGCTAATGACTCAATTTTTCATATTTATTTTTCTCTGCACCTCTGAGTTCTAAATATTGGTGCAGAGCAGGATCGAAGATCGAACCGGGTGCCATCAGATATATACAGGGTTACGCATATACCGTCTACTAAGTCGAAAGGAGGTCATTGTACTCATCATTATGAACAACTTTTACTGAAAAACTACTTAAAAAAAACTTTTAATTAGAATAAAAAACTGTTCTATAGAAAAAGGTCATTGGCACTTGACAAAATGTATGGAACAGCAGATTTTTTCCCGCAATTTCAAACTCTACCTTCATTGCTGACAAAAATGTATTACATCGTAAGAATGTGTAACTATTCCTTGACATAGTCGTAAATAGAAACCTGACACTGATACAAACTGAAACTGACGTCGATTTGCTATAAATAAACATTATTATAAGAAAGCGAAAGTTAAATAGGTCACAACCTGAAAAATCAAGGCGATACATCAAAACATATTAGCGCTAGACCACCCACTCCTTATGATTAACAATATAGGTCGGTATGGAAAAACTGACTCACGTAATCAAAACAAAATTACCTTAATTGAAATTATGTGGGCTCAGAAGCGGGATCCGATAGGTAGCATGTGGGTGATAACCCAAACAGACGAGGTCATGATCTGAGTAGGCTGAGTAGCTAGCCGTGAACTAGCACTACTTTCAGAGCTTTTTGGTAGCCTCATCTTCATCAGCCAGAAGACGTTCTTTGCTGAACATAGGCCTCCCCTTTTAACTTCCACACTGAACGACATCCTGCCATCTGCATCCACTGGATGCCCGCGACTCTCACAATGTCGTTGGTCCATCCAGTCGAAGGCCTACCTACGCTGCGTCTTCCGTAGTCTCCACTCAAGAACCTTTCTTCCCCATCGGTTGTCGGTTCTTCAAGCGATGTGCTTTTTTGGCAGTTTACGACTTTCTGAATAGAGAGTTCTTCTCAGGTCTTATGTCTGGTGTTTCCTTCCGGTTTTTGGAACAGAGTAACCACAAACATAAAACAGTCACGTTCTACCGTACGGTATATGCGTTTGACTCCGTTTCCTTGTGGAACGGAGAAGGTAATTTTATTTGTTTCGTAATTATCCGTTCCGACGTCGAGAGAACAATTTGGGTTAAGACTCATAAGAGGTCGGGTTTTAGTGAGTTTGTATTTCTGTTACCATTTTTTCTTATTTATCTCGTATCTCAAAAATGAGTTTTTTTTTTATTTCAAAGAAGGATTCATTGCGGTGGTAGCGTTATTTGACCACAATCAGTTTAGCGGTTTAAAAGTAATTTACTCTACCAAAAATTTAATTCACCAAGAGATGTTATTTTTGCACCGGCAGTAGAGTAGGTCACCCGAACCCAAAACAATACTTACTCTCATTTGGCAAAGTACGAATTTGTGTTGTGAATCCACTACCTATCCGAATCGAATGAATAAATTATGTGGTTGCTGATAAATTCAACAGTATGTGGGCCGCATCGCAATTTCGAGGTGTCAGGTGAATTTGTAGAATAGGTGTTTTAGGCGTAACAACGGCACTTTTTAACCGACTTCAAAAAAGGAGGGAAGATCTCAATTCGACCCGTATTTTTTTATTTATATTTTTTATTCAGACCAAAAAAGCCGGCGTTTTTTTATGTACGTCAATTACTCCAACATTAGTGAACCAATTGTGGTTATTTTTTATTATGTTGAGAAATCTCTCGGTGTGGTCGCACAAAATTTCAATAACTTTGGCTTAGCAATCTTTTAGCCAGCCTTAATAATTTATGTATGGTTAACCGACTTCAAAAAAGGAGGAAGGTTCATATTGTTTTATTATGTTCAAGCGCTTGTTGATTTGGGAATATCAACAATTTCGTTCTGAAACTGGTTTAAAAAGAATTTTTTTTTATGACCAGATGGGCTAGCATTTGACCACAACTCACCTAATGGTAAGCGACGATGTGGTCTAAGATAGGGCTCGCTTGCCCATGAGGTGCCTATTCACTCTTGTCTTGAAGAGACACAGGTTGTAATTCATAGGGAACACCGAGGCAGGGAGCGCATTCCATTCCTGTGCAGTTCGTATTAAGAAGAAATATTGGAATCACTGCGTACGGACTTATTTCGGCTTTTGGTATATGTTTCTCGCAACAATGCCGGAGGAAACTAGTCTAACCTTGCCAATGGCCCAAAACAAGACTAGAAAAGAGTTCGTATGCTACTAAATATTCTGGCAAAGAAGCGTGAGCTGCTGATGGATGAAAACATCGTGATGATCGGAAAACATAGCATGATGGTAGGACTTTTCACTCTTCAACACAGTCTAGCACAGCACACCAGATCATAGCACACCAGACTACATCAGTTTTTTATGAATAGGCTTGCATTTAACCGCCAACTCGCCTTATGCAATTTGTAATTCAACGTCTAACCTATCAACCATAAAAAAAACTGCCACAGACCCCAACGTCTGCTAGAGACCTACTCTACCATATTAACAACCATGTATTTTCTTCGGTTACATCCCACATAAATAAGGTATCACAATATACCCCATCGCCTTACTTTGGGCCTAACCAAGGGCTCGAGTTCTTTATGATCCACAACTAACGGCAATTTACGAGGTACATCCCTCGTGTTAACTATTAGTTACGATCGAGTGAATTTCGATCGGCATATCGATTATCGATTATCCAGATTATTTATTGTGGAAAATCGTTCGGGCGTAATTGGTGAGGTGAGGAGAAGACGGTAGTTTTTGTTACCCGTCATCTCTGCCTCTGACGTTGATTTAAAATCACTGGGTAATGTAATCATGAACGTACTTGCAAAGTATTTGTCGGGTGTGTTTGTAATAAAACGGCCACTTTTTTTTTTTACTTCTGATAGATAGATAGAAAACTCTTTATTGTTCACACTAAAAATTACAAAAGTACATAAAAAACAACTGATTTTCTTATTAATGTAATATTTTCAGAATTATCAATATAAAACCCCGACCTTATAAAAATGTGTCAGAACTGGACCAAACGGGAAGCACCAGCTTTCAAATAAAAAAAGAATCATCAAATCGGTTCACCCAGTCAAAAGTTATGAGGTAACAAACATTAAAAAAAACAGTCGAATTATTAACCTTCTCTTTTTTGGAAGTCGGTTTAAAAAGCAAAAAAGCTTGTGCAAATGTGCTAATAAACACATTTTTTACATATTCAGCGAAACAGTGAAAAGTGACAAGATCTAAAATAGGAGGCTTGGTACTATTCGGAAAGAACGTCAAATATTTTTCACGTAATGTGAAAATGTCAACCATTGTCTCTTGATCTAAATCAATTGTATTGTATCAATTTTTTGTCGAGCCGCATTTCTCACGAGTTTTCATTGTGTCATCGGTCTGCGATTGTTGTGTACTCGGATTATTTATTCGATGATTAATCGATAATTAGATTATTTTAACTCAGCTTAAAGTGGTGATTAATGGTGCTCAAGTATTTAATTAAAAAAGAACGAGATGATCTTGGCAAATTGGAGTTATAACACAGAATAAACGAACGATTTCTGGTCAATTTCCTTTTCTTCTGTTAACGGGGCGACATTTTTGACAAGACGTTTCTTCCTAAACCCCCTTAGTGACTTGCCTCGTTATCTTACGCCCTCAAAAAATCTTTTTACCCTCTCTAGCACTGTGCCTCATCACTTTGGGATACACTTTTACGACAACGTGGATCACGCAGCTTTGTCATTTTCTAAACTAGAGAGCCTCAGCCTAGATGTACTCAATTCCCCAGCTTTTTTGTCAGGCATAGGGCACCGAAACCTTATTTACCTAGTTTCATATTCTCGCGATCACCATTCCAGTTTTCCACTAACACTCAATTGGCGCCATAATTCCCACAATAACTGCAGTTATGGAGAAATTGTGGATAATTGTACGACTTTCCTTTCCACCGAGCGAAGGCGGAAGGCTTAGGTCTAGACTTTCTATGGTTTGTAGAAAAATTATTGAATAGTGAATCTGACTTTATTTTCAGAGCACTCATTATATTTTTAATGATGTACACTATTTCCTTTTCTTTTACGGGCAGAACCTTTATTAATAAAATTAAACAAAAATCTAATACCCAAACTACTTAGCTAATTATGAAGAATATAATCGGTTAGTTTAACCATAGGTCGTTGAAGGTTAAAGACGATATAAACGGTCCAGCTCACTACCAGTTGGCAGCGAACCCAGCATGATGGTGGCATTACTATTTCCTTGCCATATTTAATCAATATTGGTAAAAGCAAAAATTGTGGAAAAAATAAAAACACAGAGCAATTAAGTTCATTGTGAAATGCAACTAGGCCGCGTCTTTGCTTATCAGACATAATGTGGATGTGGTGTGTGGTGGCAAGCCTCTATATATATATATATAAAATAGGCACTTGGCTACAGAATACATAATACAACTTTCCTCCTGCTCTATTATCCGTAGCATGTATTGAAAAAAAAGATGTGATAAAAGCGGTCAATAAGAAATGTGTTAATGGACACATTCTAAGTTTTTATAATATACTTAAGTAGAAGTTTAAGATAGAAATAAATTACTTATTAGCCTAACATTAGGCTAGATTGTAACTAAATTAAGGGGCGCTATTTACACGCACAACTTTAAAAATAAACGGCCTTCTCGTTTTTTTATTTACTGATTTTACATAAATATTAATGGTCATGGCTAATACAAAACAAATTTGGAATCAATTATAAACAAATCGAGGGTTCAAAAGGTAGGGTGTATTGGTTAAATAAAACAGTTTTGTAACATCTGGTGGTAACAGCGACACAAGTCATGAGAACCAGCGACTGAGCTAACTAACTAGTTACAAAAAAAAATAAACTAGCAAGATAAATAATACCTATTGCAAAAACAATATAAACTGGACATAAAATTATCGTATTTCTTTTTTAAATTAGAAATAGGCTTGCATTTGACCGCCAGCTCGTTTTGTTTTTGAGTACTCGAGTTTTAGATACAACGATACCAAAATAATAAAATTGATTCAAATTAAAAGGAAACTTTATTTGCTTACATGGTTATGTGTGCCTAGGCTTACAAGGCTTGGATTTGAAACTACGTTCATAAAGCCTAAGGCCTTACGCGATTCTGTTTAGGTGGCTGCGAATAGTTGCGCGACCGCAAACCGTATCTCAGCACGTTAAGGTTCAGATTCGCGTGATTTTCCGCGCTGCGCTGTTTCGAGCCCACGTTAAGAGTTAGCCGTAAGGCCTCAGGCCTATGGCCGAGTATTACAAACGTCATCGACCACTAGCGCCCCTCCACGGATCTAGAGACGAACTACCTAAAGTTAGCTGGGCAGAATTTCATATTGATTATTGTATTACTACTCCTACTAGATAATTATCAAAGTTATCGATTTGTATTCGATTCACTATAATATAATTAATTCTAAGAAAGGGCACAGATATTTTTTTTGCCATTTAATGATGCTAGGCCGATGATGATGAATATGTGTTTGTAGTATTTTTGTTTGTACTATGACAACAAGCACTCATGTCAAATCAGGAGCCTTACGCCTACCTGTTATAAGCGATTCAGTTTAGGTGATTGCGAAAAGTTGCGCGACCGCACATACTCGTATCTCTTTAAGGTTCGCGTTCGCGTGATTTTGCAAACTGTGCGAGTTAGAGTTAGGCGTAAGGCCCCAGGACTAACCATTAAGCCTTTACCAACTTACTTGATTACTAGTATTTCACTAGTAAACGAACTTATCACTTAGACCCCAACTTCCATATTTCTATGTATGTACCTAACCCGTGGTTCCTCAACCACTGAAGCAAGAAAATTGTCACGCCAGCCGCCTCCGACCACCGAGGTACCGCGACAAGGTCGACGGACGGTAAAACGGTTTATAAATATAGCTTTTTGATACAAATAGACTCCTTTACTGAGGTATAGAGCAAAGTTGTGTGTTGCCAATGATGACATATGGTACTGAGACGTACTGTTAGCCTTTCGGAAAAACTCAGACAATGGTAATAGAGTAATGCTCGAAGTTTCTTTGCGCGATCAAATCCGGAACGTAGATATACGCCAAAGAACCAGAGTCGCCGACATATGAAAATTTGCAAGTTGAAGTGGCAATGGGCAGGCCACATCGCTAGAAGAACTGATGACCGATGGGGAAGAAAGGTTCTTGAGTGGAGACCACGAACCGGAAGACGCAGCGTAGGTAGGCCTCCCACTAGATGGACCGACGAAATCGTGTGAGTCGCGGGCATCCTGTGGATGCAGATGGCAGGATGTCGTTCAGTGTGGAGGTTAAAGGAGGAGGCCTATATATATATGTATAATGACGAACTTATGCAGTACCTACTTACCTCCGAGTGTCAATTAGTCGACTTGCAAAGAGCTCTTACGGAATTTCACGCGAATGCAAATTTCAGAAACTCTGGCAACTTACTAACTTTAAAGTTAGGCTGTGCTGTTAGGTATTTTGTGGTTAGGCGTGAAATAATTGTTTGAGTAACTAAGTGAAAAGTCTAACACTGTTGTATAAAAACAATTGTAATTTACTTAATAATGCTTATTGTAAATGATTCATCATCAGCCTATCATGATCCCACTGTTGGGACTCAGGCTTTCTCTCAGAGAGAGGATGGGCCCTAATCCATCATACTGGCCCAGTGCATGTTGGTGGATGTCATGCTTTAGAGGTCCTTGGACATACCGTTTTCCCTTACGAGGTTTGCGAGCGATAGCATCAAAACTGCATATAATTATTTTAGGTACGAAATAAGTCATTAGCAGGGCCGAGGTTCGAACTGGGTGCCGTCAGATTGTAAAGCGCACACGTTACTGCTCGGCCACCATAGCTCTTCTAACAATTCTGTGTTACGATTAAGTTTGCAAAAAAGAGAATTAAGAGCAAAGAAATAAAAAATAAAAAACTCATAAAAAAATCTCTGTTGTGATTAATGTTTCACTAAAAGTGTTTTATCATCCCCGTCGATCCTGTTACGTAAATTCTTTCCAATGGTTGCTTGGAAGAGATCGCTTTTAGCGATAAGGCCACCACTTGTGGCACTAGCTCGTAAGTGTTTTCTATCTGTATGTAATTTTTATTTCTAGTGTACACAATAAAGAGTTTCTATCTATCTAATAGAATGTGTATAGAAAACAGTTGTGTGCTGTTTTAAACTATCACGGTTGTTCACTACATAACAGTTATTATGAATACCTATTTACGGGATACTTCCCGTGGTAAGGTTGAGATCTCCTTCCACAACCTTACCATGGTAAATATCCCGTAAATAATCATAGAACTATAGAACAATGTTTTACAAAAAAAACTCTAAAAAAATACCGATTCTCCCTTTCCAGATTTAAACTGACATTTCAAAAATCCATTTCTTGTTCCAATACATACAGATTTATGAAGTAATCCATCAAATCAATATAAGGGCGAATCTACACTATAATGGAGATATTAAATTGCACCCCTGCACCATAGTTACGGGAAATCAAGGGGAGGAACGTCACTTAAGTCGCGGAGGATATTGAGAAGGGAATGACCCTCTCATATCTTGAGAGTGCACCATTAATGTATTATGAATTGTCTTCTCTTATGACGGCTGCATATGAGCTTTCGATAAAAGATAAACTACTAATAAATAGATAAACATATTATTCATCATCATCACTAATACAGCCATAGGACGTCCACTGCTACACGTAGGACATCAATCTCCAAAAGGGCCAGTTGGAAACGGCCTGCATCCAACATTTCCCTGCGGTCTCTTTTAGGTCGTCTGTCCATCTTGTGGTTCGCTTACCGGTCCGTGGTCTCCATTCGGCCATCTGTTCGTTCGTCTACGGATCTCCTCATTTCTGATTCGATCTCGTAGAGAAATCCCGAGTAGAGCCTCTCCATAGCTCCTTGTGAGACTTTGAGCTTGCTAATGAGGCCCATAGTGAGAGACCACGTTTCACTGCCGGTTGTCATCACTGGCAACACACACTGGTCGAAGACATACACACATCACACATCATCAGCCAATTAACGTCCACTGTTGGACAAGGCCTCCCTCATAGAGAGGGGTGTTGCCATAATCCCCACGCTTGGCAGGCGGCTTGGGGATCGCGGCAAATTCCACATTTTCATCCTAAAGTGCAGTGCACAATTACATCATGGTTCGCGTATCGCATGACGATGCAGTGCGATTGCTGAGCAAACGTGGTCTGCATAGATATATGCGATATGTCGCGAATACAAATTGCAAAGTGAGAGATAAACTACCGTATTTTGTTATAACATAGATGAAATTTAGAAAACTTGAGTTGAATTAATAATTTATCAGTCGCTTGTGCGATACTTAAGTGCCTCTGAAATAACTGTTTCATTTTGAAGCGTAACATTTGTTAGGTATCAAATAATACGAAAAAAGTAAAGAAAATCTTAGTTTAAATATCACAGTATCAAATTCATATTATTATGACCAAAAATACCTACTGTAAGTAATATTTTATTTTTATTTTCATGTATTTTAAGGGTTCCGTACCCAAACGGTAAAACGGGACCCTATTACCAAGGCTCCGCTGTCTGTCTGTCTGTTTGTCAGTCCGTCTGTCACCGGGCTGTATCTCATGAACCGTGATAGTTAGACAGTTGAAATGTTCACAGATGATGTATTTCTGTTGCCGCTATAACAACAAATACAAAAAAAAAAAAACAGAATAAAATAAATATTTAAGGGGGGTTCCAATACAACTAACGTGATTTTTTTGCCGTTTTTATAGATAATGGTGCGGAACCGTTCCTGCTCGAGTCCGACTCGCAATTGGTCGGTTATTTCAATACTTGCTCATAAAATGTTTAGTGGATAAACGTATTTTTTATATGTTAAGAGATAGATGCTATTATCAAAGCTCTGTGATGCATTGTAACGTAAAATCTGGCTCGCTCAGCTCAGTGGCGAGTAACTCGAGCATGCTCCAGTAAACGAATCGATACTTGATCGTAATGCGATCTGCATCGCTCCAAGCGATGTGCATCTCACGCGTCGATTCGCAGAGTTATTGAACTTCGAGGACGTTAAACTGTGTGTACTTGGTTTTATTATACGATTAATAATATTTTCTATGTACTAGCAACGCCCCGCGGTTTCACCCGCGTGGTGATGAAAATCAGTGATGATGATGATTATTAAAAGTAGCCTATGTGTTAATACAGAACATAAGCAATGTATTTTCCAAATTTCATCCAAATCCATCCAGCCGTTTCTGCGTGATTGAGTAACAAACATCCGTATCCATCCATGCATACTTACGTTCACATAATATGTATATGATATTAGTGTTATTAGTGTGATAATAGCTCTTGCTCGTCTTAATTATTATTTGTTAGTATTTTATTTCTTCGTTCTAGGTAAAACTAAATAAATGTGATCTACCTACTTAAAATATTAAAAAAAAATAAAAAAATATGTGAAGTTAGTTTTTAGTTTCAGTTTATTTTTTTTGTTAGGTTAAATTGATAATCATTAACTATTTGGTGGTTGGTTAATACAGTGTTTTTTTAATTATAAACATTACACAACTTATTGGCATCAATTCTGGCGTACCATTCTCTAAACTAAACTAATCGGACAGGGCTAAAATTATCGGCGTCTTTTTTCATTTCGGTACGTCAGAAAGGATGGCAACCATTTTAGAGCTATCAAATTTAGTTTAGTTTAGAGAATGGTACATCAGAATCGACGTCATTGCTTACCAAAAAAAATATTCATCCTATTTTTTACCATTTTCCTAAAATTGATTTTAATTTATCTACGTGGTTAAATGTCTCAAAATACTAAAATTAATATGTATTTAGTATTTACTCAAGTGTCTAAGCGAATACTTAGCTAAAAGTTACACAAATTAGTTAATGAAATTAGTCTGCAAGGTTCATGAGGCCTAATCCTAACTAAAATCAGAACCCTTTGCGTAATTTTTATTATATTTTTTCCAGACTAAGTACGTCTGAACAGACTGGAGTTAGTCTTATTTAGTTTATCTCAGCTACCAGGGGCCTTACCCCTAGCCCGAAAAGTTGACCCGCATATGTGTTATTTGTCTAAACGGTACCATCAACTGCGATAAGCGGTAGTTATTTGATAGCCGCCAAGCTTTGTTATTTTCATGCAGACACGCATAGTAAAACGGATTTTCGTTCATTCAAGTTAGACGCTTTTAAATGATGCAGCTTAAATGAGTTGGTTAATTTTAGGTACCTATCAGGTACCTACTAAAAGTTGGCTAGCAAAAGTGAAGCTAGGGGTAAGGCCCCAGAAATAGTGCAATGATGTACAGTCCAAGTATGCAATTTTCTCCTGGTGTGGCAATATTGTCAATAATATTTAACGCCAAAGATATTAAAAATGGGGTGTGACTGTGTCGTGGACACTTTGTGTTTGGCGTGTACGTTTACTTTGCGCTTACGAAGTCGCGGGCGTCAGCTAGTATGTCTCACTCAACGTTACAAGTTCTTTGATCCTTTAGCTATCGAGTTGTGTAATTAAATGTTGATGATAGTTAAGTAGCTGCTGCATCAAACTGTAACTCCGATTTTGTTATTGCCTCCATTTTGGAAGCAAATTTAAAGACGTATTCACGCCAAAACCATAGATAATGGTCAGCTAAAAAATCTAATCCGCAAAAAAAAACCATAAATATCGGACTGCTCAGTAAAAAGCTATGCATGAAATTTGAATTTCCCGCCATAGGCTTCGAAAAACTGTCATAGGTGTTAAAAGTAATTTAAGTTTTGGCTCTATACTTCTTGCCTTCTTCTTCAGCCAGTGTCAATTTGAAGTGTAGTGTGTAGAATACAATTACATTTAGTGAATAATTTTTAGTTTTCATAAAATGGCTTCTATCAAGGGCAATGTCCATAAACCTAATACACACCCGCATATTTCAGACGACAGAGTGGCACCACACGCAACCCTAACGCGTCGTGATTTACCACGTGTGTACACCCCTTATATTACAAGGGGTGAACACACGCGCAGTATTATAAGACTTATAATGTTGGTCTGTGGATATCGATCGCGTGTTAAGGGTGGATAAGTTTTATTTTATTTCATAAGTGTATAATTATAGTATAACACGAAAAGGTCAAAAACTTATTTAAGGCGAGTTTTGCCCTTAAATTGTATTCAGTCGTGCGTTTCGCTACTTCTATTTTTAAGGTTTTTCTCATATTTTTCGAAAAGTATAGCTGTAATGTCAAATGTACCATGACATTTCCCTCCATTATTATAAATCTGTATATATTAAAATATCGTAGACATCATTTAGTAAATAGGTATTTGAATTAATCCAAAAAACAAGTGGAAAAATGCAAATCGGTGTTATTTTCATATATTTTTTCTATCGTGTGAAATGGTCTTTGCGGTTTCCTAGAAAAACATTAAATTTTGATATGCACCAATTTTATAATTTTAAGCTAACAATGGAAATAGACAAACTCAAAATTATAGAATCACCAAAATTGCTAAAAGTGGGGGGCGGAAGTTAATTTTTAGGGTTCCGTACCCAAAGGGTAAAACGGGACCCTATTACTAAGGCTCCGCTGTCCGTCTGTCCATCTGTCCATCCGTCTGTCACCAGGCTGTATCTCATGAACCGTGACAGTTAGACAGTTGAAATTTTCACAGATGATATATTTCTGTTGCCGTTTTAACAACAAATACAAAAAAATATAATAAAATAAATATTTAAGGGGCTACCATACAATAAACGTAATTTTATTGCTCGTTTTTGCTCGATATTGATAACGGCTACAGGTAGACGCTTGAAATATTCACAGAATATTTAGTTATAAATTGACTTTAAAAATAAATAATTAAATTAAAATTAATATTTAAGGTAGGCTTATACAAAAACGTGTTTTTTTTGCAAAAATTAACACCAACACTGATACCTACTATAGTATCGAATCACCTGACAATACCGTTCACTAACCTGCAGCGAGGTCGAAATAACCTCGAAAACAAACAAACATAAAAAAAAAACTGGACTGCATAACGCATACCTATCACATTTCGGATAAGAAGAGGTATCCAAATTTAAATAAATCCAAATAGCTCGAAATTTAAATGTAACTGTAGTATGTAACATGTAACTATTTAAATAAATCTAAATCCAAATTTAAATCAGTTGAGTCGTCTCAATTAGAGGTCTTATAGGAATATACAAAAAATGTCTGAACTTTAGAGGTTCTTCGACTTACCGGTTTCCTAAATATGTTTTCATTCACGGTATTTGAGCGATCGCATCAAAACTGCATATAATTTATCGAAGTACTAAATAAGTCATTTGTGCAGGGCGGAGGTTCGAACCAGGTGCCGTCAAATTCTGAAGCGCACATGCTACCGAACGGCTGTACCTCGAACGAAGAGCTTTATTTCCACTTTAATTGTTAAAGCCATTAGACTGTAGAATGATCTGCCTGAATGGGTGTTCCAGATAAATACAATCTGGGGTTTTCAAGTCGCAAACGAATCTGATTCTTATTGGCAAGTGTACTCCATCGTAGACCTCCGGATACAACATCATAGGCGAGGTGGCAGTCAAGCGCAAACCTTATAATTTAAATAAAAATTAAACGTAGAAATAGATTGTATTTCAAATATGCGATTCCGTGTTTAGAACAGGTTTTACCTCATCTCTACAATATAGTAGAGATGTATTTATTTTTATACTAATGAGGCGGACGCGACGCACGTACAAGGTTGCCCGATGGAAATGAGCGATTCTCTATGTCAAGGGCGCGTTGACACTGTTGACAGCGCGTGAGATAACAACTACCGAATATTCTGCAACAGATCTAGGAAAAAAAACTAGGTTGCGGATAGAGCGCTAATAATATTAGCATCTCTTTTCAATTTGTTTAAAGATCTACAAACATATAACTACAGAAGTAAAGAAAAAAAAGCTAGTTGTAATACCACGCATCGTTGACCTCGGATTAATATATTATAATAGATATGAACATGGCGAAAAAAATAATTACTTACGTCAACTAACTAGTGCTTAACAAATATATAAGTTTAAAAATATTCGGTACGTAACCAATAAAGTTGAAAAAACAAGTCATGTAAGTATAAATACATCCCGTTGCCAGCTCTCTCAAATCCAATCTCTTCTCTTTTTCTATACTAATATAATATTATAAAGAGGAAAGATTTGATTATTTGTTTGTTTGCATTGAATAGGCTCCGAAACTACAGAACCGATTTAAAAAATTATATCACTGTTGGGAAGCTACACTATCCCCGGTTGACATAGGCTATATTATATTCTGTAGCGAGGCCGAAGGCCGAGCTTACACCCGTGCGAAGCTTGGCCGGACGACTAGTATTGTATAAAATAAAGTCGCTTTCCGCTTCTGCATGTCTGTCTGCATATTTTATCCGCTAACTTCTCAAAACCACGCAACGGATTTTGATGCGGTTTTCACCATTCTGGATCTGTGCTGGATAAGAAGGCTAGTAAGAGTCGCCAACATAAACGTTATAGCAACAAGAGAACGGAGAAAATCCCGTTATTAAAGCTGGCTTGTTGAAATGTTTTTTTTTAATGGCGATGTAGTTCAATGTTCATAATTTATTGGCCGTTTTTATTATATCGCAAATGTTGCCAATATTTAAATATTAATCTTACTTTTGTACAACTGCTAGTAAAATGCTCCATTTAAGTCGAAGTAAGACAAATCGTTGCCAAAGTGACTCGACTAAACTACATTAGGGTACAAAGCGACCAACTTATCTGTTCAGTTGGTCAAATAAGGGAACTAAATTGTTACATGGGAAACCCTCAGTTATGCTTAGAAAATATGATGGTGACTCCTAGATTCCAGTCCACAGATAAGTTGGAGGATCTGAACGTTAAAAGCCGTTGAAATGCTGCAATTTTACAACAAAAACGTCTTGAGATTTTTATAAATAATGACAATTTATTACACTAATGATAAAATACACAAAATGCGCTAACCCACTTCAAATAATTATCAATATAAAAAACCTATTTCATAAAAATGGCAGAACTGGACCAAATTGAAATGGGCACACGGGAAGCACCAGCTTTCAAATAAAAAAATAATCATCAAAATCGTTTTACCCAGTCGAAAGTTCTGAAGTAACGTACATAAAAAAACAGTCGAATTGAGAACCCCCTCCTCTTTGGAAGTCGGGTAAAAAGTACGTACGTCTGTGCACGCATTGTTTGATATATTTTGTGTGACATGTTTGGCATATTTTTTTCTTGACTTAAATAATGACGTAACTTGACAGCTAACGTGAATAAAAAGTTGACGAAACGACAGGGGACCAATTAAAAACTGATTTGCTTACTAAATCTTCATACATAGTTTCGAGTGTAACAAAATACTCAGAGCGTAAAAGACATTGTTCTGTTTTTCAGACAGGGGTGGCTTAAGACGTCGCACATTATAAATCCCAGTCACAAAACTTAGTTAATTAAGTCAGACAAGTCTATTGTGTGACGATGACTACACCTGATGAGAGAACTATTATAGTTTCTAAGTTGCCATGACGTGAGAATAAAAAAAAACTAACTTGTAAAGTACGAGTCGGACTCGCGTACTGAGTGTTCCATACAACCACAATATACAAAAAGTAGTGAAAAAAGAGAAAAAGACAATATCACGACCAGGCACCCATCCAAGTACCGACCAGAAATTTGTTACCGTCTCGCACTTGGCTATTATTAATTATTTGTTGTTATACTTTAGAGTGTGTAATACTATAATCGTGCCAAGTTTGATGCTTGCAAGTATTACCGTTTTTACATTACGTAAAGCAAATATACAAAAATACGTAAAAAAAATGTTTGTTGTATGGAGACCCCTCTACTTTTTACTTTTTGTCTTTATTATTGTTTCTTAGTTACCTGCCGTAAAAATATATATATATATATATATAAATAAAAAAATATAATCTACACTAATATTATAAAGAGGAAAGATTTGTGCCTATTTTTGTATGTTTGTATGTTTGTAATGAATAGGCTCCGAAACTACTGAACCGATTTGAAAAATTCTTTCACTGTTGGGAAGCTACACTATCCCCGGGTGACATAGGCTATATTATATTTTGTAGCGAGACCGAAGGCCGAGCTTACACTCGTGCGAAGCCGGGGCGGACGGCTAGTATATATATATATAAACATATATATATATGCATATTCTGTGAAAATGTCAAATAGCTATCAATTACGGTTCGAAATATACAGCCATTATAAGGTAGGACAGACAGACAGATAGCGTAAGCTTAGTAATAGGGTTCCGTTTACACACTTTGGGTACGGAACCCTAAAAACTATACGTCGGGAGGCACTGGTACAGTAATGTATGGTATTGCAGTAGTGTTGTTTTAAGACTATCGTTCAAAGGGACAAGCGAATCGCATTGAAAAAAATTGCATTCCGATGTAATCCACCCTAATCTATACATAAATATAATGTAGAAGGGTTTCGTTGTATTTCAATGCGTTACAGCACGATTTGCATTATTATTATTTTTGAATCCATTTGTCCCATTTTGGGCAAGGGATTTATTAACTAAGAAACAGTTTGCCCCATAGCATGATAGCAGTCAATAAAATAATAATAAATAAATAATAACTTCATCATCATTTCAGCCATAGGACGTTCACTGCTGGTCATAGGCCTTCCCCATCGATTTTCAAAAAGGCCGGTTGAAAGCGGTCTGCATCCAGGGTTTTCCTGCGGTCTCTTTTAGGTCATATGTCCATCATCGACGTCCGACGCTGCTCTTACCGTCTATACAGTAAAAACCTAAAATGTTTTTTTTTTTTTGTAGAAAACAGTACACAAGGCTGGGCGCATGTGTCCGATATTCATATTGTTTGTTTGGCAAACACTTTAAATGCCTTCAAAGGATTACCACAAAGACTAATATGAGAATAAGGAAGAAGGAAACCTCAAAGCTGATAAACAAAGTAATTATTTACGGCGTTAGTGTAATTTGCAAACATTACGTTGACGTATTTGATCTCACAGGCGTGAGAAGCATTTTATTATAGGTTTTTATTTAAAATTACTAGTGTTCTTCCGTATTTTATTAAAAACAATACATATCTAATAAACTCTGGAAAACAGGAAACAATAAAACTGTAAATGCTGAAAACTAATATTTATGTTATTTATAAATATTTTACAGACACTTATAGCTGTCACATCCTCACTCGGCTGACGCTTGTTCTGCGTTTTCTCATGACGGCGGCGTGTGAAAATTAGCAAGTTTTAGGTGTCTCTTATTATTAACTTTGAAACAAATACATAAAAACTAACGCAGTTATAACATTAGTATTATATTTTTAGTTGATGGGTGAATTGGGGCGTAAAATAATTATTCAACACAAGCGATATATGGATTATCCAAAAACCTAGCCACAGGCAAAATCCCACAAAATCCCATAATTGAATTCCCGATGCCATCAATTCACTTCAAAGTATGAAGACCCTCTGTATTTTTCATTTGCAAAAACTGAGGGGCCAAGAAATGAAGTTGCAATTTTATGAAATACCATTGGACAGTTTGTGAAGGGTCACACCCAAAGGACTAAGAAGGGCGGTTCTTGCTTCTGATCAAGAAAAATATACTGTTGGTAAGTATTTTGAAATGTTTTTGAATAGAAGTAAAGATTTAATAACATGGAGTTGGGTCAGGCCTGCTAGGAACTTAAGAACATTCTTTGATTTTGGTGTAATTTGGTAATAATGTAATTTATACTTTGGCTGCGATACAATTCCTACAGAATAAACGTAAAACCATGAGGTATAGATAGATAATAATAGCGTCTTCGAGATGAGAGACGGAGTTTTATATATCATACTTATCTACAAAAAGCATTTTTATCATCCCTTTTTTATCTCAAATCATTATCAAAAAACAATACCCCTAATAAATCAAAATATCACGCATCTTTCATGCGCACACGCACTTCTACAATGGCATCCTCTTCCATGGCTGCATTTAACTCCGTACCAAAGGCATGAACGAATTTATGATCCGTAACACCACATTAGAATTATTCAACACCACATAAATCATAGGAAACGCATTGTAATTTTTCGCTTCTAAGATTTGGACGATTTGGTTATGGGTCGTTGAGCTAATTTGAGAGAGGACAGAAATTGTAGAGAAAGTCTCATAACAGACCATGGAACTAATTTTATTACTGAGCCACCGGGATTGGTAGCTAATATTGCAATAATTTTAGCAGAATAGAAAATGAAAATAGAAAGTCAAAGGTTCGTGATCACAAGCCCGATTTGTTACAGTTTTGCAAACCCCAAGTCCTTAGTGAATTTAGGTCAAGCCAGGTGGGTGTGTTTTCATGACAATTAGTTTAGGACACTTAAATTAAATCAGAGGCTATTGCGGTTCATGTGTGGTTGATATTATCCTAGACAGGGATTAATGGCACTAAAGAGAGGAGGTCTACACCCAGCAGTGGTACAGTTCGATACAGACTGATTATGATGATGATGACAAAAATGAAAACTTTGAAACTAATAAGTTATGTGACAGCATTTATAGCGAAAAGTTAATAAGTCAGATGCACGTGCGTATGCGGTGCATTGTCACGCAGTTTCAAACAAATTATTTATAACTACTTACTAATTGGTTTACGTTTTACAACTTAGTGCACTTAGTTTTAGGAGAACTGGTAACAATGAAAATAATAGACGTCACAACGAGTCCTTAGATGCCCCTTGCATCTAAAGGGTCAGTCCGACATAAGCAGTAATAATACACAAAGCAGCAACCTTCATCCAAAACACGTCAAAAAAGTTTGACAAGACGTTAACAATGTCAATCATGCGTACTAACAAATAAAGATGCAACGTATGCAGTTTCTACAAAAGCCGACAAAGCTACCGTTAACAAAACGAATCCGACAGATGTGGAACATTTTGAACTTTTTGGATGGAAACAGGAGTTGGAAGATTAACTTCCTGGTCTCAAAACCGGTATTCCTTAATAGAAATGTGTTAATAAGTGCATGTCCTAAGTTCATGGGAACTTGTGATTCTGACAGAAAAAATAACAAAAGTGTATCTGAGAGAACTCGAATTTTTGATTAAAAGCTAAATTGATGAATCCGTAGTAAACTCTACACATGGGTGGATTAGTCTCAGGACGTGGGTGTAAGTTAGTTTGTCATAAGTAGACAGGCGAGTCTTATTCAGAATCAGACTTTATCATCTAGAGATAAAAAGGCAAAACTAATTAGATCAAACATCACCCAAAGAAGATATATTACATAATATAATATATTTGCACTACTAAGAATAAAAAAGTATGTGCTAAGAATGTGTTAGCTAATTCCTAAGGTCAGATTGCGTTATATATCTAAAAGATCAGGAACCATTATATTCTGACACTAATAACAAGATTGAATAAAACTACAATAAGATTAAGCAATGTTATTAAGATAAGAATCAAATCTGGCCCGTTCAAAGATGAAAAATAAGATTATGCATTAAACAACAGATAGTTTCAAAGCCATCAAAACTCCTAAACGATTCAACCTTCGGAATACTGTTATGATTACATTGACTTTAGGGTTGAACCCTTTAAGAAACAATGTTAGAGTCGCAATGCAAGCTGTCAAGATGTCAAGTCATGTCAAAATTGCAAAATGCAATTTAATAAGGGACGTGTAAGTGAATGTAATGTAAGGGGCGAAGTTTCACACGCAAGTTACTTGATCAAGGTCCTGATCCAATTGTCATTGATTGACGTGACACTGATTATGTGCTTGATATAGATATTGACTTAAATCAATCTGTGATTTGAATTTTAAAGATACACAACTTAAATTCTTATTTTTTCTCTTTTTGAAAGAAAGAAGGAAATATTATTTTATTTTGTAATACTAACAACGTTAACTTATTTTATTTTTTCGTTTGTTCTTACTTTTGTTTTTATTTATGTTCTTTTTGTTCTTAGTTTTAATTGTGCGCGTCTTCGTGTATTAAGATGGTATCCCCAATACAGAAATAATAATGGGGAGTAATTAACAATTATCTTTGGGGGAGTCCTACAATATGTGGAGCGTTAGTCGAAAGTGATCCGCCAAAAAACTATCTATGAATGCTATGAATAAAATAGTATCTACATCTTTTTTGGGTTTTCGCGATTACATTGAAATTAAACACTTGTAATGGACTTTATCGCGTGAGTTTTACATTATTTTAATTATTGACGTTTACAACAGTACCCATTGCTGGGCTAAAAGCTATTCGAAACCTTCTTTCGTATTCGAGTGAAGCAACCTATACTGCCGATTACTACCGATTTTAGTTCTTCCGCGTTTCCGCTAGAGGCGCTTTGCTGAAATGTATGGAACAATACGAAAACGAAAAAAGTTTTCGAAAACTATCAAATCTTGTACTAAGGGTACTGTATGCGTTTTCACAGGATAAAACCTTTATATAAATAAATGGGTACCTATCGATTTATATAATTGACTTCAATTGCCTTAGTTTTTGTATCATCATCAAGCTTTTCATGAAATATCTACTTTGGTTCTACGTGCAAATTGATTTTCTTAAAATATAAGTAGGATCATCCAAACCTTTAGTTGGTAACCAAACCGTTAGTAATAGCATCTAAATCGAACGAGTCCATAAAAATATGTGTTGATGAAATACTCCTGTCATTTGTTTCTTTGATACTTTATTTTGAAAAAGAAATATTATTATTCTCAACTAAAGAAAGACATATAAAGTGCATTATTTCTCACATAATAATTGTTTAGAAAACATCTCCTTTTCAGTTTCACGTCTAACATAAACTTCTAACTTTTATCTCACAAAAGAATACTTTGTTATTGAGTTCCCGTTTCCTCAGTTTCAATAAACAATACAAACAATAACTTTCCCATCATCCGACTTTATTATTTCTATAGAATCCGCAAATATGCTCATCAAAATTGTACCAAAAAAGGTATACGTTATATTCTGAATGAAAAAAAAAAGCTCTACATATTTTATTTTGAAAATTTTCAATAATCCAGAAAACTATTTTATCTTACTTCGGCCTTAGGTATATTTATCTAAGGTGTATTTTACTGTACATTTTTGTTTCCTGTAGTTCAAATATCTCGATGCTAAATCAAAAAGATAAAGTAGAGGGTTTGTGGTATTCAATGAAGACCCTCGCGCGAAGAAAAATAACCATAATCGTAAATATTTGATCGAAATATTCCGATATTTCGTTGGGTTTGGGTATCAATAAGCCCTTTGTTAGAATTTTATGTATATTGCGTATTTACATACAGAATTTATATATTTAAGTGGGCAGAGAAATGGAACATATTTCTCTCTTTACTGGTTATAAAAGTACTCATGCTAATTTTGTTACATCAGGCAGCGTTTTAAAGGTTCTTTAGGTAAGTACCTGTATATTATTAACTTTTCTTTATAGTTGCTTGTAGATAATAGGTATAAACCGTCTGAATACTGTGTAGTCCGTGAGAGTGAAATAAATAGTGGTATACTATTTCTGTTATGAAGTTTACACTATTTTTTTGGCCTGTGAAGATGAGTGAAAGACCCAAAGGACAGATAGGAAGGTCTAAACTGGGTGTTCCCCGATAGTTTCAATCTGGGTTGTCTTCAAATCGTGAGTAAATCTATTTCTTCTAGGCAAGCGTATTTATAAATTAACTAAAAAAAACTCAGATTGCATGTGGAAATCTTGGTTCATGCATAACGTGACCATTCGTCCCGTTTGTGACAGGACTGTCCTGTTTTTGTAGTCCGCTCCGGTGTGCCCGAGGAAAGCTTCGGGACGCAGAATTGTCCTATTTTCGGTTAGCGGTCAACACTGTTAAAAACTTAAATTTTTACTGTCTACGTAGAACAAATGCACCCGTAAAGAGAGTTTTTTTTATGATACTGGGTGACGAGACGAGCGAAGTCGTTCGCCTGATGGCTCTTCACGCTTGCCCATAACAGCACAAAGCCACTCAGAATTTTGAACTTCAACAGTTCAAAACCCTGGATGGCAATGCATTGCGCTCGTCACCCCGAGATATAAGATGTCAAATCTCTGTGTGCTCTGTAATTTCGCTGGAAACATTGCCCTTCAATCCGGAACACAGTAGTGTGGCACACTGCTTGGCGGTTGAATAACTTGCAAAGTATAAGTAAGTAGTATTTTAACTCTAATAAATAAATAGTGGAGTTTAGATAAAACTCAGCTTCAGGTAGGTATCTAGGTATTCTCAAAACAATGTCGATAACAAGTAATAAGTGAAAATTAAAAAAAAACTTGCCAAGAATTTCATTCTCCATATCAAAACAAATTTATGTTCATCATCAAAATTAAAAAATAAATTAGCTTGTTTTACTTTTTGCTTAATTATGTTGGTATTAATTGTAATTATTGTAGTAAAAAAAATAGTTTTCAACGTTTTTGTTAACGCATCGCCGCCGCGCCGTCGCCATAATTTCGACAACATCCCGAAAATGTTCACGGTCATATAGTATTGTTTGACAAAAAAAAAACAATGATGATTAGACTGAGGGAGAGTTTTGCCTAGCAGCAAGATGTATAGGGTTCAGAAAAAAGAAACTATGATAAAGCAGGATACACTTACAATAATAATAAATGCTGTTACAGTACAAACTTATTATAAAAAAATATCTAAGCTTCGCCTCAGGGCTGAGTCTTCATTTGACGCTTGACGCGCTAGAGATTTTAGCGCGAAGATCTTTTGAAGATTTAACTTTTGTGCCATAGTTTACATTAGAAAATATCGACCCCTCTGTGAAATAATGGGATTTTGGGCAATAATAGCCTGAGGTCACGGATCGTGGTAACGTGGTTTTCAAGGTAACCTATGCGTAGGGAAGGTTTTTTTTTCCTTTTTTCAATATTATTTGCACAAACTTCTTTTCCTTTATCTGGACCAGTTAACCCTTAGTAGTTATGCAGTTATGCAGTAGGACAAATCTTACCTATTTATCTAAACGTGGGCCCAGTTAACCATTATCACATTTAGAGTTGAAAGTGGTCCCAAGGACTAGTTCCTAACATGGACCACCTGCCCAACCCGAGATAATTTGGTCACAAAATGTGGAGACAAATCATATCTCCGATGAGACTGGATATTAAGCAAATGATTTGACTATTATACTCGTACGAAAAAAATAATATAAGGAGCATAATATTTTAACAGCAGTTCGTTTTATTTGTTATAATATTAGTTTTTTTAATTTTATTCATATTTTTATTAGGAAATCTATTTTAGTTTAACAGTTTGTGAGATAAATTTTAGTTGAAGGTCCGTTTTTATTCTCAATATAAATAATTTTAATTTGAAGAGAACATACAGAGAATTAATGCTTATAAATGGATGTATTTTGGATAACATTGCATTAGATTGTAGCTACATAGAATAAAATATGAGAAGAAGTGGTTAAGATCACAGAAAAGAAAAAAATATTTTTGTTTAAATTAGAACGGGTACGACGTACGACGAACGACCTTTTTGTAAGAAATTTGTTGTAGCCACTTGCACTCATATAAACCCATAGCAACTGTGTTAGCAAGTGTGACGCGGAGTTCGACGCGTTGACATAAATAAGAGTGTTCAATCATATTATATCTGTCACAATACCTGGCGAGAGAGTTTCCTTCTCATTTCCGTTCTATTTACTTCTCTTTTCTGTGGTTCAGGTGGAAAGTAAGATGTCATTAATTCGGTTTTGATAAATAAATGAAACTATTATTTCAACTCAGTTGATTCAATTAAATACTTACCTACAAAGTTTTTTTTCTCATCTTCTAAAAAACCCTTTCTGTTCCAACAAGAATAATAAAACTAGTTTCAGATACACGTCAAGTTCAAACAAGCCAATCAAGCGAGTTTGAATCAAGCCGGCTTGTAGCAAACACAATTTGCAACCGCTGAGGGGCGCGAACAAATGCGAACACCATGTATTTAATAGCCGACCTCATCTTTATTCATCAGCCTGTACACGTGGCTGGTATGTGTGGGAACTTAGAACTTTCGCGAAGTGCCTAGAACTTGTAATCACGGTAATATACTAATATCTTAACTGCCCAAGTTTATACCAGTTCCACTCAACTCAGATAAAGGCTGAACACAGATTTCTTGAAAGACTGTCTTACATTACTGCGAATAATGATAATACGGTTTTTCCTTATCACGAATTCATAATAATAGGTCGGGGAAAAAGTCTTTTCGTATTTTGTATGTATAAGGTTGTAGTAAAAATCTCATCCGTTGTAGTGTTTGTATCTGGCTGGTTTTGATACCATTAAAAATATGACATTTTAAAAAAGGAATACAAAAAGTAAAAAGCAATTTCCCGCCATTTTTCAATTGTTTTTTTGTTTGATAAAATGAGTGAATCTAACGAAGAAATTCGATATATTGTGAAATTTTATTACAAAAAAGGGAAAACTGCGACACAAGCCGCGAAAAAAATTTGTGACGTTTATGGACCTAATGCAGTGTCATCAAGAGTAGCACAATGTTGGTTCAAGCGTTTTCAGTCCGGGAATTTTGATGTCAAAGATGCAGCTCGCTCTGGTCGCCCTGTTACGGATAAAGTAGATGCCATTTCTGAAAAAGTGGACCAAGATCGGCATATTAATAGTTACGACGTAGCTGAAGAACTGGGGATTGACCACAAAACAGTTTTGACCCATTTGAAAAAAACTGGGTATACAAAAAAACTCGATATTTGGGTGCCACACAAGCTCACTGAAAGAAACCAAATGAATCGTGTACTCATTTGCGACTCTCTATTGAAACGTGACGAAACCGAACCGTTTTTGAAAAGATTGATCACTGGTGATGAAAAATGGATCACCTACGACAAGAATGTGCGCAAACGATCATGGTCAAAGGGCAGTGAAGCACCACAGACTGTAGCGAAACCCGGATTAACACGTAATAAGGTGATGCTGTGTGTATGGTGGGATTGGCAGGGCATCGTTCATTATGAGCTTTTACCGCCGGGCAAAACCATCGATTCGGATCTCTACTGCCAACAGCAGATGAGACTCAAACAAGAAATTGAGAAAAAACGGCCGGAATTGATCAACAGAAAGAGTGTGGTCTTTCATCATGATAACGCCAGACCGCACACATCTTTGGCCACTCAGCAAAAATTTAGAGAGCTTGGTTGGGAAGTGTTAATGCATCCACCATATAGCCCTGACCTTGCACCCTCAGATTTCCACCTGTTTCGATCTCTTCAGAATTCTTTGGGTAGTGTTAGATTAACATCAAGAGAGGACTGTCAAAACTACTTGTTGCATTTTTTTGATCAGAAGTCCCAAAATTTCTACAGCAACGGGATCATGTCACTACCTACAAGATGGCAACAAGTTATCGAACAAAATGGCACATATATATTATAATTAAATGTAATTAAACTTGAAAAAAATATGTCTTGAATTTGTTTAAAAAATACGAAGAAACTTTTTCCCCGACCTTATATATCGACGTCAGCGATACATTATTGCGACGCATCTTACTGCGAAAGCCCAAGGGTTCAAAAGAACAGAACTACGGTGTGTGTTATTGTGAATCATTCAAACTGCGAAAATTCTTGTGAAGTTGTTAGGTACCTACCTAGATGTTTCATACCTATGTTTCTAGCCCGGAAATATTATTATAAAGTAAACAGGAAAGTAGCAGGTGCTTCTAATAACAAACTATTTAACAGGGGCCTAAAGGTTACGTGAATTAAGCGATTCTGTTTAGGTGATGAGAAAAGTTGTGCGACCTTAAACCGTATCGTGGCGTGTTAATGTTCACGAACTGCGCTGTTTTAGCGCTTACTCGAATCCGCGTTAAGAGCGATCTAAATCCTCTTTTTGTCTCTAGAAACATTGCACTCCTTTTTTTTTTGCAGTCGTGTAAATGTTTGTCAACCAACTATGGTTTTATGTTACACCTTATTTTTACGTTTCGGTGAAAAAGTCACACCCGCTACAGGGTGTTAGATGAAATCGCTAGTTTTACTCCCTTCCCACAACAGCAAACATGCGTGAAATGTAAGTAGGTACCATCAATGTCTCAAATACAGGTCTGTCTGACCCCCAGTACATCTTCCTCCCGGTCAATCTGACCACTTCGATAAAGCTTCGTACACACTCTGTAATGTAGCTGGAACATCAATGAACAGTCTGAGTTTCGGC
This sequence comes from Agriopis leucophaearia, assembly GCA_949125355.1. NCBI lineage: Eukaryota > Metazoa > Arthropoda > Insecta > Lepidoptera > Geometridae > Agriopis > Agriopis leucophaearia. The sequence goes on from OX421270.1 coordinate 1,150,985, forward strand.
GCTTTCAATTTAGAACTAGTGAAAAATCATCATAATCAAAGATATTTAAATACATAATTATTTTGCAGATTATTTAAATAAATATATTGTCTTGAAAAGCGGCGTAGAGTTGCTAGGCTATTGCTATATTTTTTTTGCGGATACATTTCTTCGGGGAGTGTGCATCAGATCAAATTCCCTCCACATTTTAATATCGGACGGCCTCGAAAAGGCGGCACCATTTCATGGTTGGTATTTCGAAAACCCAAACGAAGCGCTTTGATTGTACTTTTGTTATGCGAACCGCTAGACTGTGGAATACGTTGCCTGAATGAGTGTTCCCCGATAATTACAGTGTTTTTATGTCGCGAGTACCTAAATCATTTTCTTCTAGGCAAGCACTTTTCATCATGGACTGCATCATCGTGTTAAGTATCATCGTCGTAAGTTAGGGTTGCCATCTCTAAAGCCCCTGAAAGTCCCTGGGCCGAGAAAGTGCCCAGAACCCGGACATGTCAACAGGTTTTTTTAAACATAGTGTAAAAATCGCGGCGTGCGGGCACAGTGCATGTGTCGCGGGTGGCCCAAGACTTTATTTTTTAAACCCGGACTACAAATGAAGCCCCGCCCGGACGCTCCCCGGATGCCCTCTAAACTAGGACAAATTCGGGGAAACCCGGACGGATGGCAACCCTATTTAACTCCGCCTGAGTAGCAGTCAAGCGCAACTCAGCGCAAGCCTACTATTTATCAATTTAAAAAAATACTTAGTTCGTGTACTAACTTTTTACACAAAAATTTAGCAACCAAATTCTATATCGCCTTATGTCGACTTGTTGTCGATGTGTCGTACGGAAAGTTGCGTACGCCGCATTGGGTACGCGGGAACCATTACAATGTTCGCGTTCGTCGTGTTACATTACCTGTTGCGTCACACTGTCTGGACACAGCTTTATTGTCTGAACCATTCTGGTTTCACGTCTGAATTGATATATGATTTATCTTTGTTTAACTGATGTTCCGAGCGGGCCGGTACACTGAACCATGAATATAATGGCTATTTAAATTTTACGCGCGACGTGTCTTGTTATAAATTTAAGTGCTTATTATAAGGACACTAGTTGGTCCCGGTGGGTTTCAATGAAACTTTATCCAGTTATCGCATGTCAACTGAGAACCCTTACCGACGACGCTGCCAAATGGTAGTGGGCTTGTGCATTTGGATTATCCCTTACAACGGTCTAGGACATGGTTTTTTGTATAGGGGGCCATTAAAGTATTACGTAAGAACCAAAGGGGTGGGGGTGTTTGCTTTGCTTATTTTTGATGACATGGACGATGACGGCGTGGGGGAGGGGGTCTGGATGTTGATTACGTCAGCAACATTTATTTATTTACTTTTTCTGCGAAATTCAGTCGATTCTGATTAGAACAAATATGGAATACCTACTTGTTTATGGTCGAAAGCGAAAAGCATGGGAAGTATGGTAAAATTACAAAAATTCTGCTTATGTAATACTTGAACAGCCCCATGGCTAAGTTTAGTAATTTCGGTATTCAATGTCAGTTAGCTTATATTTAGTTACATACTAAAGACTAAAGTTTTAGTTTTTAGTTATTAATTTTAACGTAGAAAAAATAAAAATAATTTATAAGTTAAATCTATTACATAAATATTATATTAAAAAAAGCAAGATTGTAACCCCACAATTATGTTTAAAAAAGTACATCCACAAAAATAACCACGCTTACTACCTACCTTCAGCGGTGATACATGCCATTAGTATACAAAATACGACATAGTTGTATTTCACAAAACTACTATGTCGTATTCTGTACAAGTAATACAACTTGTATCGCTTTATTACCACAGAATAAAACATAGTACACTTAATACCACATGAGAAGCGAGATAGGAAGGATGTAGATTATAATGATATTAATACATAATAAATAATACATAAATAATGAATTATTACAAAAAATGCTGATCAAATAAATTCATTTTTAATGTTTGAAATGGTATTGTTATTTCGGCACTGCACACAACGCTCCGATAGCCGTGATCGTCTAGTGGTTAGGACCCTACGTTGTGGCCGTAGTAACCCAGGTTCGAATCCTGGTCACGGCAATGTGCAAACATTGTCACGGCGGAGTTTATTTTTGTGTATTTTTCTCATTTTGTTTTTTTTCTTTATTTTATGTATTAAGATTTAGAAATAAATAAAAACTCTGTAAGTGGTTTTAAAGTTATACTTTTATGGATACTAGAATGTCTTGTATGTTGCGTATTTGGTAAATGTTGATTTTCCTCTGAAGTCAAGCGCTAAGTTTGAAAATTGAAACTATATGCAAAGTTATTTAATTTTATTCAATGGGTGTTTTGATCAATTTTCACAATGAATTAGAAAATTTATTGAAAGAATCATTGACTGAAAATAAGAATCATTGACTTAATTCTGATAGTGACTGCGCGTCATCTAGTGCTGAGTAGTAAGACTACCTTTTTAAACACATTGCAGTTAAATTTCAAACAAGCATCGTAGTACCGCTACTCGCCAATAGATGTCACTGTCCGCAGCTTACATATTAAGATTTCTACATATAATCATAGATGGCGCTTTACAAGTTAAATGCCACAGTTCCGTGTTGATATCATAGAGGTCGCTAACATGCAAATCCTTTACTACTATCTTCCTTTACTACCTAAATTGTTTACCCTCGGCCTTCAGACTAATGAAAATATTTTTTTGGGTTTTTTACCTAAGTCTGTCTATTCATGATTATACAATAATACAATATTGTAAAATAAGATAGGTGCTGAAGCAACGAGTATCTACAATAACTTAAATTCCATCCACCCACGCCACCTATTTATGGTAACTAACCTAAGATGTAAGACTTACCTACGGATACTTTAGTACTTTTTGTGTATGCTTATAATACGTACCATAGACCTTTGGATGTGTTTTATTTTGCCAAGTACATTACTCGAGCGGCCGGCAGTAAAAGCATTTGGATAAACATAAAAATATTGGCGGCGTGGCGTACCCGAGGCCATCATACGCGAGTCCATAAATGCTCAGTTGTCGCTAAGGCTAGTATTGCACTTTTCTCAAACATTTTCTATATTTTGTGGTAACTTTCGCGTTACATAAAAAAAGCAAAGCAACCTAATAAAATAAAACAACATTTTGAGATGCTTGTATAATATGAGGCAATTATGGGTCACTATCGGGATATGTGGAGACCACGAACGCAGCGTAGGTAGGCCTCCCACTAGATGGACAGTACCCTTAGTACAAGATTTGATAGTTTTCGAAAACTTTTTTCGTTTTCGTTTTGATGCATACATTGCTGGGCTGAAAGCTATTCGAAACTATTTTTCGTATTTGAGTGAAGCAACCTATACTGCCGATTACTACCGATTTTAGTTCATCCGCGTTTCCGCTAGAGGCGCTTTACTAAAATGTATGGGACAATACGGAAACGAAAAAAGTTTTCGAAAACTGTCAAATCTTGTACTAAGGGTACTGACGACATTGTGAGAGTCGCGGGCATCTAGTGGATGCAGATGGCAGGATGTCGTTCCGTGTGGAGATTAAAGGGAGGGGCCTATGTTCAGCAGCATGCTTGAACGTCTTCTGGCTGATGATAATGATCATCGGGAAATGTCAATTATTATCTGTAAAAACGTTAAAACGTACTATACTAGTGTAAACTTGGCATGATTATAGTACACACACTAGAGCAAAAAAAAAAAACACTAGCTATTTGTGCGCGTCGGACGCGCAGTCATGTCATATGGTCGCGCGCTAAAGATCCCATCCAATGAGAGTAAAAAAAATATACTACTTACCTTTTAATTATGTTGATGTTTGTTTTGTAAATATGTTATGTGTAAATATGGATACCTAGGTTAAATAGATATTATATGTATGTAACTACTGCTCAGTGGCGTAGCTAACCAAAGGCCCTGGTGCAAAAAAATGGGGCCCTACCTGCGTTAGTATTTACTGGGTTAGGATTTATCGAGTAATAATATAAATAATTTAAAGGTACATAACTACTTTATCATCAGCTCTTTATTGTGCTCAAAGCTACTTACTACATGTATGTGTATGAAGGGTAAAAATTTTGCAAGTTCAGTTTGAGGTTTGCTGATCAGGGCCCAAGGGCCTCCTGTGCTTGGGGGCCCCGGTGCACGGCACCGCCTAGCCCTCCGATAACTACGCCGCTGCTACTGCTATGCACCTACCTATTGTAATACAAAAATGTTGCACGTCCGCTGCTGCAGGACAGACTGTTGAAACTAAGCATTTATTTGTACACAGTTTATGCGATGAAATTTTACTTTATTATTTTGGGTGTGGAACCAGGGGCGTAGCTGCCGCCGTATAAGCCCTAACAACAAAATACGGGGGCCTGGACAACACAGGGGCCCCGATCGTGTGTAAGCAAAAATTCGTTAAAAAATCTTTACTGTTTATTTGAGCCCCTAATAAATTTTAATACAGAGGTCTGTCTAGGGTAAGCTACGCCACTGTGCGGAACCCTCAGTGCGCGAAAGTGATTCAGAAGAATGGTGTTTAATAGGCCACAGGTAACCTACCAGTTATTTCACTTCCACCAATTTCCCTCCAGCATAAACACGGAGAAAACAATCCTGCACTCGCAGATCTCAAACATACGTAAATATTACACGTAAACGAGCCGTTACGTTTACGTGTAATCTCGCATGCATAGTTAATACGACGCAGAATTAGGCAGGACAGAGACGAACTCAGGCCCCAGGCAGGGCCGGTCAGACTGACAATAAATTGATTTATTTGAATCAAAATCGTGCTCACCGTTCAGTGCTATTACTTGCACACATTTTTAGGGTTCCGTACCCAAAGGGTAAAACGGGACCCTATTACTAATACATCGCTGTTCGTCTGTCTGTTTGTTTGTCTGTCTGTCCGTCTGTCACCAGGCTGTATCTCATGAACTGTGATAGACAGTTGAAATTTTCACATATGATATATTTCTGTGACTGCTATAACAACGAATACTAAAAAAAAAACTGATTTTTATGCTCGTTGTTGCTCGATATGTCACTATCGAGCAAAAACGTGCATAACGGCAACAGGAAGACGCTCGAAATATTCACAGAATAAATATTTAAATATAAATAATATTTAAGGGGGGCTCCCATACAACAAACTTGATTTTTTTGCCGTTTTTATAGATAATGGTACGGAACCCTTCGTGCACGAGTCCGACTCGCATTTGGCCGGTTATTAGTAGATAATCACTATCTGATAGTACTGTTACAGGAAATCAATACTCCAAGTCGAACTTAGAGTTAAAGTTACAGAAAAAGAGTTAGATAATGCACACTTTCCAACTTTTCAGGAAAACTAAAAAAACATGTAATACAGGTTTGTTTCCTGGATTCGGCCCTGAACCAACAGAGAGCAATTTCAAATGTTTTGGGAATTACAAGTAGGTATGTGAGAATACTTGAACAGATGGGATTTGTTACAGTATGCGAGTATATTTTCTACACCTGGATTTAGCACAATTAAGGTCCGAGGCAAAGTTAAGTTTTAATTTACAGTTATAAATAAATAAAATATCTGGGACATTTTTGCACACACGGTCATCTGACCCCAAACTAAGCAAAGCTTGTAATATGGCTGCCAGAGACTGATATACATACATATATGTTTAAATACATACTTAAATAGATATTAACACCCAGACATAGAACAAACACAACTGTTCATCACACAAATGTTTGTCCTAGATGGGAATCGAACCCACGCCCCCAAGCACAGAAGTTAGGTTCACTACTAACTGAGCCACCGGGGCAGTCAGTCAAAACTTTAAGTTTTCGTTCAAACAGTTCGTTCTCTCAACACTTGAAACTCAAGTAAACCTATTTGATTTCCTACGATAGTAAAAAAAAAACAAGCCATTTGGATCCATTATTCTTGTCTTTGAACTCCTTGATTATGTAAAACTAAATAAAAAATAAAACTATGTAATTAACATTTTTTGCCTAATTACACTATGTGTGATTTATTCCAAAATAAGTCTTTTTCCTTCCTAAACTAAAGAAGAAAAAGGACATATTCTGGAAGGCAAGATTCGGCATGAAAATTAGTATTTTTTCTTTAATGTAGAGCTATATAAAAATTTGATATCAAATCAAAATCAAATAGAGATATAAATTCAGAACATGCTAGGTCATCTACACACACAGACCTAGGTCTGTAGGTACACATATATAGGTAGGTATACAAAGTAACATACGAGATCATACAAATGGAAACGTATCTCATGTCCTTGCCAGGTGCGATGTTTTTATTTTATTTGTGTTGGTTTAGCTAAAATAAAATTATGTCTATGTTAGAATATAGTCAAAATAGCTTATTCTAAATTAATAAAAGAAAGCAAATAATTACTACCTAGTACCTAAGGTAACCCACCTATATTAGTTGTTATCTGTATTTCATAGGGTTCTCGGGTCTAGCCCAGTTGGGGCCGAAGCCAACGGAAGTGTGTACATAAAAAAATCGTGACGATGATGAAAAGTAGCCTATGCGATGATAAAGTGTTAATCCAGGACATAAGCTATGTATATTCCAAATCTAAAACCGTCCAGCCGTTCCTGCGTAAACGGTGAATTCTTGATATTGTTATGCAGATCTATGGTATGGGTTACATCGTCATCATCAGCATATACTAGTCCACTGCTGAACATAGGCCTCTCCCAAGGCACGCCACTCGGCCCGATCTTCTGCTTCTTCCAACCACTGTTAGCCGTCTTACGTATATCGTCACTACAACGAGTCTCAGAGCGTCCTACACTACGTTTTCCGTTATCGATATGAGGTGCGGCACCCGCTAATTATGCCTCAATTCAAAGTATTGAAAACATAATTGAAAAAGGGTACATTTTTGAGCCTCTTGGATTCGAAACCATGGGTCTGTGGGGACCAGGAGGCAATTTTTTTTAAAAGATCACATCTGGTCGATGCTACTCGAGACTAAAATGCTGGCCTCTACTTTTATTAATATGAGAAAACGAAAACTTAGCATCCTAGTCTTTAGAGTGTATTCTGAACTTGCACCAAGTTCTAAACTAATATCTCTACGTATTCCAACAATAAACTTTCCTGAATAATTATATGTTACCTTAAAAAGAAGTAGTATCACACTGTTTTAAACTATCACGGTTGTTCACTACAGTAAATACAGGGTGTCCGGTGGCAGATTTATGTTTTTGAAAGGGTATATCTAAAAAAGTTATAAACGGTGCGGGGGGAGAGCGGTGTCATTCGACGCGCCGCGAATGCGGATTTGTTAGTCACAATGCCGCAGTGGTCGGGGCAGGCCCCGTCAACTGTTCTCACATTGGTTGGCGTAGTAGCACAGAATACAATGGTAGTAAGTGGGTTAGATAAAGAGATACCAGAACAAAAAGAAAATAACAAAGAGAATGTAATACTACGTAATATATATGATATGGTATCACAGAATTTGTCATATTTGACAATTTAAAAAAAACTTGAAAAAAAACAAAAAAAAAAACGTTGAGAGCTGAGAAATAAATTAATTCCAGCTGTTTATTTTGTAAAAATGAAAGATAATAACCGTAAATGTGTGAAATGCAAGGCAACAGCAACGGAAGATCCAAAACCAGCCAGCCAGGAGTCAGGAGCAGCCGAATCTGGCCTTGCACCGATTCCCAAAACCAACATCTTCCAACATGAACCGGTATTTCAGTATAATTTTGAGTAATTTTATGAATAACTGCTGCACCCCGCGGTTTCACCCGATGGTGATTAAAATTAGTGACGATGATGAAAAGTAGCCTATGTGTTAATACAGGACATAAGCAATGTATATTCCAAATTTCATTCAAATCCATTCAGCCGTTTCTGCGTGATTGAGTAACAAACATTCATCCATCCAAACTTCCACATATATACGAGTATGATACTAGCTGCGCCCCGCTGTTTCACCCGCGTGGTGATGAAAATTGGTGATGATGATTATGATGATGAAAAGTAGCCTATAAGTTAATCCAGGGCATAAGCAATGTATGTTCCAAATTTCATCCAAATCCATTCAGCCGTTTCTGCCTGATTGAGTAACAAACATCCATCCATCCATCCATCCATCCAAACTTTCACATATATGATACTAGCTGCGCCCCACGGTTTCACCCGCGTTGTGATGAAAATCGGTGATAATGATGATGAAAAGTAGCCTATGTGTCAATCCAGGACATAAGCAATGTATATTCCAAATTTCATCCAAATCTGGATGGATTTGGATGAAATTTGGAAGTTTCTGCGCGATTGAGTAACAAACATCCATCCTCCATCCATCTAAACTTTCACATATATGATATTCGTGTGAAGTGTGATTATTCTAAATCAAGGTTTGAATTTATTTTTGATCAGTTCCGCACTTTTCTTTCACTCAAAAATCCAAAATCCGAGATTAATCCTTATTGTGTTTTCAGCGTGGAAGAATGCGCCAAGTTTTGTTACCCAGGGCAAAATCTCCAGAATTTCAAAAAATGCTTTATACAAGCCACAAAATGCTTTGTGACAAGCATTTTCCTCAAAGTGCTTTTGTTGAAGACCATTTATTTAAAAAAAGAAAAAGCTTCATCATTATGCCATTCCATGTGAATCCTCCATTGCAATGATCAATATTGATGCACAATCTTCTCAGGCGATGACCAGTGTCAAGAACGAATACTGGATCCTTGCCAGTGCACAGCTGACTAAAAGTTCACAGCCTGGGACTTCAAAATTATGTGGTGCAAAGTTAAGTTTATCCCTGAATCCAGTTTTTTTTTTGACTGACTTCTAAAAAGGCGGAGGTTCCGACTGTTTTTTTTAATATATGTTCACCAATTTCTCCGCCAATTATGAATTGATTTTGACGATTCTTTTTTTTGGTAGGCCATGTTTCAGCAGTGGTTCTTTGTAAATTTCATCAAAATCGGTTTACCAATTTAGTTTTTAAACCAAATAACTGAAAAAAAATGTCATCTTAGTAACCAAAATTGAATGTAAGTGATTTGAAACCCCGTTTTTTTTTAGGATTGAAAAACCGGGATTTTTCGGGTTTTTCGAGGTTTTTTATTTACAATGGTTTATGTAGAATATTACCACCAGAACATTAATAAACCATCAAGCATCACAAAAACTTACTGTTTCTCTATTTCATCTCTACTGATCGAATAAATTTAACAGTAAGACCACAATCTATAATAGGGTATTTGACACTGGTGGAAATAAAATATGAAACTTAGATATATTGAAAGGTTTTATTTTAAGAGATATTTTAAATATTTTTTTCATATTAATAATAACCCCTAAATTTAATTATTTAGATTAAAAAATCACGATTTTTAATCTATTTGTCACGTGACTTGAAAATCCAATGACAGTGCGTGACGTCAATATGGTGATGACAGCACAACCAAAACAAAACAAAGCAAACAGAAACAGCTAAAAATAGTTGAAATACTTAATAATCTTGAAATTATTTGAACGAAGACCTATTTCTTTCTATCTACTAAATATTTATTTCCTTTGCAACCATGGAAGGAGGGTACGCGAAAGCTGATAGTGCAAATTTGCCCAATATGATATTTGAGTTGCATCGTATCTTCCTGCAAGCCGCAACCAATTTCTTCGTATTTCAGCTTTAGGCGGTACAATTATAAACAATTTCTCAGGTGTAGTTTTCGACGTATTGGTACACTGAGGCACTACACACCAACAATAACTTTTACGATCCATTTCAAGTATTTCAACGAAATAATTACAAATATTTATCAAAAACAAGGCATTTCCGGATGATGCGCCGGCTGGGCTGGCTGACGGTGACAGATGTATACAGGTAAGTTACGTTCAGAAGTTACGTCCGAGCGCAACCAGATTGCACCTTAATAACAAGTGTAACATTTTTGGTCGAACCATCGGGGCTCATCCATGTCCACTTCCTGGATGGTCGCTTCTGAAAGAAGGAGTTCATCAAATAGAGTTCCTCCTTCTCCATGAAGTCGACCAGCCGTTGGCCTCTCGGATTCTGCTGTCCATACCCATATGACCCCACTCTTAACTCATCGACATTCCGTGTGCCCACCTTAGCGTTAAAGTCACCTATAACAACGGAGAAGTATGTTTCGGAGGTATGTATGGCTTCAGATATCTCCTCATACAATGCCTCTACTTCATTGTCAGGGTATGTCGAGGTCGGCGCATATACCTGTATGACCTTCAGCGAATAACGATCGGTTATTCTGAGTATAAGGTATGCTACCCTGCTCGACACACTATCGACCTTAACCACGTTGTTGATGAGTGACCTGTGGACGAGAAAACCTACACCACCCTGGGACTTTCGTTCTCCTTCCCGGAAGAAGAGCATGTTACCGGAATCTAGAACTATCGTATCCTCTCGTCGGATTTCAGATAGTCCTATGATGTCCCATCGTATTTTGCTCAATTCTTCCTCCAGCTTAACAATCTTCTCGTCAGTCCTCAATGTTCTAATATTATGTGTTGCCAGGGCCAAATTACGTTGGGGGTGGTAGCGGGGCAACTGCCGGAGATTCTTAGCACCCCTTGCTCCACCGTTACCTGGCCCGGCTGGCAAATACATATTTAACTACATTTCAGTATTTTCTTTACTTGCACACACGAATACAATATTTTTAAGGCTCAAATAAATAAAAACTCGAAAAACCCGAAAAACTCGAAAAAACCGGTTTTTGAAATTGAAAACTCGAAAAAACCGGGTTTTTAAACTACCCGAGTTTTGCATGCCCTATTCCGTAGAACTACAAGGAATCCATATAAGTTCATTGGGTCCATACGTCTGTCTATCTGTCCGTCCCAAGTTTTTTAGAACTTTCTAACTTTTATAGTAGACTAGCTGCACCTCGCGGTTTCACCCGCGTTGTGATGAAAAATAGTGATGAAGATAAAAAGTAGCCTAGTCTTTTCTCCTTATAACACCCGCTATCTGCCAGTAATCGGTCCAGCCGTTTTGAAGTCCAGAGGAACCATACATACACACAAATCACCTTTTATATGTATAGAGAAGATAGAAGATAGATAGACATATTCAAAGAAGACCTTCTTAGGGTTCCGTAGAACTACAAGAAATTCATATGTGGGAGACTTTTGTTTTTTACTTTTTGACTATTTATTAGTTAATCCGGCGTAACATTACCGTATTCTGTGAAAATTTCAACTGGGTATCTATTACGGTTCCAAAGATACAGCCGTTTAAAAGTAGGACGGACGGACAGTCAGACAGCGTAGGCTCAATAATAGGGTCCCATTTTTACCCTTTGAGTACGGAACCCTAAAAATTATGTAACCTTTACTGATGGACACTATATTGTGTAAATAATATGTAGAGGTTCAAAAGCCTTTTGATAATTAACATGTATTTTTTGTGCTTTTACAGTATGAGATGGATACCGATATTGTCAATGCTCAGGTGAAGATCAACAGTGCACATGCACAGCTCACTAAAACCTCACAGCTCGGGATTTCGAAATCATGTGGTGTACGTGTTAATTTTATTATTTGCTTCCCCTGGTTCCGTAGCCCGACAAGGAACCCTTATAAGTTCGTCTGTCTGTCTGTTTATCGGTCTGTCCAAATTTTTTAGAACCTTCTATCTCCTATAGTTATTAAGGCAAGTACATGTAACTTTGCACAACTACTGTATAAGTATAGGCCTCAATTTTAAAAGTATAAAAAGGATATAATTTTGCGTATTTGTTTGGTTGGAGGTGACTCTGGTACATAGAAATGGAGATGAAAATATTTTTTCTCTGCTTCCCATCGTGTGAGGTATTAAAATGAAGGCAAGGTTGCACACATCACTTTTTAATCAAGTGGATATGTTGTGAAATATGGTTCGCCAGTGGAAACTTGTAACTTACCATGCTCATAGGTTATATTAAAAAGATGTTCTAGCTCAAAGGTCATTGACATTTTTGTGAAATGATCTCAACAAATAATGTTTCCCTAGTGGTTTTCTTATTGACTAAACCATAAAAAGTATATGTTATATCGGGATGATACATGCGGCCAGTTCCGGAAACATAGTGCGCCCTATGTAGGTAGTTGTAATTCGTTAACGCGTAGTCCGATTTCATTCAATATATTTTTTTTTGTAAGGTGGGACTTAATGCACAGTCCCGTTAATATTTCAATATTATTGTCCCGTAATTATTGGCAGAGGTTTTGTTGTTCAGAAGTTACAGACATCACAACTATCAGTATTATGTCCAAATAACATGAGGCCCGAAATGTTCAGGAGCCTTTGAACGTATGGCTCATCTTTAGCTGGTGTTCACTTTATCGTATAGGTTTACTGTCTGTCCGTCTGTCACCAGGCCGTATCTCATGAACCGTGATAGTTAGATACTTGAAATTTTCACAGATGATGTATTTCTGTTGCCGCTATAACAACAAATATTTAAAAACAGAAGAAAAAAAAATTTAAGAATACTTCCATACAACAAACGTGATTTTTAAGCTCGTTTTTGCTCGATATTGATAACGGATACTTTTACTCCATATTTTAATTTGAGTTTTACATCTGTTTTCAGATTAAATCTTATAAAGAAAAGCGATTACAAAATCAATGTCGAAGAAATTTGCGCAAAATTTGTAGTCTTCAGAAAAAGATTAGAAAATTAAAAACTACACGTATTTTAGAAATACTCATGGATGAAGATACTGTAAAAGAGTTGTCAACCAACCTGACTGATTGTTTTGCTGTTTTATTGCAAGGTCTACTGCTTAACTGCAAAAGGAAAAAGATGGAATTTACGACAGAAAATAGTAGCTTTAAGGCTATACAAGCGATCACTTGCATGTTATCGACTTCTGCGACGACTTTTTTCCTTACCATGCCAGACGACACTAAAAAATATATTAAATAAGCTGCCTCTTAAACCTGACATCAATAAACATCTTTTTGATGCTGTAAAAAAGATAACAGAAGCATCCTGTCCACTATATAATGAGTACAGTCTGTTGTTTGATGAAATGTCCACCCGGAAAAATTGAAACTATAACACGAAATCCGGATCAAATAGATGGCTTTCAAGACCATGGAGAACAGCAAGGACGAGATCCTCAAATAGCAAGCCATGCACTCGTATTTATGATTGCAGGGATAAGAAAAAAATATCAAACAGCCTGTGGCATACTATTTGTCAGGTGATCATTTCACAGCAGATAGATTATATCAGTTTGAACTAAAGAGGTATGTTGTTTACGTTTCAAATTATTTCAATGTATTCATTATATATTATTGTTCTACAATGCATTACGGTACATTAATTTATCTCGCATTATGCGCATGGAGCGCGCCACGGTGTGGCTGTGAGCCACGTGAAAAAACTTGGGCAATTTTCCACGCCTATTAGCCGGAACCCCGAGTTTATCTGGCACAAACAAAGTGCACAATAAATTGTGCAGATGCAAGGAGTCAACCGATCGTCTAAGCACCTTGCAGCAAGTAGCAAGCTGATCCAACACCCTTCTCACTTCTAGTGAGTTGTAGCCGAGCTGGCCGACCAAGAATTTAGTTGGGTACATGAACGGGTAATAACCGTGAAGCTTCTTATACAGCGATCTTAAGAAAGCTTTTTGAACCTTTTCAAGCATCCGCACATAGGTGACGTGGTGCGGGTTCCAGACACATGCGCTCGACTCCAGCTTGCTTCTGACTAACGAGTTGTACAATGTTCTAATAACTAACGGATTTTTAAAATCTTTGGCATTTCGTAACACGAAGCCCAGACGACGATAGGCCTCTTTGGCGAGATCAGAGATGTGATCATGGAAATTCAGGGTCACTCCCAGATCCTTAATGCTATTTACCCGATTTATACATAGATTGTCAAGATGATAATTATAATTGATGGGATTTCTTTTGCGGTCAAACGTCATTACATTACACTTGGTCACATTAAATGTCATTTTGTTTTTCAAGCCCCATGCACAGATTCCATCTATGTCCTCTTGTAAGGTAAGGCAGTCACAGGGTGATTTTATTTCGAGAAAAAGCTTATAAGGTCGTCGGCATACAAGAGACATTTGGCAGAAGTCAGCACTTTAGGTAGGTCGTGCACCATCATTTTAAATAATAACGTACCAGTGATGGACCGTTATTATTACACCAGACCGGCTTACACCAGATCTTGTGTGATATGGTCCCGAAACGTGGATACCATGCTTAACATACTGCCGCCGGTCTCTCATAAAGTCCGCAAATAAATTTAGGAGGCTGGGAGAAAAGCCGAGGTCACATAGCTTTTTTAACAATATACCGTTATCAATTTTATCAAAAGTTTTCTGAAAATCAAAATATATGACGTCGACCTGAGAACCACGATCCATGGCATCGGATATATAATCAACTAAGCCTAACAAGTTCGTATTTACGGATCGACCATGTCTGAAACCGTGCTGCTCTTCACCTATTTGTTGTTTCACCTGCTTATATATTTCCTTATGTAGGATGTACTCCAAAACTTTAGCGGGCGCGCTTAGAATGGCTATTGGACGGTATGGTGTATACCTAATTGTAAGATTATTGACTAACCAATATTAAAAACTATTTTTCAGATATTGCAAAGTGGCGTCATATCCAGGAATTTTATGGTTTAGATGTATGTATGTAGCAGCTGGGATGTATGCCAAAATTACTCAAGGTAATAAATGACGTTTTATAACATACATCTATCTATATATAAAAGAAAGTCGTGTTAGTTACACTATTTATAACTCAAGAACGGCTGAACCGATTTGGCTGAAAATTGGTGGGGAGGTAGCTTAGAACCAGGAGACGGACATAGGATACTTTAAAAACGGATGGACCGATTTTGATGAAATTTTGTGTTCCTGGAGCGGGTCATAGTAGCGAGGCCGAAGGCCGAGCTTACACCCGTGCGAAGCCGGGGCGGTCGACTAGTTTTGTATAAAAATACGTCCGTCTGACCAAATTTTTTAGAACCTTCTAACGTAGTTAGTTAGTATAGTTATTAAGGCAAGTGCTTGTAACTTTGTACAATTACAGTTTGAGTATAGATCTCAATTTACAGGGCCTTACTTAAAAACGTTACTCAAGTTGACATACGCTTAAATATGCTCCGTCTTGTTTTCGCGTGTGACGAATGCCGTCAGTGAGAAGTTGAGAGAGCATTTTAAAACATAGATCAACTTGAGTAACGTTTTTAAGTAAGGCCCTAAAAGTATAATAAGAATATAATTTTTCTATTAAGTGGCGTTTCTCGTATGTGAATTGGTGATGAAATATATTTTTTCGCTGCACCTTCTCGTACGTAGTATCGTTGAATAGGTCTTTTAAAATGAAAGGAAGGTTTCATACATAATTTTTTTATCAAAAGTATATTTTGCGAAATATGGTCCGTCAGAGTAGCAAAAAGTTGCCCCCTGCATTTCTAAACTATTAGACATACTTACATAGAAACTTATAAGCTGATAGGTTATAATAAAAGCCTCGTGCCCACAATTACCTATATGACTTTGGCTACGAAAAAGAATTCTACCATATGCGTGTTTTGAGTCTAGACACGGTCTTGGCCAGTTATTTTTTACTGTTATACAGAGAGCACCTGGATGTTTTTTTTTTTAATGAATTGCTATTGCAACTCAATCCTAACTCAAAATGTTGTCTGTTTTTAGGAGAGCTACCAACAGAAGCGCTAGCTATTGTCAATCTCATAAATAAAATTGACCAGCTCTTCGATAGTCTAAATGCGAACACTCTATA